>VZRE01005072.1:0-146313 GCA_013396775.1 Cephalopterus ornatus
GCAGAGTCTGGGACTTCCACGTCAACAATTAAGTGTACATGTGTTACGTAGATCAAACAGAAAATAACCAAAAGGCAGCACTAAGTATGTTGAGATTAGGTGGCTGTGAAGTCCAATCAATCAAAAGCTATCAAAATTCCTGTTAGAGATTGAGGATTTTCATTATGTTTTCTTATTCTATGAAGCAGCCCACTGTAGCAGGTAAGAATGTGGTAGTTCTACTGGTCACTTTTGCGTCACTTTTCCTATTTGGTAAGACAATCAAAGATAAATTCAAAGAGAAAATGAGAACCAATAGGAAATATAGAGGACATAAATGTGTTTATGTTTAAATCCTCAGACTATCAGGTTCTTGAGGAGAGGCACTCAACAGATTTTGCTTTTGTGCTTCCTCCTCCATTTTCCTCAATATAAGGTATTCTGTTTGAGCCTGTTTCTTCTTATATTGAGAAACAGTCTATCTACTCCTGTACTGCTGGTTAAACAGACAGACTTTTTTTCTTAGTGAGGAAGAAGAAGAACAGAAAAGAATTCATAAGTTGAGCAAGGGCATAATAGATCTCACAGGACTCTCAGCAGGGCTTCAATTAGTTCAGCATTACTGTATGTTGCCCATTTCTACGCCTGCTAGAGCACCAAACTAGTGGTCATGGAGGTCTTTAAATCACAAAGTTAGAATCTGCAGAGAAAAGCAGAAACCTAACAACCTTCCTCTTCTCAGAAGCATTTTTCCAAAGTTTTCTTCATGGTCTGCCCACATCTAACTGCCCTTTTATCAATCTCTTTAAGAAGTGATGGATAGAGAAATCAACTCCATTACTATATTTTCCATTAACTGTACCTGATTTCAGAAGACCACTTTTTGTCTATTGAGTTCTGACCTTACTTTTTTTTTTAACCAGACATGAGCCCTAAACTTCTATTATAGTTGTAGATTTGTGTCCTACAATTCTGCCAACTAATGTAGTCTATTACCTTTCTTTTGCATCCTCTCTATGTCCTTTCATTGTTCCATTGTTGTCACAATGGTGTAGAACATTTTATATGGAAGAATTTATATTCCTTTGTTTAGTTTCTTCCTCTGTCCATATTAAATTAGTTTTTTGGCATAGGCTCAGTCTCAATAAAAGGCATTTCTGTATTCTGGGCAAGAATAACTCTCTGCCTCTGAGAGTTACTCTTGTACCTTGCTGGCAGGAAGGAACTTTCTGCACTGATGTACTGCATGATCTCCTACATAATGAAAATGCAGCAAATGTGTTTGAAATGAAAGGAAATGAAGAATGACAATGGGGTTCTGTTATGTAAAATCCTCTTAGCTTTTGAAATGTCACTTTTAGTTGTCATGATGAAACTCTGAATAAAGGAGGTAGTAAACAAAAGACCTCTGACAAGGACATACAGCAAGAATTGCACATTTGGAGTGGGCTTCTGCAGAGTGTTGATGACATGGTCCAGTATTAGGAGTGCAGTGGCACTACTGGGAGATGTTATCCTTCAGATAAGATATTAAAATGATGTCCCCTCTGCTTATTTCTAACATCACTTTGAGTTGATAAAGATCTCATGATGCAGGCTCAAGCGTTGTGATGGTGGTGGTGTTTGGGAGGATAGGGAATAGGGAATAACTTTGCTTCCAGTTGGAAAAATCACCCTTTGTTAAATATTATCAAATGAATTGGCGATATTACAAACATTCATGATTTTACAGAATGCAAGATTTTATGCAGGGCTGACTGGTGACCATTCTGGTCTATCTAACACTAAACCTGTTTTATTGTGAAGTTAGCATGGCAAAACTTCCCACGGTGTGCCTCCCTTTACTCAGGCACAAGCTCTGAGTTAGCAAGGATATACCAGTGTTTTGATTATTCTGCCTGGAGGGCCACATGCTCCCTTTCAACACCCAAGTCAAAAAAGCCCCATTCTCTGTCACAAAGTTCAAGGGAGAGAATGAGAGAAGAGGGAACATGTAGTAGACACCATGAGAAGAGGCACCAGAATCAGATGATATGGAAATACACAGGGAGGCTGTAACATGCAAAGGGAGACAGAAATCAAGAACCAGCCATCATATGCTGGAAACAGGGAAGCAGCTAGAAGTTGCAACAGGGTAATAATTGCTATTTCATTATTCTCTTCTGTTGGAATTCAAGCAAGTGTTGCAAGTTAGTACTTTCTGATTCAGTTAACAGCATCACTTTTAGCTTACTGCTTTTAAAAAACCAGAAAGTTAAAGAAAAGGTGCATTAAGCATGTCCAGAGAAGAGAAGGTAAGTTGTTCAAATGTAAGCTTTTGCAGATTTCAATTGTTAAAGCTAGGTTTTTAGCTTTTGATTTTGCATATCTGAGGTGAATCTCAGCAATGCTCCTATTATATCAGTACACCTACCTGTATACAGTATGAACACACACTTATACATCGTGTAATGAAAACAGTGAAAATTTAATTACACAGTAGTCTAAGTATTTATTAAAAAATCATTGTTTTAAACTGTTGTCTATTATAATTTCAGGTTATTAATTGTACTTAGTAAATTTTGACAAATGCTCACAATTAATTATATATGATACATAATCCATAGCTGTATTAGTTTTAAAAGATATTCCTTGCAAATCACCAAAATAATCACATAAAATGAGTCCTTACAGGTAAAAATATCCTTATTGCTTCCATGAGTTTGTATGTTGATTGAACTACAACTTTATAGACCCTATCCATATTATCTTCCTTCATGCTGTGAAAGAGATATTTGGGTAAGTTATTAATATGTAGCTGAAACAAGTTATTTGAATAATTTAATTTCAAACTGTAAATGTAAATATTAGTTTGTAGGTCCATAAAACATAATATTTATGTGGCATCCACTTTTTAAACAAGAAAAGCCTCAAAAATATTAATCAAAACATAGAACAAAACCAAAATTCACTAATTCTAGAGATCTCAAGTGACCAATGAAGACTTTAGCTTAAATCTCAGAAACATACAAGATTTAAGAGATTATTCTAGTAAGTTAAGTATTTGAAGCAGAAGGTGATCTCCTACTAAAACCTAGAAAACCTGAATCAATATTTGAGAAAATGTATCAAATGAATGAAAGTGTTGATTCTATCTCTAAATAGATTCTGAAATACTCAGAGGAATAATTACCAGAATGCAAATAAAATTATGATCAAAAACATGAAGATGTAAAATTTTTCTGTGCACACACATAATCTGCAAGATTCTATATTCAAAATATCACTGTAAGCCATGAAATATAAATAGCAGCTGAAATGTGAATCTATCCAAATATATGATCATGAAAGAAAGGATTCATAGGATCATAGAAGATCCAGAGTTGGAAGGGACTCAAGAGTTATCAAATCCAACTCAAAACTCTACACACGGAAACCTCAAAGTTAAAACTTATATCTAAGAGTATTGTCCAAATGCTTCTTGAAGAGTGACAGGCTAGGGGCCATGACTGCTTCCCTGGGTAGTATTTTTTTCTGGTGGTTACCCATGCTTTAAGTCAAGAATTTTTTCTTAATGTCGAGTTTGAACTTTTCCTGACACATTATTCAGGTTTCCTCTGGTGGCTTGTCACCAAACACCAGAGAGGACAACAGCACCTCCCTCTCCACTCTCTTTCTTGATGTACTTATGTACAGCAAAGAAGTGACTCCTCAGTTTTCTCTCTTCTAAGCTGAACAAACCTGTATCCTCATCCAGTCCTCATAAGTCATGCCTTCTAGTCCTTTCATCACCTTTGTTGTTTTTTTTAGGAGAGAGCAATAATATAAGGATTGAGTTTGTGAATTGAAAATTCTGGGTTTATGTGCATGTTTTCTTTATGAATATCTATTTTCTTACACAATCTTTCTTGGGACTCATCTCACTCAACTTTAGATACTCATGGTGTACCATATCAGTTCTTGAATCATTCACCTATATTCCTTTCCGTGATCAGTGGATAGGAGTAGACACTTTGAGGTACAATTAATCTTACATGTCTAAACATCTGGCTCATGATTTTTTTTTTTTCACTAGAAATTCTTTTTTCTCTTCACTGATTAAAAAGGGAGTCTTCAGTGACTAGAAAAGGTATGAAGGTCTGTCCTACAGACAAGTAAAAGAAGGTGTAGAGCATCCCAACATTATGCTCTGAGTATTAACTTCAGCTTTTAATTTAATCTCCATAGCACTGCAAATATCAGTAACAAGGTTACTAAGTAAGAGTCCAAAACAATAAAGAATCTACCAGCTCAACACTATTGAGAAAATATGATGAGCATCTCTAATAGGACAGGGATGGACTTTAGTCCCTTGTTAACCAGAAACAATTTAGTGCTGTTAATTACTGAACAAGACTATTTTTGCAATTCATTGTCTTCATAACATCATGAGTTTAATGTCTAACATGATCTTTTGGAGTAAATTAAAACTTAATTTAGCTATATAGGTATATATAGCATATAGGTATGCTAGTAAAAGTCTCTCAAGTGCTGTACACAAATACAACCTCCTCACTTCTATTTAATATTTTTCTTCTTGTACATTTAAAAAATATTTTCACCTACTTAGATATAGTATTGCTCAGGGAGCTCATGTTCACTTAATTAGCTACTATTTCCTCTAAGTCCATCAGTGTCACCGAACACCAGGACACCATTTCCCATCCTGCAAGTGTGACCTACATAGTTTGTTCCGTGATGTATGCCCTTTTGTTAAACATATACTGTCCAAAGAAAAGTAATTTTCTTAAGCAATATAATTTTATTTAGTTGGTCTTTCCCCAATATTTATTACTCACTAGTTATCCATCATTAGCAAATTCTACCAGATCATTGATGAAGAGGTTAAAAAGCAAGAACTAACTTTTCAGAGTCATCTGGTTATGAATCCTGTTGACACTGATACTTCATTTACAATTACTTTCTGAAACATCTTTCATAGGTGATATTTAAGCTTCACTGATTTTGCATAGCAGTATTTTCATCAGAAAGAAGAAAGACAAGGACAACTGCTTTATAGGAGTTTGACTGCATTATTTTAATGCAGTTATCTGCTGCAGTTATCAACTTAACTTGTTGTGTAAAAAGTTATCACATTTGTTTGACAAGGTATTTTCTCCATAAATCCATGCTGATTGCCATTTTAATCTTCACAGACAAAATTCTTTGTCACCCATCGTGTCATCACTGACAAAAAAACCCCAGTTTAGAACCTATTTACCCTCTTTGAGTATTGTCAGACCAGGTACACAGTTTAAAAAGAAAAAAGCCACCTCAGAGACTGTTATCAAAGTTAAATAGAGAAACATTATTCTCATAAACATGAGCTTTCAATACTACGGAATATTTTTAATTTATGAATAAGTGAATGAGCATTTTTTGTACTTCCTAAAATGTAGTGTCTTTATAAGCACATGTCTGTAAGGGTGATACTATTTATTTGTTTTGTCCTTTTTGTGTGTAGCTTTTGATGAAAAAAAAATTAATTAAGAGCATAAACTTTTATTGATGCCCTTTTCAATAAAGGGATAATTTGGATGAGTTGCTGAACTGGTATACTAGAACACAACCAAACTGGAAAGCAGCCAGCTGACATCCTAAGAAGTCATGTAATAGTATACATTAGGCTAAAGCAGCTACCAGATATATTATTCCAAAGCCTCTTTAAGCTCTTAACACTGGGGCTGCTGAGAACATGCAGCCAAAAATGAGACTATGCGTTGTCAGGAATCTACCTGAAATTTCAATTGATATCTTGCTGGAGTCTCCCTGGTTCTTTATTCTTATGATTCTTTTTTAGTAATTTTTCTGGGTTTTTTTGATTCTTGCTTACTCAAACCAGTATATTGGTCTAAGCTCATGGAAAAGATCATACTGAAACTTTCTGATCAACATAGTAAATACCCAGCAAAAGGCAGTTGTTAACTAGTTATACTAGTAAGCCTGATAGCCAAGGGACCAAGAACATGTTAGAGTGCTGTTATTAATTTGTTTTATATGTGTTCGATACCATGTAAAACATGGTTCTACTCCAGAGATATCCATAATCTGAACAGACTAACATATGAACATACTAACATATAAATCCAATGCCCTATTCCAAATTAGAGACCTTATTGGAGTGACTTCTGTGAACATGCCTTATTTGAAACAAACCAATACCATAGGGTCAGTGTCATAGTATAATCCCAGTAGGCAGCTGTCCTGATTTTTACTGAGATAGTTTTGTTTCTAGTAGCTGGTAGAGTAGCTGTGAGAATAATGATGATAACACACTGATGTGTTGTTGCTGAACAGTGCTTACTCCAAGTCAAGGACTGCTTTGCCAGTGAGGAGGGGCACAGGAAGGTGGGAAGAAGCATGTCCAGGAAACTAACCCAAACTCACTAAAGGGATATTCCACAGGAATGTCATGCTCAGTTTTTTAAACTGGAGGGAGTTGGCCAGGAGGCACTGATTGCTGTCGAGAATGGGCTGAACGTCAGTCAGCAGGTGCTAGACAACTGTATTGCACATCAATCAATTTTCTTATGTTTTATTTCTCTCTCTCCTTTTCATTACAAATATTATTACTATTAATATCAGTATTAGTATTATGCTATTTCACACTGGTTTAATTATTAAACTGTTCTTATCTTAATCCATGACTTTTAGTTTTTCCCCTGATTCTCTTCTACATCCCACCAGAGGAGGGAAAAAGTGAGCGAGGAGCTGTGTAGTACTTTGTTCCCAACTGGGTGAAAACATGGCAGAAGCTAACCCACACACAGCCACTCGCTTGCTCTCTCACAGAAGGATGGGAGGAGAATTGGAAGGGCAAAAGTGAGAAAACTTGTGGGTTAAGAGCATAACGGCAGATAATAATTTTATTTTTTTTTATGGAAGGAAAAAAGACAACAAAGAGAGGGTAAAGGGAGGAAACTACAAGGAAAATTGGTGATGCAAAAGAAAACAATTGCTCAGTACCAATCGACCAGATAGTACCAGAGCAAGTCCTCTGGCAATGCCAGCCCTGGGCAACGTCCAGCCACCAGTTTTATTGCTGAGCATAATGTCATACAGTATGGGAGATCCCTTGGGTAAGGTGAGGTCCCAACTCCTTGTGCACCCCCAGCCTCCTGCTGTGTGAGCACTGCTCAGCAGGACTGAAAACATCCCTGTGTTATCAACACTGTTTCCAGCACAAATCATAGCCCCATATCATCTACTATTAATATATTTAGCTGTGTTCCAGTCAAAACCAGAACAGTCACTAAGTGCTTTAAAAGTGAAATACTATTTAAGTGTTCACTATTAGTAAGAACCATTATACTGACAGTTTCCAAGGAATGATGCCACCGATAATGAGATAAGAAAGCTGTACTGAAATATGATTTTTTGTTGCATTAAAAAAAAAAACAACATAGCTTGCTCAAGCAAGAGAAATTTTACCTTTTCGTTTCCAATTTGCAAGCCAGGATTGTGATGCTCTACTATTAAATTCCACTCAGTTCAATGCCTGTCTTCAGGAACTGCACATTTGTAATTAAAGAGAGATTAAGGTAATTTACTACTCTCTTGTCTGCTGCCCACTAATTTTCTTTAACAAGGAATATCAGTACACTTCAGGGATCCAAGCATACTAACCACTTAGATGTAGTAAGGCCCTAGTAAGTAATATAAGTGGACATTATCACATCTTTTCATACTAATCTAGTAATTGGATTGATCCGCTTCTTCTTAACAGTGACAAGGTAGTGAAAGCTTTCTGAGATTAGAGTTTCTCTGAGTTACCTTTTCAATCAAGAAGAGGATCCAGATTGCCAGTGCCTTAATATTTTCAACAGGCACTTTTCATTTATTCGCAAAAAGCCTGGGACTCATCTGACCATATGTAAATCTGTATCTGAGCTGAGCCCTAAGCTCCTCATACAGCAGAGCTGTAAGTATTTTAGCAGGCAGTTCACTAGACACAGCATAGCAATACAAATCATGCCCTAATATTTTTTTGTCATCTTTCTTCCACGAATACTAAAGTAGGATGTCTAGCTCAAGTGCAGAAGTCTACACTGTGGTCATCTAGATCAACATTCATAAGCTGATAGCTCTGTAATGGTACACAAGGTACCCTAGGGAACCTAAGACATTTACGCAAGGCTCACAAATATGATACAAGGTCTATGGGAGATTCATGTTACTCTCTAGTGATGGATGAAGGCTATAGTGGGAAGTGCCCTTGACTTTGTATAAAAGCTCCAACTGACTAAGTTAGGTAGTCAACTTCCACACTTAGACATGATGAATCCCAGTCAAGTGAATTAATGTGTCATATTCTGAGTAACTCTCTTCTCTCTTCAGTATTCCATGGCTCCTGTTACTCATTAAACCACACAGCTGAAAGACACTGATTCAGTACCTGCCATATGTAAATACTATGGATTAGGGGCTGGTATAGTATAGTAATAGGATTGTTGTTTCACTTTTCAAAAAATTTAATTTTCTCATTCAAATAAACTGTTGAACTTTGAAGTTTACTCACTGTGCATTTGCTCGAAAGAATGTAACATTGTCATTGTTTCTTCATTATAAAAGTTGTATGTGTTTTTGTGTGACACTGACAGAAACTGTGGGATAACTATTTTGCTTTTCGATTGGGATGTATCAGCTACTTAACAACTGAAACAATACGAAGTTCATGCTTATTGTTCAGCCTATTGGATAAATGAATGCATCTCCTAAAACCTGTTAAAAATTAATTACTTTTAAGATGCGCAAGACAATACCAGCTTCAGTAATGCATGCACTTCTTTGTCATAGAATTACTGCATAATGTTTAAAGACAGCTGTTTCTCCAAAAGCCAGAGATGGTAGGACAGACGGATAGGCAGAGGGGTGGCAAATTCCTTAGAGGGCTTTCTCAACTGCTTGCCATATTCAAAAGGTAGAAGGTAATGATTTCCAGTGCAGTAGAGCTTACATTATATAGTCACTGTAAATAGTTTGACTTGGTAAGCTGATCAAGTTTTTTAATACTTGCATTAATACACTTGCTGTTCTCTTCTGCTGAGGGAACTCATTTCAACATATATGCTTTCCAACATCTGAAAAATGCTATTTCAAGGGCACCAACCTCCTCCTCCTCTACAATAAAATGCAATCATTAAAAGCAATCCACATGACAGTACAAGACAATGTAAATAACAAAAATTCCATGTTATATCCTTTCATATCACTTCTATTGCTGCCTACATGGCAAATATTTTGAAATCTATCAGTTGCTATTTGTTCCATTATATGAAGTAGAAGAATGAATGGGCCAAGCTTTTTGTGTTGA
Organism: Cephalopterus ornatus; assembly: GCA_013396775.1. Classification (NCBI taxonomy): domain Eukaryota; kingdom Metazoa; phylum Chordata; class Aves; order Passeriformes; family Cotingidae; genus Cephalopterus; species Cephalopterus ornatus. The sequence goes on from VZRE01005072.1 coordinate 9,311, forward strand.
GTTCTCTCAGCAAATGCTGGGGTTTCAATATAAAATTATAGTTTATGAAAAAGAAAATATTCAAATGTGATACTCTGTAAAATTACAGAGCATTTATTTGTGACATAAATTTAGTATTTTGCAGCTATATACAAAATAGGTACTTCTCTATTCACTATCTCCTCATTAAAGTGGCTCAGCGTGTTCTCTCTTTTACTTAAACCATGATTCATGAAGTCACACTAGCTACTGCAGAGAGGTAAATAAAGCTGTGCACAGAGGATATAAGTTACAAAGAAACACAAGTATCTAAGCAATAGAGTGCAAATGCACGTTACCAAATGACTGAGCTAGCACAGTGTCCCAGCACTCCACACACTCACAAGTGTTCAAAATGACTGTGGCTTTCTTTAAAAAGCAAGCTATTTGAGACTAAATATAGAGCTTGCATGGTGCAATGCCAATTCAGTCTCAAAAAAAAAGCATTCAGTTTTACTCAAACTTTCCCTCAACATTTACACCCAAGAAATATTTCTATTTCTTAAAATATGGATGAAAAACCTCTACCATATTTTAAAAATTATTCAGTAACATGATTTCTTTCAAAATTATGAGAGTTAAGAAATAGTTACTTGTCAGTTATCGATTCAGTGTTCCAGTGTTCTAGCCCATATTCACTCTGGGTGTATTTGTGGCAGGATTTTCATTATATCCCTTCAAATAAAGAATCTGTAAAGATGTTTTAAAATAAAAGCTAAGAATTGTCTTTCATTTAGATGATTCCAGGGACTAAGGACTAAAAAAAATGCAAACTATGAGAAGACTTCTCCTTTTACAAGAATTATCTATGTTGAGATAGGAAAATCTGACCTCAGGGCAGGAAGAAGAAACCCATATCCATTTTGCAATAGAGGTGCAGAAAGCAAATATAGATGAAGATACCCTCCAGAAGGCTAAAAATAATTTATATTTTAAAGCCATTTCATACTATTTGGAGAATGTGAGAAGGAACTCAGAGTTCTTCAGCACTGGAAGTTGACAGTTGCAGTGTACAGCTAAAAGATCTCAAATACCCTTTGAAACACAGAGAAGTTAATGTAGCTTGGAATGAGGACACAGACATAAAGAAACACTAAGATAGAGGAAAGAAGAACAACAGATGGCATAGCTGAAGTATAGTCAGCAGCATAAACTGCAAGGGAAACAAACAAATCCCAAAGGCTGCGAGTAATAAATTTGCACAGTGGGGAACACACTGTTCTGGAGAAACTTCAGTCAGAAAATAATCTGTGCATCAATCCAAAGCTTTCTGTTTAGTGCTAGTTGTCCTTGTTGATTTTCAACAAGCTTTAGGAATTTTTCCCCCGACAAGTCTGTCTTGAGATTGCAAGGACCTGCAGGAGAAAGACTTTCCCTGAAGCCTGAGGTGCCCTTGCAGAACCATTCCAATGCTCTGCAGCCTGAAGAACAAAGACCCGCCACATCTGGAGAGACACTGGTGCTGAGTAAGTCAACCCCATCTTCTCCCCATATAACACCAGTGCAAGGAGAAAAGGCAGCAGGTGATATTAGTGGGTGACTTTCTTCTGAGAGGTACTGGCGCACCCATCTGCTGACCTGATGTGCCTCCTAGAACAGTGAACTGCTTGCTGGGGACTCGTATCAGGGATGTCACTGACAGACTATCCAGTCTCACGCAGTCCACTGTCTACTATCTATAGCTGTTGTTTTACATGAGCACCAGTGATACAGCTAGGAGTAGTGTGAGGAGTATCAAGAAGGATTACAGAGCAATGGGAGCAGTGGAAAAGGAGTTGATTTTCATCAATTCTCTTGGTCAAAGGGAAGACTTTTGAAAGGGCCAGTCAAATCTGATGAATCAACAAGTGGTTACAGACAGGAATTTGGCTACTTAGACCATGGGACTTGCTTTAAAAACCTGATCCACTGTGGGCCATTGGAGGCTGGGAGGAGAATGGAGGAGAGACCAGGGTGTGTTGGTTGATGAGAAACTCAACATGACCATGTGTGCTTATACAGCCCAGAAAAATGATTTTTATCCTGGGTTGTACCAAAGCAAGGGTGATCAGCAAGGGAGTAATTCTGCCTCTGTCCTCTGCTCCAGTGAGATCCCAGCCAGAAAACCATGTACGGCTCTGGGGCCCCCAGCACAAGAAATATGTGGACCTGTTGAGCAAGTCCAGAGAAGTACCACAAAGATATTCAAAAGGCTGGGGCACCTTTATTATAAAGGCAGACTGAGAAATTTGGGGTTGTTCAGCCTGGAGAAGGAGGGCTCAAGGAAGACCTTAAAGCACCTTCCAGTATCTAAGAGAGGGCTACAAGAAAGCCAGAAGGGACCTTTTACAAGGGCCTGTAGTGATAGAACAAGGGGTAACTGCAGGTGACAAAATTTAGGCTGTGATTGTGGAGCTACTGAAGAACATGACTACATTTCTGTCACCTCCTGCTCATAACACGATTAGGAAATAAATGAACATTGTTGCTGAGGCTGGCATTATTTGGAGTTTAAGACCTTCCTTCTGAGGGTAACTAAAAAGATGCCTGTAGCGTGACATATAGCTCAGATAGAAAAGAAACTAAAACTACTCAAAAGTCCTGTGTTAATTGGGGTGCACTGAGAAGATTAATATAAACAAATACAAAAACATACTAAAAGGAATTAAAGAAGGAGTAAATGGCTAGGTCATTAAGAGATAGAACATAGACTTGGGCATCAGAAACAAAAAGTTTGTATCACAACTAATTTTGAGTGAACAAATTAGACTGGAATTCATATGTTTTCTTCCAGAAAATTTGCAGAAGAATAGCTTGGCTACATTGTCCTGCAGTAAGGATAGTGTGGATTTGCTAGACTCTACTGCACAAGAGTGGCAGCTGAGGCACAGGACCTGAAAGAGACCAGGAACTTCTGGACCAGCTTCTGATGGTTAAACAAGACTCCCTAAGGACTCTTCAGCTTGCAGGTATATCAGCTTCAACTCAGCTGATGGTCGCAGTTTAGACTATGTTACATACACACATCTGCATGTAGACACCTAGATATCTTAACATGGAGCTGAAGACAACTCTGTAGGAGATACTTATCTCATCTCAGAGATGTGAGTACGAGAATGATTCAGTTACCTAACACATCACAGAGCCATTTATAAGGTGCTTATATATGACAAAGTAGATGAGATGTGCACTATTCTGGACTAGCAGCTGGAGACCAGGTGAATACCTTGGTACATCCCGTTTGGTACCAGATACCTGTTTGGACAACTAAATTGACTGTGAGTGTCTATGTCATTGAAACATCTATCTCACCTAATTTCATAGATTGCTCTTGTGAACAGATAGTAAAAAAAGAGCTTGACGCTTCTCAGATAAAATCCATTCTTCTGAAGCAGTGTCTAAATTAGGTCATTGCTGTGATCTGTGGATGCCTATACCTTTCTACTGTCTATGAAGTAAATTAAGATGATTTAATGTAAAAGTAGGTATTGAAAAAGAGATTAGCTGAATCACAAGTTTTTAACCCAGACTACAACAGCAGCCTTACTGAAACTTAAGAAGAAATGAGATATTTAGAGTCTGACTTCTGCATTGTTAAAAACAGTAATGTTTTGGACATTTACTTTAATAAGAACAAAACTGGAGTCTTATTTTAAATCAATAGGGAAAGCTTCACCAAAATTGCAAATAATAGAACTGTTTTATAAATGTGAACATATGTATATTAAGAGGATTATAACAAATATGTTGAGGTTATACACTTTTAATATCTTTGCAAAAAAAAACTGACTAGCAACAGCATGAGCTATGAACTGACAGGTGTAAAAGCTCACTGAGTGGCAGAAAAGGCCCTTAATACCCCCAAATAGCCAATGTACTGCAATTATCTAGAGATTAAAAAAACGAGCATAGTGGGAAACTACACAGTTTCATTTAGCTCCAAAAATTTTAGTAAATTACTTTTAGTGTTCAAGAGTATTTGTAGAAAATCTACACAGCAAAACACAAAAGGGCCGTAGACAAGTACCAGAACTTTGCAGAAAAATTGTCTTTTGTGAATAGGAAAGTGGAACATTCGCAGTTCCATCTGTCCAGGGGCATAGAATTGAGATACAGTAAATGCCATCCAGGTAGCTCTGCAGTCAGTATTTCAATCAAATAGCATTTTGCTGCATATGGAACATCTCCATAATATAGGATATGGAACTTTTGGAGTGGGTTCAGAGAAGGGCCACAAAAATGATCAGAAGAATGGAGCACCTCTCCTATGGAGACAGGCTGAGAGAGTTGGGGTTGTTCAGCCTGGAGAAGTAAACAAGCACCTTCCAGAACCTAAAGGGAGGCTACAAGAAAGATGGAGTGGAATTTTTACAAGGGGATGTAGTGATAGGACAAGGGATAGTGACTTTAAACTGAAAGAAGGTAGGCTTAGATTAGATATTTGGAAGAAATTCTTTTATGTGAGAGTGATGAGGCACTGGAACAGGTTGCCCAGAGAAGTTGTGGAAGCCCCATCCCTGGAAGTGTTCAAGATGAGGTTGAATAGGGGTTGGAGCAACCTGGTCTGGTGGAAGGTGTCCCTGGCTCTGTATGTGGGGGTGTGGAACGAGATGGTCTTTGGGGTCCCTTCCAACCCAAAATATTCTATGATTCTATAGTATTAAAGTGAATTTGTTTCAATTCAAGATTGACTAATCAAAAACAACAAATAAAAGAGTATAGATATCATGTGCCATTTAGAGCTAGTCCACCATTCTCCATCAAATAATTTTTGACTGCAATTAGAATTTTGACTAAAACAAAACACATGCTCAAAACTCTCTTTTTCCTTGAAATACTTAGGAAAACAAAATTTTCAAAAATGTAATGTGGGATTAATCTCACTTAGCTTTAAAAGTGTGTAGCATAGACATGTTCACCAAAGCTAATTGCCTTTATCTTCCCTTTTAATAAATTTTAGACTTCTGCTGTGGAAGAAGATGAAGTGCACCCAAGAAATACCTGTTTTTCTCTATTATTCAATTAAAGGCAGCATATGGCAGGCTCAGATGTAGAATTACACTGTTTACATATGCACCTGATAAAATTAATCCTATTCTAAACTTCTTAAAAACAACAAAAAGAAAGATAATCCCGAAACATTTTAAAACTCAGGTTCATTGTTCTCCCATGGTTCTATGCCTGACATTCCCTTATTAGGCTCTCTGCTCCTGTGTGTCTGTGCAGTCTCCAGATGTGCAGCTTCACCTTTCCAAAAAGGAGAACAGAACTCACAATTGGCAGTACAAAGTAACTTTCAAGCCTGGTCTTTAAAGGGAAGAAGATAAAGAGGCGACTATTCTTCCCAAACTCCAAGGCCTACAGTAGCATTTGAGAATCTAGACATTAAACTTTTTCTCCAATAACTCCACATTTTTCCCTTGAGAGGAACATATTTTCTGTCTCAGTTTAACTGAGCATTTTTCTGTTCAGAATTTTTCACTTTCTTAGCATGATTTTGTATTTCTGTGTAATTCTACTGTTCAGTATGCGGAATGAAAAAAAATCCAATCCCAAATCCTTCCTTCCTTGCATTCCTAAAATCAGAACTATCCATGTTAGAAACACCCATTCTTGGAAACGTTAATGCTACTGTTGTGTTGTTTTTGAACAGAAAAACAATTTGATGGAGAAAAATGAGATCCTGAAAGGTAGAGACCTTCCCTCAGTCACAAGAAGGAGAGATAGTTGTCTTTGAGAGAAATATGTTGAAACATTCATGTAAGTGTCAGAAACTACTTTTTCTTCAATCACTGTCGTTCAGTCAAAAGAGGAAGTCTGTATAGGACTCTGAAGAGAAATATATCCTATGGTCCCTTGGGATATTGTGGCATACAGGTATGGGAATGAGCAAAGGAGAGCCAAACTTTTATAACAAATGTGCCTATCATTTACACTTCTATTTTGACTTTCTGTTTGACGTCAGTCAAAATCTGGAGAAACCTGCAAAACTCATTTACAAACACATAACATCATTGCTAGTTGCTTTCTCACCATTAAATGGAAAGTCTGACAGCAGAGACACCAAGAATGCAGTTAATTTTCAGAAGTACTTCACATGCTTGTTTCTCCCATGAGACTTCTGTGTGTAAACATCAGAGGAAAATAACTCTCTAGCCCATATAAAGCACCTGTGTAGTAATGGTAAAAGTAGAAGGCAGTTTTTCTAAACATGTACTGAAGAAATTTTCTGATACATTTTGTGAAGTGTACTTTAATTTTTCTTTTCAAAAAATTCATGTTTGAATGCGTTTCATAGATCAGGAAGGTACTGTCAATGAGCATTTCTCATGGGTATTCTTGGTGTCACTCATTTCATGATCTGAAATCTCAAACTGTTCAAATGAAAACTGTCTCTGGTATTATGGAATTGTGCCAAGTAACAGAGTACTCTTTTTATTTACTATTTGTCTATAGACTTTTGTATCTTTCATAATAATCTGGCCAATCCACCTTTGGTAGCTGAAAATCTGTGGCTTGATGTTAAAAAGCAGAGACACCAGTAAAGTTTAAGAATAATAATTTCAAGGTAATGTATAATTCAGGTGCTATATCAGTCTATAAAATTTTGTCAAGAATTGAAAGTGACTGAAGGAAGCTAAAGTAATGGCATTGCAATCTATCTAGTTACATCCCTTGTTACTGGACTTAGAATAACACCATTTCAGTCTTGTCTTTTTCAGTTTTGAGTATGGTTCATTAGAACTTATTTATTAAATTTCATTAAAAAAAAAAGCCAAAAAAAAATTAAGTCAATCAGCTGTTGGATTTCACAGGAAGGAAAGCACTGAATAGAAGACAAGGTTCATTTTTAAACTTAATCAAACTGAAGTTGTCATGTTTTACCAGTCTGTAGATTCAGATCTTACAAAAACATACAACTGAGTTTGTAATAGGATTTCCTCGTCTTTTTAATTAAGCCTTCTTTCAGGGATGAAAAGCTGTAAAAAATACAGCAAAGAAGTATTTGTTAAATCACTATGTATTAGAATTAACTGTTATAAGCAAGCTGACAGCTGTAATATGTGTATAATTTGTAACATCACTATTGTTTCCCATTCAAAACTATAACATTTTAAACAGTGAAAGCCAAAATATTCCACCATATTAAAATGCAACTTCACAGAAAATAAATATTTTCCTAAGCTAGCAAGAAAAAGAAAAAAACCCAAAACATAAATAACCTTTAACAACTGAAACTCCTTCCCAGAAACTCTATAAACCCAGGTCCAAATTCAGCCCAACATTTATGTTCTTAAAAGAAACCACTACATGAAGATTGTAGTCATTTTATGCTTCCTCTGTTACTAAATCAAAGTAATTAAAACCTATCAATATGTATCCAAGCCTCCAACAAGATCTTTCTCTTACCATAATGTCACCTTATAGGACCGCATTTCTAATTTAGGCTCCTTGCTACATGTTTACATTTCGTTGGGATGAAATCACAAGAGAGATTCTGCAGCAGGTTCTTTGGTCTGTGTTATGCAGCTGCAAACTTGATTTTGAGTTTCATTTACCTGTGTGGGTACATCACCCTTTTTAGAGAACTGTCCATTTTTACCTTGTATTGCTGTGCATCAGGGAACTAAAATTTATTGTGTGTGTCACACAAGTTGTGTATTTTTGCCATGTCAACAAATGCACACAAGAAATGTGGCATCTCCCTTTCAGCACCCTGCAGATATGACCATAGAATGTGATAAAATATCAGGTATATCCTGATAAAGAGATACCATGAGACCATTAAGCGTTTCCCTGTAATGAAGCCTGTCCCCAGGTGTAGGGAGAAGCAAGGCAGCACTGCTGGAAGATCAACTGCAATGGGCTACATGGGAGCAATGCTCTGCAAGAGAGTAACATAATCACTACAGAGTCTTTGATAACTCACAGATGTGAAATATGCAGGGATTTATTCTCTTAACCTTTCTCAATGGATTCCTTGTAGCTGCTGCCTACTGGAAGATGTTGGGGAGTGTTGTGTTTTTGTCACCCAAGAGTCTGCGATGAACACTGGTTGGAGGAAGTTCAAGCCTGGAGGGAGTCTGGCAGTCTACTTGGCTGGACTGCACCAGCTCACTGAAGTGCTAACTAGAGCATGTCTCTGTTAATTGTGTATATGTGTTTGGGTGGGAATGTATGCAAACCTTTTGCTAACATGGTCTACCCATCATTTGCTCATTTTACTAAACAGAACTTTTCATTGTCACGTTATATGGTGCTCTATTCCTGCCACTAGATCATGAAACACAGTGTTAACCTAGAAATAACTTAGACTTTTTTTTCATGGAATATTTACCACTGTGCTCAGTGGCCCAATAATCTATAATGAACAGTGTAACCTAGACAACACCTTGAACATTTGATAAATAGCAAAGAGTCTATGCCTAGGACCATTTCCTTTTCTGTGTTAAATTAAGAACACTATTTTTCCCTCTTCTTCTAATAGAAATAAGTAAGGCATATCCACTATAAAAGCTAAATACCCTCTTAAGTACTATGAGAGCTAAAAGGCTCACTCATGGAAACTGTATTTCTTTGCTATCCCATAGGCAATATGAAAGATGAAAGAAAGAAGAACGAAAGAGGATGACTATTTAAATCTTATGTCTTTCTAAAGGAGGAACTGAAAGTTAGGAAGAGCTTAAGTGCTGTAAAATGGAAAAAAAATTGAGTGGGCATTTCAAACTCTGAGATGGGTTTATGTTCCTTTGAGGCAGAGCGCTGAGTAGAGCACCTGAAGAGGAATGAGGAACCTTGGCTTCCCCACAAAAAAGGCTGTATGCCTGTGAACATATGACTTTGGTTATAATAATACTTCTGTATGATTTTTGATATAATGAAAATAAAAATAATCCTCTACATTTTTCCAGTTGATGAGTGTAGACTAAAAGACAGAAGGAAAAGGCTAAATTTTACTTCAGTTTGTATGAATATCTGTGAGTTTTTATGCATCTTTAAATACAGTGTGTAGATTCAGAAAGTGTTTTTATTAAAAAGTAGATATTTAACCCATGCTAATAGGTGACAGAGTGAGACAAATGCAAAAGGAATGAGAGACAAACCTTGTAAATTGCATCCCAAATCTAGCAACCTCACTAAAAAATGAGTCCTGAAAGAATTTGGTTGTCTGCCTTTCAGTGGTAGAAGGTAAAGCACAGTCACTAGGTTCAGCTGTCATGAAAAAAACATTTACAATTATGAAAGATACCTAGATGTCCTCTGCCACCTTGGCTTTGATTTGTAAGAGCAGAAAATTCAATTAACATTGTAGTGCCTTGGTTTACTATTCTTTGACTCTACATCTTCTTTTATATTGAGATTGCATCACACGTGACAAGACAGTTATTTTTCTGAGAAAAACTCATACTTTTGGCTAGTCACCAGTAGATTTGGCCTGCACAGGTAATGAAGAAAGCTTTCACAGCTATTTGAAAAAGTATACCAAGAAGAACACATTTATTTCAATTCATTAGACTATAGCTCACCTTCTTTTTCCCCTAGATTCAAATTAATCTTGATAGGAATAATTAATTTTCAGTGTCAAGGTTTAATAATATATTAATCTCAAATTATCACCAACTAATTACATTTCATATTTTGGAAACCTGTAAACTAAGTTCCATGATTTGCTGTTTCTGTTTCTTGAATCACCAATGCTCTGAGCCTATTCTTTTCTTCCTGCTTGATGGTTGTCTAATTATTGTTTTAAAAGTGTGTTAATTCAAATGGAAGATTCCTTCGGATAAAACAAGACCATTTTTTTCCTCCCAGAGGTTTTACAAACTTTTCATTATGCAGTAATAAAGAAATGAGTTTCTGTCTTGAGGGACGTTTGAGAAATATTCACCTGTAGCTATTACCAGTGTTACTGGAGCATGGCCAGATAATACTGTATTATTGTGATTAAAAGATTAGTAAGAAATTCAGAGTGTGTGATCTGAAACACCAATTTGTTTTCGCACTTGAGATATATCCCCCATGGGCCAGATTCTAAGTGGAGTTGGACTAGCATTGACGTTCCTCTTAGAGCAGTTTAAAGTCTGAGATATCTGATCACGTTTGATCACAGTCTAAATTCATGGAAATACAGATCTGGATTTACCCCAGCTCCTCAGCTGCTGTAAACACTTCAGCAGTGCCACTGTACTCCCAGCAAGGTTTTTCCATGGTGGTAACACAGTGTCCTTGAGTAGCTGGGATAAGTAGCAAGGCAACTTTAAAGCAAATGCAGCTCTGTTTTGAATTAGGAAATGAGTTTTCATGGTATTGTAGGACAAATTCAAATTGGCTTCATGAGTACTGTGTAGCAAAGGTAAACACTACAGCCAAATAATGCTGCAGCGCTAGTAAATTCCTCACAGAAAGAACTGAAATGCAGCAAAACTGAGAAGTGGCTTTACTGATGCTCTGAGTTCTAGTGTGGAGGATTTTGTGCCTCTTCAGTTCAGGGTCCACATCCAGAGAAGCTGAAGCCTTTATAAGGAGTGTTTCTAGAAGGAACATGTACAGCAGAGGTACACCAAGTACAGTAAGTAAGCACATGAGTCTGGTAAATTCTGACCTTTATCTTTTATTAAAATAATACTATGCAGGCTTAACATTTTCCTCTTAAAAATTTAATTGGAGATTAAACGTTCACAGTTGGAAATGTTTCCCTATTCAACAGAACTTCAATCATTATTTATTTACTATATGTCTGACCCTAGCTGCAAAGTCTTGCTTTGATTTTGGAGGGAATCATCTGTAGTCTTGCAAAAATAATTGCTGCTTCATCAGATTCTCTGGTCTTAAAGATTTTCTTTTCAGCTGTTTTTATATAACTATGTTAAAAATACGTCATGCTTCCAGTAGTGTGTGCTGTACTCTAAGGACTACTTAGGCATCATAAAAGTTGTCTTCTGTGTTTATTATTGAAATAAGGTTATGTTGACAACATGCTAAATATTGGGTTTAACATTCCTCATAGCACCACATGAGGAAAAAGATACTGACTTTAAAAATATGAAACAATTATTTACATGTTAAATAGCATTTGATGTTTAAAAATTCTCTGTGTGTATCGCCATTATTAAGTTTCTGAGGAGTTTTTATTGCAGTAAGCTTGAAGCTATGACAAATTGTTAACAAGACTGTGTAGTCTGAGCATACATCAAGAAATAATTAAGGGCCAGAGAAAAAAGTAGAAATGTAATCACAATCATTGGTCTGATACCACTGAATTTAGGTACTGAAGTTAAGCATAAATTCTTGCTGTGCATTATAGATGAAAAGCAAAGAGAGAGTACTTGCCCATGACAATTCAAACTTCTAGTGAATAGGGCAGCTTTCTGCACATCACTTCTTCTCTCCACTGTCAGTACAATGAGCTACAAGAACCAAATTCTGTCAGATGCTGAATGTTAAGTTTGGCGAATGTAGTTTGATGTCTCAAACTGTCATTTGGGAGAGGAGGGGCCAGAGTTGATATGAGAATTGGAGAAGTCCTCTAGAGCTTATGTTCTTTCTGCTGTTTCAGTTGGCTGCATAAAACAGTCTCTTTCATAAATGGGTGGATTCCATCTTAGCAATAGCTCAAATTCTGTATGCCTACTTGTAGCTGTCAGAAAGCTATTCTGGACCTAACTTCTGGCTGAAAAATATATCCTAATTTGGAGCCTACATTCATTCAAGGATATTTAAACAAGCTTGTTCTTGTGCCAGCATTGTTGTTTAGCTTAAACAGTTTTGGGTTTTTTTTCCTCCTTTGGCATTTATCTCCCTCATATACTTATAGCAAGCAATCATATCCCTCTTGACCTCTGTTTTGCTAGAACAAATAAACCAGATTCTTTTGGGACCTACCCACATCACAAATCACAGTGCAGTGCAGATCCCTGCACTTCCATCAAACCGAGTAGCTCTGGGCCAGAGGACACATAGCACAGAACAATGTACACATTGTACCCAAGGCAATTATTCTGCGTCTTCCAGATCTCACTCAAATGACTACAATGCTACTGGAAACCACATAGGTTGTGTCATTTAGAAATGTCATCTCATGCTATTACAGCACTCAAGCATGATGTTCCAAATACATTCACTTTAATTTTGTCATAAAATAGGGTCCCACTTGCCTGACCCGTCTTTGTAGACTATCCTATACTTTTTCTGCTGTAAATGGATTGGTGGTGAACAAATGGAATTAAAAGTTTTATATGTGGTTTGGGCATGATTAAATATTTGCTTTCATGTTCATATGACTATTGATCTAGAATTATAAGATATCCTAATGTTAAAAATATTTTTCTCATGGGAAAAATAAGAAATAAACTTGAAGGGCATTATCACTTTTTGTCTTTCTGTTAAGAACTTCAATATCTGTAGTAAGAAAGGTCTTCCAGCATCCCTGATTCCTGTTATTCATATCCTATCAGAAATTCATTACAGATTTACGGTTTTATTCTGTTTCAGTTGATCAAAAAGGTTTAGACTGATTTGTCTAGTATTTCAAAATGACAAGAAAATTACTCCACCTTTACTACGTTTGGGAACATATATGCATTCTTGTTAGGTATTGTAGTATAATTTCTCTACTTCAATATCTGGAAGTAACTACTTCTGTGTAATATTGTGTGAAGAACCAACATGCACACACATCCCCACACATACACTCCCTGCCCAAACCAGTGATTTTCTCCAAGATGTAAAAAAACAGCCCAAATGTAGCAATAAAAATGTAGCATGGCAATATAATCCTCTTGAAGTAACAAAGGCTTAAAGATAGGAAAATGACACATTCTCAGCAGTAAGCACTGGAGACAATCTCAATCACAATGATTAAAACGTTTGATGTGAAAGAAGTGACCTCTTGCACTAATGTCCAGAGGAAGATGATTCTCTGTAGTTCAATGAATTAAGTGAATTTAAATTTGAAAAAGAGTGCATAGTGCACTGTGGCATTCAAACACAAATGGTTTTCTTACTACAGAGACAGTATATTATCAGCTTTAACCCCTAAACAGGAGAAGCAAAATAATAACAGGCATAGCTGAGTTACTAAGCAAAAATTAGCCACACCAGTTGCAAAGTATGTTTCATTGTCTGTTAAAAAGTTTAGGTGGCTATTGAGCTGATATGTGAAAGCATGCTTACAGGGTTTTGGTTTGTCCACATATTTATTAATCTAAAGAAAATCTCATAGCACTGCTGATGCCAGAAATGCACCTCCAAAGCATGTTCTTTCTAGAAGTGCAAAGCAGTCACTCAACCTGTCCCCTAAACCCTAGAGCATTTCTAAGGTCTTCTCAAGCAGGACACTCCAGAAATGGAGTAATTCAGAGCTATATTTGAAAATATAATTTTAAATTCTTTCAGCTACATTTTTTAATACTTTTGTAGAAAAATTGGGACTGGGTTTGAAAAGGTGATGGCAGGTTGCCCACTGCTAAGATGTATGCAAAGGGACATTGTCAGCATTTGCAAAGTTTGTCCATTGGGGCCCAACTAAACCAGAAGAAGTGCCAAGACCTCAGCTGTTTTTGCCCTTCCTACTCCAGGACTTTTGCACCACACTCTTACAGCTTTGCTGTTACTGGATTCAACTAGGAAGGCCTTTTTTTCCCTGTTGACACAAATGTGTTACAATGTGACCTGCACACGTGGTAGACATAGGAAGGTGCTTATGCTCTGAAAAAGGAAGAGGCCTGTGAAGTTTACTATAAATGATTTCTAACTGAAAACAAGTTGAATAGTAATTAACCATAGATTTGAGAAGTTGAATAGAAACCTAAAAATCTTATAGGCAGCAGGTATATGAATAGCTTTTAAATGCTGCTAAAGATTAAATTTGGAAAGGCAAAATTTAAAAGCGAGTATATAATCCAAATAATTCTTATTTTTTACTGGCAATAGCCCACTGAGATTTTTAAAAGAAAAAAAGATCTTCTTGGGGGGAAAAAAAAAAAAACAAAAACAAAAACAAAACAAAAAAAATAACAAAAAAACAAAAACAAAAACAAAACAAAAAAAATAACAAAAAAACAAAAACAAAAACAAAACAAAAAAAATAACAAAAAAACAAAAACAAAAACAAAACAAAAAAAATAACAAAAAAACAAAAACAAAAACAAAACAAAAAAAATAACAAAAAAACAAAAACAAAAACAAAACAAAAAAAATAACAAAAAAACAAAAACAAAAACAAAACAAAAAAAATAACAAAAAAACAAAAACAAAAACAAAACAAAAAAAACAAACAAACACCAAAACCCACCCTTTAATGTATGAAGAGCAAGATTTCAGACCTGACAAGCAGTGATATCTGATTTGCAGACATCTAAGCATGGCTGCCAGTGGCTGTGCACACAGCTATTCGGCATGAGCAAGAGGCCATCAGATAGGCTATTACCAAACACTGCAATGCTTCCTGAAGATAAAAACTTTCTGACTTGCTTGTTGCCTACTGATTTCCTTCCTGTTAAATTAAATTGATGTTTAAACACAATATTGGTGTTCCAGGATGCCCAAGAACTTTAAACTTAAATATCAAGGAAACAAGTGTGTGAGCATGTGGCAATACTAACTGGTACTATTATGCTTTGTTCTTGTATTTGCCTTATCTAAAGTACTTGCAAAAGTAATAAGTGTGCATTCAGCCAGTTAAATTCAATATTATAATTTCTTTTTGAACAACAATTTGACTTTTAAAAAGAACATCTTGTTAATAGCCTTCACCAATACTATTTTGTGAGCGTCATTAAGTTTATTTGGCTGGTGACAATGTGTGTTTTTGGCATTTAGGAGCATCTTTAAAACTATATTATCATTACAACACATCTATGTTTCTTACTTTAATTTTATTCTGCCATAAGAACAAACTGACAGTGCATTAATTTAAGTATCCAATTTAAACCAGCTGAAAATTAATGCATTCAAACTAGTAAAACCAAAGACAACAGCAGGCTAAATGATTATGGAAATTGAAATACTATAAAGCAATCTGAACAATTTTGGTGGTACCGCAGCTCTTTCTAAATATTCTAATTGCAACAATTTATTAATATTATTATTATTATCATAGTAGATATTTTCTGCTTTGCTGAACACTAAAGAGCTATGTAAATTTTAAGGACTCAGTTTAGAAGTGCATGTTTACATATTTTCATTTTTGAATGAGTAGTACATGTGATTTCTATAGCACTAGAATAAAATAATAAAACTAAAGATGTAAAAGAATTTGAAAATGCCACGTTTTAATCCTAATTGTGTACTTATTGTCTTGAAAATAATTTCCTAATGAAATTGTTTTACTTAGATTTTAGCAACTGTAGGATGCTTCAAGTGACAACCCTTACAGAAAATTCAGAAAGAATTCAGAAAGTGCCAAAGATGCAGGGAGGGAGGTGGGACTAGAGAAGCATATGAGAAATATCTAGAATTCTCCTTTGGCACAAGAAAAGTAAGCAGATGTGGAAAGCAGCATACAACCAAGGGCAGGAAAACAGCCACAAGCCTGCTGCCTAGTTTATTTATGCCAGAGTCCTGAAAACCCAGGGTCTCAGAGACTGCTGCTAATGAGGCAGGAGCTGGGTCTCTGCACCTGTCACTATGGCAGGCAAGGGAGAGAGGCATGATGATGCTCCAGCACTGTTATTTTGGCTTACTATCCTGGTTTACCTCTCTCTCATGGTTAGGATAAAAGTAATTTTTCCCTCTACATTTCTTAGGATGCTTGGAGCCCCCTACGATACTCTCACCCTCAACACATGGTGAAAAATTGATGTTTGCCCTATTTATGATAGTGACATTTCAAGGGAAAAAAACAAACCAACAAACCGGCAATTACTTCTAATTTCTATTAAAATGCAGTTAAAAAGGATATGCAGAGATTTCTGAATGTCATACCCTTTCTCTCGTGCTCATCTTTCTTTTCTGTTTTCACGCAAGGTTGTCACAATCCAAAGTCCTTCACTGTGAGTAGTATGATACCGAAGGTGATGGGTTCTTTCTCTTTGGATGCTGCTGGTGCTTTTTTTAGAATTTCAAATGATCGATTGCTAATTTTTGCTAATGTTTCTTTCCCTATTGTTCCTCACAGTCAGTTACCAATAATCACTTTTTAGTTTGTATGAGTTTTAGGGTAAAACTACAATTCAAAAAAAAGTTAAAATAATACTAAAACAAGTCACATTGATCACCTCACAGGTAAAAAGTTTGCTATTTCAGAGAAGACGGTGTAGAATAAACTCAAGACCATTCAAGTCCATACAGGGATCAGCAATTTCTGAGACATGCATTGTTACATTAATACAATTTCTTGTCACTAAACTGATAACTACATATTTTGTGGGTTTAAGGATTACAAGGGATTACTTTATTTAATATGTGTAGCAACAAAATAGAATTTGGCAACATACAATTCATGAGAATAAAGAAATCATCTCCCTAAACCAAGTCAGAATTAACTAAAATTAGAGTAACTACTCAGATAAAGCTATAAAATCATATTTGTGACTGCTGACAAATTTTTCATTATGGTCTTATTTTTTTCAGAGGGAGATGAATGCTGAGAAGAGATTAAAACATTATTTAAGAAGCTCACACATTATAAATAGATGTCAACAGCAGAAAGAGTCACAATGAACAGAGTAGCAAGACTAATAACAGGAGTGAGTTATAGAAGATTTTTTGGTGGAGTTTTGTGAACCTACATCATCTTATTCACATTATGTATTGACTGGACTATATAACGGTTTGTGCTAAACTTGGGAAAAGAATTGGGAAAAAAAAATATCCAAACCTACAGTTGTACTAAATTGTGTAATTTCTCTATTTTCTTCAACTGTTACAATTGTTCACTAACACTCATGTAAACAAAGTCTATATTAAAAGGCAATAAATGGAAAAGACTTGCAGAAATTTTAAATTTAAAAAGTGAAATAACAAAGCCTGCTTAGTAGAAAGTATGTTTTTTGAAGGATATGACTAGTTAGGGATAATAAGAGCAATCTGTGAGACAACTATGTGTCATTACCAGTAGTAACAGCTGATACTAAAGACAGAAAAAATATTATATTTGAGGAAAAGTACTTGCCAGTGATCGATTTAAAATTATGTCAAAAATTTTCCAGAGAAATATTCAAACTCTGTCATTTGAGACATTTATAATGAGAATAGGTAGCATACAAGAAATAGTGTAAGTAACAATCCTGTGTTTGTCCCTGGGGTTTGAAGTACATGAACTGATAGATTTTCTCCAGTTATTATTCCTTTGATCTAGGGTCAAGAGTAGAAGTAAAAGGTGAACCAAACTCAAAAGACTGATATTTCTGCTTTAGACGCAAAACAAAGGTCTTGTAATAAAATAATTTTATATACATACACATATAAACTTATTCATGTTTAATTATAAACATACACATTCCTATGTAGAATTTTTTTTTCCTGGAAATATTAAGTAGATCTTCAAAACATTCATAAGAAGGAACCTGTAGTGTAGCTCCAGGTAAAAAAAGTCAGTTCATATACTGAGATTATAAAATGAGTCAAACACTGTTAAAAGTTCTCAGTCATCCTGAAAAAATTGATGAACACTTCTACCCCTGCAGTGGCTCACAGAAAAATATCAATTAGAAATTACTAGATGATCCAGGGTAGAATCTCAAGGCTTAGTGTACACATGAAAGATAAAATATTAAGTGCAATATCCTAGTTTCACATCCACTTTGTTATTTAGAAGATGACTATACACTGATATGCGTGAATGTATCTGATCCAAAGCTTTTATTAGACATTTAATTAATTTTTAAGTTGTGTTATATAGTTAAGCATTCTTTATAATACTTATGCATGTTATATTTACATTAATATATTATTGTACCGATACCAACTTCAAGAGGACATTAATGAAGATGTTGGACTTTGCTAAAAGCAAGACCTAAGAGCTAGATTTCTTAATGCTGTGGGAATATTGTGTGTGGAGTACAGTGTTGTTGGTATGAAGCGGAAGTGATATTAGAAAAAGACATGCAGGCCTATTTCTTACACAATTGATTTGATCATGACATCACTGACAAACAGCTTTCATGTCAATTTTTTTAGAAATAAGGGAATAGAAAATCATCAGTGTTATTCTCGTAAACATAAATCTGATTTTTTTTTTTACTTATACATTTTTTGAGACATTTCATTTAGTTTCACTGTCCACTGAGATTGATCTATCCTAAATTCACTTTTAAAAGCACTAAGATCCAGCCAGCACTAGGGAAGTGATCGTTCCCTTGTATTCAGCCCTGGTGAGGTCACACCTCGAATCCTGTGTTCAGTTTTGGGTCTCCAACTTCAAGAAAGACATTGAGGGGTTGAAGTGTGTCCAGAGAAGGGCAACGGAGATGCGGAAAGGTTTGGAGCACAAGTCTAATGAGGAGCGACTGAGGCAAGCAAGGTTATTTGGCTAGAGAAAAGGAGGCTCAGACCTTATTACCCACTACAATCACCTGAAAGGAGGTTGTAGTGAGGTGGGTATTGATCTTGTCTCCCAGGTAACAAGTGACAGGACAAGAGCAAAAACCTCAAGTTGTGTGAGGGAAGGTTTAGGCTGGTTATTAGGAAGAATTTCTTCACTGAAAGGGTTGTAAAGCACTGTCGTCTGCCCAGGGAAGGTGAGGTTTATTCATCCCTAAAGGTGCTCCAGAAACGACTGGACTTGGCACTTAGTACTATGGTTTAGTTGACATGTCATTGTTTGGTCAAAGGTTGGACTTGATGATCTTGGAGGTCTTTGCAACCTTAATGATTCTATAATATTATGATCCTTGAAGAGCTGGCAAAACCAAGGCATTAATATGAGGATTGTTCCTTTTTATTTAGAGACTCTATGTAACTTTTGTTGATTGCACCAAAGCTTTTGACACTGTGAGCAGAAAAGGTCCATGGCAGATTTTGGAATGACTAGGATGTCCCCCTAAATTCCTCAAAATGATCATTTTGCTTCATGAGGATCAGTGCGGCCAAGTCAGATATGGCGATGCACTTTCTGAGCTCTTTCTAATAATCAGTGGTGTGAAACAAGGTTGTGTACTTGCACCAACTTTATTCACAGTCGTCTTCAGCATGATGCTCCAGAGGGCCACAGCAGATCTTGATGATGAAAACAGTATCTATATCCGATATCGTACTGATGGAAGCCTATTCAACCTAAGGCAACTGAAGGTCTATACTAAGATTTTAAATCATCTCGTCCGTGAACTGCTTTTTGCTGATGCTGTTGCTCTCATTGTCCACAGGGCACATCTCCAGAATGGAGGACGCCTGCCTCCCTAAGATTTTGCTCTATGGTGAACTTGACACTGGCTGCCGCAAAGAGAGGAGCCCCGAAGAGGAGATATAAGGACTCCTCGAAACAATATCTCAGCCTTGGCCATATTGAGCATCATCATTGGTCCACTCTGGCCTCCAGTCGGGAGGCCAAAGAGACATACTATTTATAATGCTGCTGCTTCTTTTGAGAACGCACACAGAATCATTCTTGAGGAGAAAAGGCATCGTAGAAAGAAACGTGTTTTGCCATTACCACCTAAGGAGACTTTCTGCTGTGCCTTTTGCAACTGGACTTGTCTATCTCGCATTGGCCTTTTTAGCCATCAGCGCTTTTGTGGTAAGCATAGGTAGAGTCCTTCTCAAATCTTCGTTTGTGAAGCCTAGCCATGATGTTGAATATATAGTAGATTAATCCCTTGGCCACAGCAGTTAGAGAAAGACTGTCATCCTGTCTACCACAACTTTAAACGGGAGAAAAAAGGAAAAAAGATAAAACACTCAAGAATTAATTGGAAAAAACCACAAAAATAAAAGTCCTTTCCAACCCCTACCATAAGGTATGGGGAAAGATGTTAATTATGATCACTGCTTAATCATGAGGTACTCAGAAGTATATCCCAAGCCAGTCTTATCAAAGTAAAGGGCTAAAAGTATGTTACATTTCAAATCACCTCTCCAAGGCAACTTGGAAGGATCTTGAATTTAGATCATAATCATCACCCATTTAAGGCCAATTACTGACAGATAAACTCAGCACAAAACATACTCTACATCTGCTAGGTACATCTAGGATGAGAAGAAAGTCCTTTAAAGGTGAGATACATATTTCTTTCACTGGGTGCCTAGAGATGTGTGCAGCAGAGTAGTAGAAAGAAGACCCCTGCTCAGGTTCGAGAAATTATGACACTGATTATGTGAATGATTATGATCAAATTTATTGTTAATACAGTATCTATTTGCTACCAATGCAGTATATAATATAAGCAGGTCTAAAGGATTATAGTATAAAGAGGTTCACCTAGAAACATACAGGTTTACAATCTTTGGCCTTGCGGAATTCACAACTACAAAGCAACAAAGCACCTCTGTAGCTACTTAAGGATTTTATCTCTGTATGCGATCAGATTTTAGAGCTTTTACTCACTGATCCAAAAGTGAGTGTACCCCATCTTTGGGCTGCACATACCCTCTGGTGTCCCTTCCAGTGGATCCATCCAGAAGCTGCCTGAAACTTCAGGATATCAGTTTGCCCTATTGGATCAGTTTGCAGCAGCATTTAATACCCTTTTGAAGATCCATGTGCACCAAAGTCAATCGTAATCATCACAGCTCCCCCATCTCTGGAACATATTAGTTATGCATTTTCTGCATAATTAATGTCTTTATCTTAGGACAATTCCCACCTTTTGTTCTTCTCAGAACCACCTGGTGTTCTTCTCTTAGGACAAATCACACTGCACATCAAAGACAATCAAAAGAGAGAGGGGGCAATGTGAGGGGAAGGATGCATTTGAAGACCTCACTATTTTCCTTTGGAAATGGATGAGCCAATAAAACTTATATTTGAAAACACATATGACACACTCCAGCAGGAAGTTCTGGAGGGTTTTACACTGATTTCTAGGTTCTTTGAGACAATAGGAAAGAAATGACTCATAAGTTTTGTTTTTCTCACATTAGCTCTTGATTTGCTTCTTAAATTTTATATGTATACTGGATGTCTTGACTGCACAGATGAATATTTTGGAAAAAGCCCAAACTTCTGGCTTCTAAAATGAGCCTAAAGAAACCTGCTTCATGGAACCTGTGGAACCTGGAAATTAACATATGATTGTTGGAACAAAGAATGAAAGACAGAGTGAACACATCTAAGTCTGAATATAGATATTCAATATAATTGCAACTAATAACAAGATTATAGCAAAGACATTCCATCTTGATCTCACAGCAAGACATTTCTTAGCTATTAGGGAACAGGAACAGCCTTATTGCCGAGGCAAAACCCATATCTATCAGCTGGGACGTCCTAATGTCTCTGCCAAACAGTGGAGGAAATTGAATTTTGGACACATCCAGTTAGTGGCTCATAAGATTTACTAGGAAATTCAGGAAACCTTTTACTGTCAAACACAGGTACTACAAAGTTTTATCACTTTTGCATGAGTGAATATGAAAAAGAATTTCAGTTCTCACTTTAGTTTAATTATCCTCATAATATTTGATGTGACCAAGGAACTTGGCTGGCACTCTGAGGATTACGTGATTAGAGAGATTAATGAAAAGGAAAATCTTCTTGATGAATACTTGATGGTTCTTAATTCAACTTGTTAATTAGGTCAGTAGTATTTGATTTGGGGGTACAATTTAATCTGTCAGAGTTTTAGTTTCATGTGTTTCTGAAATTCACTTCACATGCCAGAACACATCCTGCTCTTATAAGCATGCATGGAAAGAATGCCTTTCAATGTCTTCATGGTAGAGTGAACGTGAAGAAATCAGAGGGCGTGCTAAGTAAGCTTGTATTCTTTTAGTGCACATATTTTTAGATCTATTCATTGAGAGACAGAATACCAAAAAATCAGCAATTGCAATGCTCTCAGCTCCCTTTCAATTATTTAAAATTAGAAACTAGGAGAGAAGTGCAAATCCACTTGTCTACCTATCAAATTGTAGTATATTTTCTTGCCCTTATACCTCTACCTTCCTGTGTCTGATCAAAGATCACATTATTACAAATGCCATTGAAATGTTATTGTGTATATATATGTGGTTTTAAGAGAACTTTGTTCATTTATATCAACTTATAGTGCATAAATATTCCACGAGTAGACCAATCTTCTTCCTCTTCTATAAGCAAAGATATGTAAATAAAAATCACAAATACAAACATATGTTTCTGCCAGAAACATAATTATTGTGGCTTTACGTAATGGCTGATTATATTATCAAACCACCTTCCTGACACAGTCAGATGGTTCCCTGTAATACGTTCTCAATAATGCAGTGTTCACCACTTCTACTTACAAGTTTTTTCAAAGTTTAGTATTAGGGGAAGTTATGCTGGACCCAACAGCTTGAGAGACATGAAGACCACTAGTGAAACTGAGCATGTATTCCCAGTAGTCATACACACACACACAGAGCAGTGGTATACACCATATATACATACATACATGCATACCTATATGTATATACACCAAGTTGGCCACGCTGATTACAGACAGAAAAGAGTACTCACAAAAACATTAACATCACCGAAAGCCTCATCCTACTCCCTTCTCTGCTTGAGGAGGATGGAGGTACACTAGTCAGAATGTGTATGTATATTCATATCTGTAAGATATATGCATGTATTCACAATATGGATGCCTCCAGACAGCCAGTTTGCCCAGTAACTGCCCCTGGCCTGCTGTTGATGGCACCTGAGCATATGAGATTTGAGGGCCACAGCCCCACTCCAGCTGCAGGTACTGACTATCTTGGTTACACGTATGGAATTGGCCAGAACTCTTTAGGCTCCGCAGTGTGTGACTCCACACTACAGGAAAAACAAGCATAAGTTGGAGAGGTTTCAGGAGAGCCCACTGAGATGGTGGAGACTAGAGTACTTACCCTGTGAGGAGAGTCTGGAGTATCTGGGCTCAGTCAGTCTGGAGCAGAGATGGCTTTAGGGGGAACTTAACTGCAGCTGCAGTGCCAATAGGAGGTCACTGATGACACAGAGTTGGACTCTACACAGCTGTGCAGGGCATCAGAGAGACAGCAGGCACAAGCTGAAACAAGAGAAGTTCAGACTGGACATATAAGGATTTTCCCCTATAACATCTGTAGGGCAGTGGCGCAGGTGGCCCAGATAAGTTGTGCAGTCTCCATCCTTGGAGATTTTCAAGTGCTGACCTGATGAAAAGCTGAGCAACCTGATACAATCACCTGTGCGGCCCTTTTGTGAGCAGGAGATTGGACTTGTCTCAAGTCCCGCAAGATCTCTTCCAAGAGAAATTATCCTGTGATCCTAAAAGTTTCTGTTTAGTCAGGGCCTTGAATATTCACTGTTTCATTGTTTCTCTCATGCCCCCACCCCCCAAATTTAATTTTGTTTAATTATAATACTAAATGAAAGACAGACTGTGTCTTTCTACTTCAAAAAACCAGGAATCCACTTAAAAAAAACAGGAATCAACTTAAAATTCCAGAAACTTTAGTTGATTTCACTGAATAGGCCTGTAATATACCACATATTCTTCCATAACTTGAAGAACACAGGGTTTTCTGCATTCATCTTTTAAGGATCGGAATAATCTGTTTAACCTGTAACACATACACTGTCTGTAAAAATGGAAATCTAGTAAGATTTCCAATTTTTTAATTTCTAATTTCTAATTAAGAATTTTTATGTATTTTCTGAAGCATACCACCACCCTAATATCTGAAAGTTCCCCAGGTTTAATTTTTTATTTATGCCTCTGAATAATAATTCTGACCCAGGTTTCTGAAAACTGACACTCCCGGGATTGTTCACAGGATAACAGTTATGCAAAGGTGACTTTACCATCAAGCAAAATGTCTAAAGACAGAGTGCTATCTCAATTCATGAAAATATTTGCGTAATATGATATTGCTCTGTCAGAGTAAGAGAAGCTCTTTGCAACAGCGGATAAATGCATTCCCAGTCGACACAGGTGTGCCAGTGGAAGTGACTGCTTCCAGTTCTTCACTGTTTCCAGGCGAACAGCAAATGTCTTTCATTTGCTTCAGGCAAAAATCAGACAGGCTTCCTTAAGCAGTGTATAATGGTGGCTCCAGCTTGTCTGAGTGTTATTGCCTGAAGTGTATTACAAGATACACTTATGAACTAAGCTCCTGACAGATCAGTGGTGGTAATAATTTCCAGGAGGGAATGGGGAGAGAGCAGCTAGAATAGAGACTTACTGGCATGGCTTGGTCCAGAAAAAGTCATCCTTGAATTGGTTGCATTCTAAGTTAATGAATTAACAATTTCCTTTTCTTGAAATGTGAGGTTTTTTGTCATTTTGGTTTTTTTCTCCATAATATTCTCCTAGTTATGTCTTATGACTTCAAATGCTGCAGGAAAAGACTATCAGATTCATTTTTATTTTAAGCCTTCTTCTGGAATTGTTCCACATTGTAAAAAGTGAAAAAATCCCAACCTCCAAAACCCTCTTACATCTGCCTGGCTCACCTCACTTAACTCCTAAACCTCAAGTGTGTTACTATCAGGAAAAGTATTTTTTAAAGTTGTAAATTGTCTTCTAATGTTATCACTTGTCTAAATTCCCATGCTGATATCACTGTATGAACATCTATTCATCTGTGTCATCTTGGATTCCATTGTAATTTACTTTCTAAGATTAGATATTGCTTCCAAAATGTCTAATCCCAAGATTATTTTAATGATTCTTTGCTTATCTATTTGTAACATGTGCAAACTTTGTCAAATGTTTTGCTATCTCCCAGATGACAAAAGAAAAAAAAAAAAAAAAAAAACAAAAAAACCCAACAAACTGGTCTATTTTTTTCCCCTTTTAGAACAGTACGGGAAGGCAAATAGAAAAATTTTCAGGTATACTCAGAGAAGCCTCAGAGAAAGAATTCAGAAGTGTCCAGGTTAGTCTGTTGTTTTGTGAAATACTCAATACCAGTTTATAGCTGAAGTAACTCTAGTCATTCTTCAAGACAAAGCATCATGAAAGGATAAGAGATGCTGAGGGGTGGTGAGACACCCAAATGATTGGTTCAGTAAAGAGAAAAATCCAAGCTGAGAGGGGGGTAAATTAACATCTAAGCACAGTGCTTATGTCTTCCTGTGACTGCTGAGCTTGCTTGGACCTGCAAAACACACAACTATTTTAAGCATAGGTTAAATCACAACAGTCTTAGATGCTGGAACAGTAGTACTCCATGCCATACGGCAGTGTTAAATATCATTACTAGGGTGAAGATTTTCAAGTACAGTCAGATCCTCAGGCAAAAGTGTTACACAGATTAAGACTACTGAATGGACTCATTGGATTTGTTTTTAACTGTTTCAATGAAAAACATGAATACTTGCAAATTCCCATTAAATGTTGCCATGAATTATTCAGAAAAACAAAAAAAAAGGATGAGAAGCTGAAAAAGCAAAATGTTTATTTTCAACATAGTGATTACTTCTTCCTCCAATTAAAAAAGAAAAAAAGCAAAAAAAGCTACAACTCTTCTGCAACTGTTCAATTGAAAAACAACTTTTTGAACTAGAAAGAAGTGTCTCTCTTTCTTGTTGCCATCAAAATAAGAGAAAATTAATTTTGGCTTTTCACTGAAGTGCTGAGGCCTGAACAACAGGCCCTGAGCCAGAGCTGACCTCTAGATGAACCTTCCAACCTAATGTTACATTTAGCCATGTATCTGCTTATTAGCCAAAATTCTGTATGACCATTAGTTAAATACATAGTATGATAACACTACACCTCTGTAAACATGCATGCTTGTTAGTAAGATATCTGTTTATTAGTGAAGATTTGTATCTGCTCATTAATGAGATATGAATGTATCTATCTATCCATGGTCCAGGCCATGGAAGTAGATGTCTGGTCTTGTTTGACAGTAGATGGTCCAAAGTGACTCCCTTGATTTTCCTCTGAGCCCTGGCCAGGCTTCGGGTGAAACCCAAGGAGAGAAGAGAGCCAGATATTTTCCACACTAAATAGTGATGTAAGATTGATTGTTTCACAGTATAAAAGCTGGACCCTTTTGCTGCAAAGCTGGATGGAGACCTCACCTATGAGTGGATGCACTGCGTAGGATTTCCCAGTTACCGGGAGTGGTTCTCAGGCCCTTTGCTGTGATCGGGGTTCCCCATCTGACGTGCGGGTCTGGATGATACTGAAGATGGTAATGTATTAAAAAGTATCTGGTGATGTATCTTCCTGATGTGTCTATAGACACTCCTTGTATTAATGATTAGGTGCATTGCTAAACTTATCCTTTTGTAATTCTTTGCTTCTTTTGTAATTCTTTGCTGTGTTGCACTATAGTAAATTTATACACTTGTTCTATTTATGCACTTCTTTAAAATTGGTGTCTGTGTTTCTTGTTCAGACCCTCATCCCCTGGCAAAACAGTCACAAATATTTTCTTTTCAGCATTTTGGTCAGTTAAGGAATTGGCAAAATCAGTAACTGCACATCTGTGATGTGGATTCTCCGTCTCCTGGTTTACCTCAACTCCTGGAATTTCTTCTGTTTCATAAAATTTAGCACAGGGTAGAGCAAATAGTAAAGACACCCTGTATGTTTCCATCTCCCAGCTGTTTGGGACTGACTTCATCATGAGATGAAAACTTAAAAAAAAAAATACGTCTGGGAAAGGTGACCCAGAGAAAAATAAACTTGAATCAGACACCTAATTATTATCTAAAATGGAAATGTAAGCTGTTTCTAAAAGGCCTTGTCAGTTGAGATAAAACATATAGCTCTGATTCAGAAGATAAGACAGCAATGCAGGGAGCTACAGAGCCAGGGAATGATGTGATCTGAGCAGTGACAAAGGAAAATTATTTTAGTGACAGTTACTGGATGAAGGTGAGAGCTGTAATAACAGAAACAAAAGGTTAGAAAGTAAGTGGCTGCAGTAGTCAAGGTAACAAAATTCAACATGCTCAGAAATTTACTGAGTATACTAAAGCATCATATTTATCCATAAAAGAGGAAAAAAAAAAAGAAAAGAAAATAAATAAAGGAAAAAAAAAAAGATATGTGTGTCATGGAAGAAAA
Organism: Cephalopterus ornatus; assembly: GCA_013396775.1. Lineage (NCBI taxonomy): Eukaryota > Metazoa > Chordata > Aves > Passeriformes > Cotingidae > Cephalopterus > Cephalopterus ornatus. Next base: position 36,418 of record VZRE01005072.1, read on the forward strand.
TCATAACCCAATCACTCAATGGTAACCTTCCACCTGTATGTGTCTGCTAATTACTGATAAAAGCTGTAGAGCTGGTACAATCCTGGTCAGTTTTATAAAAAGCTTTTTATTCAGTACCGGTGAACTATTTCTAAAAGCCTGAATGCTATGAGAATTAATGATTCTTGAAAGAACTGGTGTGGATCTCATTTGATAGAAAATCTATTCTGACTAGGAACTTGTATCTAAATAATCTTCTGTCACAGCTATTAGAGAATTGCCTCTAATTCTCTCCTATAAATACTCCTGTTATTCCTCAGCACTCTCCAGGCAGCTAACCAGAAGGATAGCCAGAATAACTTTCATAACTAGTGGTGAATCCTGTTCTTATCTTTTCTTAAAAATAAAAAAAAATTCCCCTCTTCCATAAGAAAATTGTAAATATAAAAGTTAATTCAGTCAGTTGTGACACTTAATGTGCTTTCCATAATAGCAAACCTGCATTGGGTGCCTCTCTAATCAAATACTACAGTATTTGATAACAGTAGTATACAACTTTTAAATATTTACAAAAGAATGAGCTTTGAACTAAGGCTATAGCTATCTTATGAAACTGAGAGACTAGGTGAGACCAGAAAATGCCTGATCCACTGTGGAATAGTATTACCTTTTATTATCCCAACCTCACTGATTGCCTAAAGAAGACTCACAAGGGTTTAGGGTTCAGAACTCTTCAATAATTTTTTATAGAGTAATTTCAGAAGGATTTTGGAGAAGAAAAGAAAAAAAAAAGGCAAAAAAAGGATATGATATTGATATTATAATTATTATTTCTATAGTATTGACCAACAAAAGACTTACACAGGCTGATATGAAGGAATCTCAAACCACCTTTCAATAAAAAAACTCAGCTCTATAATGCCTTTTTAATGTCAAGTTCTTATTCAAACAGCTTGGATTCTTAAAAAAAGTTTCACTTTTTCTTGAATCACTAGGCACCAAAGGTATCTACTGATATTTCATTTTTTCATATTTCAATATTCTGCTACCTTAATTTATAAAAAGTCTTTCCCATGTTATCAGATTTTTTCAGTGAAGTAGTGTTTCCTTCTGCACTCACCACATATTGGTCCAATTCTAAATGCAATCCTCAACCTCCTCCTGTTCAAACTGACCGTATTTGTGCCAAGAGAGGGTTCCTGTTCTTGCTACATTACTTGTTAATACAGACAAATTCTGTATTGCCATATTCCCTGTAGCATGACTAAGGTGTAATTCCACTAATAAAATTGTGGTTTATTATTATTTCAGTTTATAATTACCATTTTCCTGTAAAGTCATACACAGAATGATCACTTTTACTTTTCATAATCATTTCTTTTTGTTTTCTTTCTTTCATTGTAGCTTTCATGAGAGCAGACAACATTGGGATTGTAAACGTGATAGTAAATCTCTGTGAATAAGAATTATTCATACCAGTATATAGATTTTTGTCCTGCGAATTCCCTGTCCCATTATTCTCACAGTAGATACTTTGTCCTTTTCATTTTTTTATATATTTTTCCTCCTTTCCCTTTTCCATGTTTTTTCTGATTCTTTCATCATTATTAAAGCTATTACTTTTTATACTGTTGTACAAAAGTTATGATTTCTTGAAAATAAAAGTTGAAATAATGAAAACAATATTCACATGGACTTTTTTATTAATTATGGAAATATTCCCTTCTTGGATAGTGTCATTTTAATGCCCAAGTTCAGTTTTCAACAGAGAAATTTAATATCACAAATGTCATTAAAACATATCTAGTGAATGCAATGTGATTGAAATCATCAGGCACATGCAGTGAAAATGCCTACCAGCAAAGAAATAAAATAAGAAAATATGTGTTTTATTTACATTACTAATTTTATTTTGTAAAATTATGTAGGTTAGAATCCTCTACGACACTACAGAAAATGTAAAAGCATTAATAAACTTTCTGGAATTTTACCACTATTTAATTGAAATACTCCGTGAACTTAAAGTACTTTTGACTTAAACATATGCAAGTCATTAAAATATACTATAAGATGCAGAGATATGTGTCAAGAAAACCAGTTTTAATTAAAACTGGCAGCAAAAAAATTACAAACTAGTTTAGCACAAAAGGAATAGTCATTAGAAGCTTGCTCTCATCCAACCTTACATATGAAGTGCTAAGGTAGAGGACAGGAAGCCGTGCATGTACTGCACTCAGAATGAAGCAAGACAAAACAGAAATCTTGCAGACATGTACACAGATGAGGAACCTTTGAAGTGTATCACATGACACCTTAAAAGGTACTGCAACCACTGTAATAGGTTTCAGACAGTGAGAATACTCTCTCTATTAATTGATAACTGATTTCTAGATCTGGAGGATTTTATTTGAATTTGCTCAGGAAATCAGTTTCTAGTGATTATATGAAGGACAATGATAGTTGTTCTTGAGAGATAATGCATTCAGATATAATTTAGAGGACCATGCTGAAATTCCTTACTTCAAGCCAGGAAAAAAGTAATTTACATGGGCAAACAACAGGCTATTTAAAGAAACTGAATAGCTCAAAAAAAAAAAAAAAAAAATCAATATATGCACTACCTAACAGCAGAATTAGAACTAATGTTCTAAATTTGGAATTAAAGGTGAATTTTATAACTTTTCCTCAAAGTTATGCACTAATTTATTTCTCATCAAACACTTTTGAAGTATCCCAAAGTTAGCTAACAAAGATGACCCAATTTCCTGAGGTGCTGGGCCAAGCCCATTTTGAAGTGTCATCAGCATTTAGATAACATCTGATATCCAGGCTGGAACTACATCCGCAACTATCACTGGTGGAAAATCTATGTGTGTAGAGGAGAAGAGAGAAAGACAATAGGCCAAATGACTTATGATTTTTCATTTGCATGGTAAATCAATTGTAAATTGATATTGTAAATTACAATCTACTTCTTAGCAATTCTTCCTATCACTGAACATTCACTAATAGCTGGTGTAGAACTATTAGGGTCCAAAATGCCTTTTTGGATAACCTGCAAGGATCATTCTGTATTCATGCAGCAGTAATAAGAAATGGACTCTGAGATACCCGAATAAAGTCCAATCAAGTCTTTTATAATTACCTGAGTCTTGATTTTTTACTCACTTGGCTCGTTCATGTTTAGCTTGAATGATACTAGGCTTAATAACCTATCATTTCATCCAAGATGACAGCCTCTGATACTGGGTTCTGTGAGCCCATGTAAGTTAAGGACTCCCCAGCAGTGAACAGACTAGCTGTTGTAACTCAAGCCTGGAACTTTTGGAGAAATGCGTTGAGAGATTGAGGGCTTTATAGCAGCTGGCTCTTAAGAATACGCATCTGAAGAGGAAGAAAATAAAATATACCAGATGGCAGTGGAGGCTCCACAGCAAGAGAGACTGAAAATGAATTTTGATGAGACAAGGACTTATCATTGCTCAGTTCTCTCTGTGACTGAAATAGAAACAATATTTGTTTTCAGACAAATTCAAGATGCATAACTCAGCTTTTATGCAATCCACAACTCTTTATGGGAAACATTAGTTACTGCAGACCCACATTTATTTCCGCTGTAGCTGATACATATTAGGTACCAGACTCTGCAGAGTAAGACCTATTACTCTATTTAAAAGGAATATACATGCTGGTGTATCTATGTCTCCTTCATCTTTATCTTGGTGACAGGTCTCCAAAACATTAACAAGGATCTGATCTCAGTTTCCTTCAGTCTCATCCTTGCAGAGCGTGGTGCAGTGATGTATGGGGTCACAGAGCACCCTGCAGTCCTCTGCAAGACACACCTCTAATGAAGAAGATACATGAGGAAGGAAGTAGATTTAAGTTTCAAATTCATAAAAAAAACTTTATAAATCTGGATATAAATATAGGATATAAATTTGGATATAAAACAAGGTGAGAGAAAACCAAAAAATAGAAGCTTATTGTAAAAATCCTTGGATAAGTATGGTGATAAAGCAACTTTGCTGTTTATGTTGTAAGTTCTGTGTTGTGAAAAGTAAAAATTACTGATGGGTTTCTAGGAAGACATAGCTGAAGTACTCAAGGTTCTTGTCTAAATCGTTTTGACAGTAGTGGAAAACATAAGGATGAAATTCTACCTCACTCTTACCACTAACAAAGCCCCTATTCCATTGCAAAGTAAGTACATTTCATCTTGGGTTTAAAATACTCCCTTAATTATCCATAATTTTACTTGGTAATTGAGCCCTGTGTTTCTAAATCAATCTAACATGTTTTCAATTAGCACCTTTTCAGTTACATAAAAACACTGTCAGTTGAATAATCAGCAGTTTTGTTCTCTATTTTTGCCATGAAAGCAGACCTTCTAAAAGTAAGTGTTATGTTTTTCTGTCAGTAACAGACACAGAGACTTCATTTTATTGACAGTAACTAAAAAATGACAGTAACAAATAGGTAATGAACAATTTTTCTTTCTCTTAATCTCCCTGAAGGTGTGTACTTATTACAGAAATGTCAAAAATGCATTTGTAAAATGCAACCAGAACTCTAAGGCAATGGGATCAATGCAATGCTTGTCTGGTTTATAGTACATTGGATAAATCTGGGTTAAATGCTTTTGAGTCAAAACATTTCAAAAAACTGACAGTATTCCTTGTTGTTATCATTGTTCTAATTATTTTTTAAAGAGATCTGTCTCAGTAAAAGATATTGTAAAAAATCCAGATCCATATGGTTGGGTTTTTTTGAAGACAGTTTATAAAGAAAAATAAAGAAAAAAAACCAGTACAAGCTGCTTTATGTGTTTTAGAAATGTTTTAATTTTAAGAAATGTTATATAGCTCAATGGTAGTTACAAATGTGGCAGATAAAAAGGAATTGAGGTTTGGATCTGCATATTTTGTGTATTTACTCCAACTTTTGAAATATCAACTGCCAGTCCTAATCTTATTAACCCTTTCAGAGTGCAAAATACACAATTTTGAAATTTTTGCTTTGTGATTTTCATTGGTACAAACCAATCTGGAGATGAGACATCCCCAGACCATCTCTGGAGTCAGACTGCCCTTGATAAAAACATATCACTGAGTCCAGATTGCATCTGTGTGGTTGCAGAACCCATGTTCACAACAGTTATCATGGGATCCTATTTGCAGGTCAGCTTCTGCTTGTGGGAAAGGATCCACCTCTCTATTTTTGTCAATGGCATGTCCGACCTCATTAGGAGGGCTTTGTAAGAATAATGGGCAGGGGGAGAGAGTAACCAGCAGTCCTGTGAGAGAGTGGCAAGCCAGATCATAGAATCACAGAGCAGCCCAGACTTCAAGGGACCTTGAAATATCATCTATTCCAACCTTTCATGGAAAACGAAGTTTAGACGAGATTATCTAGCACCCTGTCCAGCTGTGTCTTGAAAAATCCCAAGTGATGGGGACTCTATCACATTCTTGGGAAGGCTGTTCCAGTGAATGATTGTTCTCACTGTAGAATAAATTATTTCTTATATTAATATGAGTAAAGGGCAGGGGTAATGTGATGAGATCACTCGGCAAAGGGTACGGGGGAATATGTCAGGAAGGGATGATATAATCAACAAAATGGAGTTTAAGTAAGGTCACATCCAGCACTTACATGCCAGCAAGGAAGTGTCTACAAGGAACCATTTGAGAGAACTTTGCCAAACCCTCTCCAGCAACTCAGCATACTGGGGTGCTTCTCTAAGTGCCTGTACATCAATGCACAGGGGAATAAACACAATGAGTTAAGAGATATGTGTGTGACTGCAGTGCTCAATCTTGTTGGGGTCATGGAGAAATGGTTTCCATGAGTCAAGTGCTGCAACAGAGGGCTACAGACTCAGGAACGACAGGAAGAGAAGTTGAGGTGGGGGAGTTGTCTTTTATGTGACAGAGCAGCTGGAAGTTATGGAGCTCTGGGGATGGGTGAGGAGTCAACAAACAGCTATGGGTGAGGATTAAAGAGAAATCAGATATCGGCATCTTTATAGGAGGTGTCCACTACAGGTCACCTAACCAGGAAGAACAAGTGGATCAGGCCCTCTTCAGACAGATAGTAGCAGCCTCACATTCACAGACCCTCATCCTCATGGGGGCTTTCAACCACCCTGATGTCTGCTGGAGAGACAACAGCAGTATATCCAAGTTGTTCCTGGAATCCTTCAGTAACTTCCTCTTCTGAGTGACAGAGGAACCAGCAAGGAACAATGGTCTGTTTGACCTCATACACATCTACAAGGAAGCGCTTGTTAGGGATGTGAAAGTCAAAGGCAGCCTTGGCTGCAGTGACCAATGAGATGGTGGATTTCAGAAACATGAAGGAAGGGAGGAGGGTGAAAACTAAGCACAAGAAGGAAACATAGAGAGGGTGAAAGCAAGGACAGGTAACTTAGGTGGAATATCGGAACATTGTTCAAGCATCTAGGGATAAAGTCAGGAAAGCTAAAGCCCAAATGGAATTGTGTCTGAGGAAAAAGGAGGGGATTCTATTAGCACAGAGGCAGCAAAAGGAAGAGTAGGTAAAATGTGGCCCCTTTGCTCAATGAAACTGGGAACCTGCTTAAACAGGGCATGGAACACAGTGAAATACTGAATGCTGACTTCACCTCCATCTTTACAGCAAGACCAGCCTTTGGCAATGTCAGATCTCAGAAATCAGAGGGCAAGGCTGAAACAAAGAAGTTCTAACTTTAGGGGAATAAGATCAAGTCAGGGAATACTTAGGAAAACCGCACGTATATAAGTCCATAGGTACTGATGGGATCATTGAATAGTTTCTGTTGGAAGGGACTTTTGAAAGAACATCTAGTCCAGCCCCCTGCTAAGGGTAGGGACATCTTTCCTTATATCAGGTTGCTAAAAGACCCAATCAAACCGACCTTGAACACTTCCAGAGATGGTGCATTCACAACTTGTCTGGGCAACCAGATCTCCATCTTTATTTTAATACTCCTTTAGGTACTGGAAGGCTGCAGCAAGATCTTCCCAGAGCCTTCTTTTCTCCAGGCTACTCAGCCCCAACCCTCAGTCTTTCTCCATAGATGGTCCAGATTAGGAGGGTGTGGGAGCAGCAATGTTAGTGCCCTGCCATGATTCCCTAGGCATGCCTTTTCCAGCCCCAGTGTCATAGAATCTCAATTTCTCCTAGAAGTGGCTTCCTTCCCCTAAACCTTGCATTGTGGTTCAGATGTGACAAGATCAATTGCCAATAGTAAATGAGGTAACAGGGCTGTTGAGTACCTCCGTCTTCGCCCTTTTGGTTGTCACTAGATCTTCTGGTAATCTTTGGTTGATCATGGGCACTGGCAGAAGTGATCACCACAGATAAGCTGCTATGTATGGGTTGCATGAGCAGACACTGAGGTGAATTGAAAACTGACTGAATAGCCAGATCCAGAGAGTGGTGAGAAGTAAAAATGTAGTCGGGAGTTCAGTAATTAGCAGTGTAGCACAGGAGTCTGTGCTGGGTCTAGTCCTGTTCAGGATCTTCCTTAGTGATCTGGATAATGTGGAACTGCATACCCTCAGCAAGCCTGCAGAATGCACCAAACTGGGAAGAGTGACTTATACACCAGAGGGTCACATTGGCATCCAGAAGGATTGGGTTTTTTACTAATTTGAAGCTAGAATGTTCTTTCATTTCAGTTTGTAGTCATAAAAATTCCTTCCTTTTATTGCCTTGTCTTAGAAATGCCAAGGCTTGTGACTTCGAGCCAGGCTAGACCATCTGAGTATCCTCAGAATGAAAACCGTCAGCTGAATACATCTGTGCTCAACAGATTTTTTTTCCTAATAGATCTCAGAGCTTCCTTAATGATTAGCACAGTTTCTTTCCAGTTGTAAACCCTTTCTATCATAGTTAGCAAGTTATGAAGTTGTCTGCTGGCACAGGGGAGTGTGCAGATACCAGATGTTAGAAGGAGCACCTGTTTTTTCAGAACTAAAAATCTGTCTTGAAACAATATAATTTTTCTGAACCATGTTTCACAGACTTTTGCCCCCATGTTTCTGCTTTTATTTTTCTTCATTTTACTTCATATTGGCAATCCAAAAGAGAAAGTAATGTTTTTCATTAGTGGACATTCTTATTTTGATCTTCTGAGCTTATCTGTGAATCCAACTGAAAAAATAAACCCACTGAAAATGAATTATTTCAAGGATATTCTATGAGAAGAAATCACTAAAATTCAGTTTCTATAAAGACTTTAACACATTCTTAGAGTGGGAAGCTTGGAGTTGATTTATTTTTAAGTTTAAATCCTTCTGGAAACAACATTAAGCTATACCAAGCCAGAAATAAGCTATCTTTGTATCCTTTAGCATATTTTTCTAAGGCAAAAAGTTTATATGATCACACTAACTATATCTCGCATTCCTCCTATACTAGCACTCAAATCATCAACCAGCTTTCAAGCACGTTGATAATAACAGATGAGGTCCTAAAGAGACAAAATTTCTTCAGGTCTCATGAATACCATTAGCGATACATTGTCATTTCTTCAATCATCACTATCCAATAAAAGGAGAAGGTAGATACAACTTATCCCCTCACCTGCTCCAAGAGTTAGGAGCCACCTAGAGAAGCAAAGAGAATAATTATTGTGAACCTTTAAATCAGCCAGGGCATATGCTGTCTCTGACCCAGGAAAATAAACAGATTTGAGAAAGTAACAGGTGCTTTAATTATGGAGACACAGAAAAGAGCTGAGAATGGAAGGATGGGGGTAAGCACAAAGGGGAACAGGACTAGTCACATGTTGCTAGAAACAATTCTGTGGGCAGCTAGGTACCATTAATTCTAATTATTTCAGGATCAACTTGATTGGGTTTTCCCTGTATCTGTAGTTCTTAATTGCCATTAAAGAATTGTTCTCCATGTCATTGTTTTTCTCTATGCTTATTTTAATATGTTTTTATGATTGTAGCAACAAATATGTCAACTAGTTGCAAAGGATTTTTTGTTATTATTTAAATAAATAAATAAGGTTTGGAAAGAGGAAAAACCCACAATAATTCAGAAGTCTGTTTCTCTGCAATCGTGTAGGAGATGAAAAAGAAGGGAAAGATAAAAAAAAAAGAAAATGCCTAATGTTTTTAAACTGTGCTTAGCAGATGTATCTCTAAATCACTTAATCTTATTAAGTGCCTTGTTATCCTCATTTTTCCCCCAAATAAAAATCAGTGTCATGGCATCCCTGGTGCAAAACAGTTTCAAATCAAAGACTGACTGCTGAGCTCTGAATGCTGGGCTTTCATGAACAAAGCAGCGTTCTGTTTTCTTTCCTTTCTAAAGGGAAAAGGGATGAATAACATTCGTTTTAGCTTCCTTTTACTGTTGGTTAGCTCTGAGTTTACACTGTGCATGGCACACACAAGCTGCGGCTTCTGAGAGAAACCTAATAGACCTCAGCTTTGTAGTGGAAAAATTCTTATTTTATCTTGCAACATTTGAGGGGAGAGAACCTCAGCTAATGTAAATAGGGAGAGATCCCTTTGAAAAAAAAATCTACACTTATTACATAGGATAAAATTCAGGGCTGGATGTCTCTGCTCTACAAGGGATTAGCATTGCCTACAAAAACTGTTACGATTTTCTTCAGCAAGAGGAGAGTTAAACCAATGTTAAGACCACCAACTTTATATACTTCTCCATTTGGTCTTTAAGATCTCGTATTACCGCCGACATTCCCAGAACAAAGTCTTTGTGCAGTGTCTGCTCTTCCTATCTGTCCTAGGATTTCGTGTTGCTGTTTATCAGTGTGGTGTGCATAAGGTCTTTACTTTAGTAATAGAAAAGTCCCTAAGGGGTGACAAGGTCTTATGGAAGGAAGTGCATCAAAAATTGCATTAACCAGTATTGTGTTATACCTATCCTGTGTATCAGTGTGGTTTGTGCCCATCAAGTAAAATGTGTTGATGCATTTGGGACATAGGGGATTCAATCTGAATAAAGGATTGGGTTGGAATTTCAAGATAATAATTTCAGATTAGTGGAAAAAGGAAATAATGAGAGAATATGTGTTGAATTTTATCTGTTTGCCATTCTCAGCTACAAAACGCTGAAAGATTTAAAAGTATGCTCCTGCTTCCTTTCCTGAGTTGGAGAGAGAACCATGAAAGGAGAATTTATCCAGCGTGCAAATAATCTACCTGCATTTTCATCAAAATCTTGATGTGAATACAGACAATTTCTTTTTATTTCAAAATGCTAAATGTTTGTCCAGCAGAAAAAAAATGTAGGATTTAATGAGTTTCTTTGTTGCTGTTGTTCAGGCCGGGCTCTTACTCAGCGGTTTTACTAGAGGGAAGAAACAGTAGCACTTTTTTCCAACTCTATGTCTGGGAGATATCACTGTCTTTTTCTTACAAAGAGAGATGGGACAATTCCCACTTCAGAGCTTCATACTATTGCATTTAATAAGGATCAAGTTTTAAGGTTTTTCTTCCTTGTGATATAAAAAGTGTTTGAGATTTTGGAGCATAACACTGTAATGTGGCCTCAGCTTAGATTCCCTTTTAGTTGTATTTTCAGTAACTATGAAGGGTATGGTAACCAAAGACTCAGCTTATCACCTGCTGTGTTTCTTTAATATTTTCAGTTAATTTCCTGTCCATAAATACAGGGAAAGGAAATGAAAATAATTTAGTGTTCCCATCAGTTCTTTAAAATAAATTCTAACACTTATACATACACACTTATGAATGTTGTTCCCTTACATGTCTCTCAAGTGTAATGTTCTGTCAAACATTTTTTAGATTCTTTTAATTGATAGTAATAGGGTGCAACTCAATGATTAGGTATATAGATAACGATAATAATGATAATAATAATAGTAATAGGAGCAATAGCAATAACAATAACAATAGCTGTTATGTTATTACTACTACTATTAAAATATCCTCAACTGTAAAGATACTTGCTTTTGGACTGTACTTATAACTTACTCCAGCAACATTGTCTTTTCATTCACCAGTATCGTATCAATCCAAACAGAAGGAAGAATAAATTTCAGTAGTACATATTGAGTATGGTACGTAGAAATGTACAGGATCAATGTGTGGGCTTTGACAGTATTAAGTGTACCAGGTTATTAATATCTTAACATCTTTAGAGGTTTTTCATCTCAGCTGTGAAGTCATATGCATGAGTGGTTTCAATCCTGTGGGTCCTAAGTATGCATTTGAAAAATCTTGGCTTCAAAGAACTAAGAATCTGTTGTGAGAAGAGGTTCTGTGTCTGGCAACATGCCATGGACAGTAGCAAATCTTGCCGCTGACTTTGGTGTTCTTGTGAGTGTACTACTACTGTATACACAAGCAGTTTTTACTGTTACGTGTGGTTTGCTTGGAATTCCAGTATCTTAGAGTTTGGTCTTATTTAGAACAAATTTTCCAACGAACAAAATGCATATCTACATTGCTAAATGAATCTATGACACACAGTGGTCTTTGGTTCTTAGTGAACACAAGCAGCAGCACACACCAACACCCCATAGAACCAGATGCCTTTGAGGCAGATGGTCCACAACCATATAGCACTTGTCCCTGAATCTGTGTCACGTGCAATGATCCCCCAAATATTTTTTTTAGCCTGAGTGTGCCTCTGATATGAGAAATCTGTGGTTAGTCCCACTGTGCGGAGGCTTTAATAGCATGAGAATCAGAATGTCTATTGCTTATCCCAAAGCATGGCATATGTTGTGCTAATTGTTAAGAATCAGTGTTCACCAGGTAATGCTGGAAGATGCTACAGAGCAGAAAATACTAATCTAGTGCAGCCTTCATCCACTCTTTCCATTGAAAATAATCCCTATAGAAAACTCTCTTCCTTAAGAACAGATGGATTTTGTGTCATGGGGAACTGATTGATAGTACTCCAAAGAAAGCTTAGAAACAAATTAACATTTATTCAGTGTTGAAGACCAAGGGTTCGGGGCTTGGGTTTTAACTCAACAGCCAGATTATTTGACAAGACAGACAGACCTCAAGCTAGAACACTGATTTTCAGCCAAGTTTATTTGTCAGACCAATACGTGCTCTTGCCTGGATTTTGTATATTCACTCCAAATGCACTAAACTCATACGAAGGGGGATTGAAAGTATTCTACTTTAGCCATTGTAAATATTCTGTTTGCTTATAAAAGATCTCTAGGAAAGCTTTTAAGCTTCCCAGGATTTTTTTCTTTTACCACTTTTCTTTCTTTATAAATATCTCTAATATCTGTAAATAAAAAGCATGTTATACATATTATGTATTATAATAACTCTTTACATGAAAAATGTCTGTAGAATTTATCTCTTCAGAGAAATATGTTTTGATGTGTGTTTGTTTTTTTGTTTTGTTGTTTTGTTTCAGTCCTTGCAATAAAACTGTGGCATTCACACTTCAATAAAAATGTGAAATTACACAGGGCGGGGTAATGGAGGGATGTGAGGGCAAGTCCATGTGAATGTATTTACCAGACTAATATCTTGCAGTAAATCTTTAATCTGCTTAACAATGTTATCAATTAGTGAAGAACATTGATTAGGCAAATCAACACAATTCTTGTTTAACAATCCAGATTTCTTCTCTGGTTATGCCCAGGTGCTGCTGGTATAAAGATAATACTGACATTTGTTTTTCTTAGAGAATTTTCATTTTCTAAATTAAAAGAGGGGAAACAATGTGTTAACATTTCTAGTGATATATATTAATGCACTTTGTTTATGATTCATTTAGATATAAAAATATGCTAATCTCAGTCTTTCTCTTAACCATCCTTTACATGAATTCCTTAATCATACAGATTTACATGTTTATTAGATAGATGCTAGAACAAAGTTGTTGGGTTTCCAGAATGTATCTTTTATTTCTGTTCAGTTGGAGTTTAAGGACACAAATATAAACAATACTTTTTTCACCCTATAAACAATAGCGTTGTTTACAGGTGTTCATCTGTATGTGTGTGGAAATCATTAGAAAATGACTAACTAGATATTGTTATTGTCAGTGCTCTGTTCCACAAGATTTCAGATGTTTCCCATATAAAGTACAAACATATTTTTTTAATATTACCCTAGGGTCTTTATGCCACATCCCAAATTGGGGGATATTATTTTGGGATTTGTTTGTTTGTTTTCCATTCACAAATGAATGAGAACTTTTATTTTCAAACAAAAACTAATTTTATTTGCAGATGTCTGTTTTTATTTCTTGCAATAGCAAGATTTTTATGTATTTTCTGTCCCCAGCATTATTTGAAATTTAGTATAATAGCAGGTGGGATTTCCATCAACTTACCATTTTATTGTACATCCAAGACTATCAAATAGAGTAAGTTTTGTCATTCACTTCAGAGAGGCCAAAGCTGCACGTAAATTTATTAATGAAAATATGAAAATAGGAACTGATCAAACAAGGACCATTCTTCATCAGAACTTGAAACATTGTTTTACAGCCCTGCAGTTAGATCTTGTCATTATGAAAGAGTAATTTTCCCATTTGATTTTAATTAATGTTGAGAGTAAGATCATTTTCTAGCTTTGTAATAACATCAAAAAGCAATCACACTTGCCTGGCAAGATTTAGTGCTTATAAACCTGTAGTGAAGCACCTTGAATACCCTCTTCCTCCAGGTGGCAGGGACAGGCACATTCCCCTTATTCACATTCAACAAGAGTGTTTGTTATGTGTCTTTTCTGATGGAATAAAATGCTGTGGGAGCTCAGGAGAGAACTGTTAACAGAAGTCTTCAAGGGATTGACAGCAGAGTATCACAGCCTTTCTTTGTCCCTCAAAAGAGGGGAAAACGAGATGGTAATGAAGCATGTTAAATATAAACCACACACTGCACCTCTGCACAGAATCACATATCCCTGCCAAGAGATAGCTTGGACATCTCAGAGAACATTACTATCTGAAGGTTGAGGGAGGTGATCCTTTCCCCCAGCCCTGGTAAGGGCTGGAATGCTGTGTCCAGGTCTGAGCAACCCAGTGCAAGAGAGACATGGAAATCAAATACTTTGATGTAGAATACCTTTACATTATTTGAGGTAATTTCAATATATGTCCAGGAAATGCTGGAAATTTCACTTAGATGCAAGTTTAACACTTACTGTGAGGCTGGCCAAACACTGGAACAGGTTACCGAGATTTTGTGGAGTTTTCGTCCTTGGAGATATATAGAACCCAGCAGTACCTGGTGGCATTTGGACACGCTATAGCTGGTGCTGCTTGGGCAGCAGAGTTCAACCAGAAGATCTCCAGAGGTTCTTTCCATTACCAGGTGCTCTGTGATTATGTGTTTCTGTGAGATAGACATTCATAGATTATGAAAGACAATGCTGTACTTCTTGAACAAAGATATGCAATAAGATATGAGTCATAACTTTCATGTGGAAATTATATTTGGTTTTGTGCCTCATATTGTCAAATAATGCATATGTCCATCCACCTCTAGGCTGGGTCATTGTCTAAGCAATTGCTTGGCATTAAATACTATTACTGATCGTGAAGAAACCATTAATGTAATTTGTTTAATAATACCTCATCTGAAATCTCAAAATAGTAGTAAGTGAGACTCCTAAGCACTAGGATAGGATTCTTTTGAAGACATGAAGAAGTCTACACTTGGCCACCCTGAACTTCCTTTACAGTTATTAGAAAAAAAAGTAAATAATTTTATGATATGAGTCCCCTGATTAATTTTAGAATTTTACTTTAGGACAAGATGAATTACTGCTTTTAAGTGACTCAAGAGACTCTCAGATGCAAACAATCTACCTTCTAAACTCATCATACTATCAACAGTACTAAGAGCTCTACTTTTCAGTGCACAAAACTGAGATTCAGAAACAACACAAAGAATTGAGGTGCCGGTCTCCAGAAGTGTTTACGTATCGTTCATGATCATGATGAGTACATAAAGTTAGCCAAATACCCTAAATCTCTAACCAAAATGTAATCAAGATTTTAGATAAGTATGTTAAGTTTGTTGAATTATTGGAGGAAAGCTATAGAGAATATCTTGTTCTATTTAATATATATATATTATATATATATAGAATCTGGCAATTATTTATTAGTGTCCATATTTACATAAAATGTTCCAATGGTAATAACTAATCCCTCATTTTTGTAGACAGAGATCATACCTTGCATTTTCTTCTTTTAATCTCTCAGACTACACTTTCCCTTTTGCTTACAAGCAATAACAGTTTTATAAAATGAATCCTAGTTCTCAGGGTTTTGACTTCTGGTTTCTTTTCTCATTATGGGTGACTTTATTTTTTTTTCTTCTTCATTAGATTCCCTCAGTAAAAGTCATGGTATACCTCACTGTTCCTGTGATTTCTGACCTCCAGTCTTGGGTTTGCATTAGACCACCTCTTCTGAATGGTGCAGAAGGATTACACTTTCTGCTAGCAGAAGGAATCCACTGAATGATTTGGATATTGCAGTGCCTTATTTAAAGGATCTTGAACTCTTGGGAGGGAATTTTGTGAGGTGATTAGACTCCCTATAGTTTACATGAGGCCCGGGGGATGTTAAGGGAGAGAAAAAAATTTCACAGTGCTATGAGTGGAATACAAAAATGCGTATTAGATCCCAGCTTTCCCTGAATCTCAAAATCAAACTTCAAGCCGTGGAAAGCAACCTAATATCTTTGCTTGGAATTTGCAGCTCTGAAACACACCGTGTAATTAAATATGTGAATCTTTCAGGAATGGAAATAAGGACTGTGTTTCTCTTTGAAAACACTGGTATGGCTAGGGAAGGAAAATGGCCCTATGTTTTTAATTTAACAGTATTGCACTCACTGTAAATGTGAGAGGCTTTGGTTCATCTCCTCTCTGTGATGACTTGAACTCACCTTCCTTTCCATCTGCCAAGTAAACAACTGCATTTCAAAGTTGTATGTATGTGTAATAACAGCTTTAGGATTAAGGAGAGGATGAATTTCTCTTGCTCTAACTGTAATATTTTGTAGGAAGTGTTAAAGATTCATAGTGTCAAAAATAAAAAAGAGCAAGCCTGACTTGATAAATGCATGACAAAAGGAAGCAGGAAGGGAATAGAGCAGCAGAAATACAGAACTGGATTACAACATCTCCTAAAACTGTTTAGTTATTTCATTTAATTAAGCATTTAATCAATTTCTACTGGATTGTAAGTGGACCATGTATGGTTAAGTCCAGTGGAACATAAATTACTGTCAGGAGTATTAGTAAAGATTCTAAAAATCACTCCTGAAATCAAGTATAGAGAAAAATAAAATAAAACAAAAAACCCCAAACAAAACCTCATATTACAAAACACTTTCTGTCCTTTTCAAAGTAATAAATCTCTTTGCTTCAAATTCAAGAGACAGAATCTGAGAGGGTGTTTCTTCTTTAATGTCACTAGAAACCTGCAACATTTGTGGAAGGTAAGGTCTCTGAAAGTTTCTGCTCTGTGTGATTGCATCCTTACAGTTCTGTCACCAAATTAATTGAGTAATCCATTCCTAAAGAGACTGATCTCATACTATGCCAGGGCTCTCGCAAATTCTCTTTCCTTTTTCAAGATCTGCAATCTTTTGCAACCATCAAAACCACCATCAACAGAAGCAGGAGGCTTCTCTCATCTCAGCTTTTGGCACTACCTCATCCTGGTACACTGAATGCAGGAAAACAGCAATGTTGAACTAGGAATGAGGCAGGAAAGACAGCTGTGGGTGAAAATAAGATGGAAAGAAGGTGGACTGCCCTTGGCAAAAATCTTCACAAAAGCACTATGTGAAAGAAAAGGGTTTCCTGAAGTGCTACTTATATTGTCAACTGCTGGTGTTATTGAATAGCACACTGATAAACAGAAAAGACTGATGGCCAGGAGGAGATTGTCTTCTGCAGACTCAGATCAATATGATGCAAGGCAAATAAAGGATATATATCCAGGAGACGTGTATCTGAGTCAAATAAAATGCAACCAGTGAACTCCAAAGATTCTAACATAATTTTCGGCTGGAGAACTGGCACCAAATCCCTGGAAACTTTGCACAATTTCCTTGGAAGAATTTGGCCTTATATGAATAGAATTTATTTTTGTAAGGAAGGCTGCTCTAAAGCAAGACTTTATCCCTTCTAAGGCTTGAATGTAAAGTTTTATGTCTTTTGACAAGGGAAAAATCATATCCACTGCATACAGGCCACTTACTTAAATGAAAGATGTTACAGTTAGCACTTCATCATTTAATGAAAAGTGTTAAACAAAAAGGTTAACTAATCCTGAGTAGGTCGTGGAGTTAATAACCTAAGAATACTCATTGAATTAGCTTTCCAAATTTATCATGTCATCCCTTGAGTAAAATTTCAAAGTAAAGATAATGAGGCTGTGGGGAAGAATAACAGATGTGGAGTATTAGAAGCTAGTAAATTGCATTTCATGCACTCATAGAGTTAAAGTATAAAGGGAATATACCATAATACGTAATGACTTCCAGATAGGTCTTTATTACAATCAACAACTTGAGCTAGACTTCAATCTCGAAATGTTTAAAAAAAAAAAATCTTCTTTTCTACCTTGCAGGATACATACACACTTGAAGCAACTTAGATTATAAATAAGCTTGTTAAGAGGTCAACATCAAGTAAAAAACACCTAATTTTCATTTTGCCCTCCTTAGAAATTGAGTTTTTCTCATAAAAAGCCGGTTTAAAATTCTGTGGGCCTAAGTTTTGCATTTCTGAGCTAATACCTATATAGTCACAAACTATGTACAGAAAACTTGCTTCTGAATTTTGTTCGATTCTGAATTTCTTCTGTATGTGTTCCTACAGATATTCATGTCTGAAAAGCACCTGATGCTGAAAGCTTACAACCAAGGGAGACCCTTTTATGGTTTTGGTAGCTGGCAAAACTTTCATCACAGTGAATGAAACTAGAAGATGTAAATTAGTGTAGGACAGGAATATAAATGCTAACATTTATCGTACCATCATAGATTATAACTGATTATAAGATTATAATCAGACTATAAAGCTTAAACACTTGAAGGAAAGATTTGGAAGAAGGAAATATCTGATTGGCATGAGAGCTCAAAAGCCCAAATTACCTTTAAATTGCTGTATGCTTTGAATACGGACAGATAATTTCAGGCACTGAATTGTGAGGTGGGAAGGTATGAAGATTAGAGTAAGAGAAACACATGTCAAGTAGCTAGGGGCATGAAGAAATATCACATATATAGCAAAGATATGCAGGTTCAAGAAGGTGAAGACAAACACTGTAATTTAGACTTGATGTGAAAAACAGATAAGTGTAAGGGACAGAACAAGAGGAGCAGGTAAAAATTCATCCCCAGTGACAAAGAAGGAAGTTTGCTAGAACTAGATTGATCTTAGAGCTTTGTTTGTCTGTTTTATTAACTTTGTATCGCGTAAGGGGGTTTGTAACCTTATTTAAAAGCAACTTTAACCTTTTTGTTTTCTATTTTTTCTCAAAAGAATGACATCTGAAACAAACTTGTCCCCAGCAGAAATGTATTCCCTGAACTGTCATGTAAAAAGTATTATTTCTCTGAGAAAACACTCCAGGAATAAAGCTGCAACATGAAAAGTATACAGATAACTTTTTTTTTTTCCAGATTTGTTTGCTATTAGTAAATAGCTTGCAGGTCTAACAGTCCTTTTGTAATGCTCTTTTTTTTTTCTCATCTATTTGTCGTGGAATTTCTTTTTTCATTGATTTTTCTAAAATCTAAGACTATGTGAATATTCTTCAAATCTTATTTAATGCAAGAACATTTCTTCTGACCTTATGTGCTTTAATTGAATTTCCTAACTGCTACTGTCTACATTCTGCCACTACTCTGCCATTTCAACATGTATCTGATTTCTGCTTTTTTTACTACATACTAAAACCTGAGCTCTCTGTACAGCCTGTTTCATTCAGAATTTTAAAAGGTGATTATCTAAGGCAGAATTATGCTTAGCAGTTAAAAAACAAGAAATTCAGGTAAATTTAGTGAACTATTCTTTTTAGTCATTTTGTCCTGTTCTTATTGAGAAATGGACATAAATTTCTATCTGTTTATACAAAATGTTCAACTACTTGACTAAAAAATGTTGGTGCTGGAGATATTAAGAGTAGCTTGTCATAACTTCTCACTTAGTCTGAAAATGTCTCAGTTGGATTTTGCTTGAACTTTATAGTCATTTTTTTATTTTCTAAGGCTTCTTTTTACACTTAGATTCTCAAAAATTAGAAGAGGTCTTAACCCCTGAGCAACAAAGGGAATGGAGACCATCATAATCATAGGAATTAAGGTCAAATAAGTCTTCAGGAGAGTGTCTCTAGCCCTAATATCTAGGGCATTCCCCTAAAATATTTTCCTAACCTGTTCTGAAGCCTTAAATTCTAAAGATTGTAATCTCTTCTGCGGTTGTCCCCTTTTATAACTATTAGAATTTTTTCCTGGAGTCCAGTAATAATTTCCTTATGATCTCACATTTTACTCACACCAGAAAGAATAGAAATGAAGAATACCTCACTGTTTTCATGTTTTCAGATGTTTTTGGGGATTTGAAGCCTGCAACCATCTTTTTCTTCAGCCTAGATTAAATGCCTCTAAACTTTTTAACTTTACTGTGTCTTCTAAACATTTTAATATTCTTGTTAAACTTTAGTTTTATCTAACTCATCCATATCAGCCTTGACAACATAAACAAAACTCTCGTTTTATGGAGGATTTACATGGTATTTGGCAAACATCTGTGAAAACAGTACCTCACTATTCTTTAATTGAACCCATTGTAGTAGAAGATATCATGCATGGGAGGATAAAAACAAAACGCCACCTAGTCAATCAGGCATTACAGACTAGAATACATGAAGTGTATCAATGAAGAAGGTTATAAAGCACACCAGAAAATTGACATAGACAACTGAAATTCATGACACAAAATCCTGCATAAGTGGCACAAAGTCCAAGTGAAGACCAGTCACTAGTGGTGTATCCCCGAGGTTAATATTGCAGCCAGTACTGCTTAACATCCTCTTTAATGACCTGTACAGTGGGATGGAGTGCACCCTTGGCCAGTTCATGGATGGTACAAAACCAAGAGGCCTGATTTATAGACCAGATGGATGGACAGGCTGAAAAAGCGAGCAGAGAGTAATTTCATGAAATTCAGTAAGGAGAAATGGCAAGCCTAGCCCCTGGGAAGGAATAAGTCATCAACTGATATGGAAGGGACTTTTAAATGTCGTTTAGTACAATCCCCAAGCAACAGAACAGGCTGGGATTTACCAGCTGGAAAACAGGCTGGGATTTACCAGCTGGAAAACAGGCTGGCAGAGAGGGATGGAGTCCTGGTGGACAATGAGCTGACCAGCAGCCAGTAATGTGCTCTTATGGGAAAGAATGACAATAGCCTTCTGGGCTGCTTAAGTATAGCATTGCCATCAAGTCAAGGGAGAGGATGCTCCCTCTCTGTTCAGTCCTGGTGAGACACATCTGAAGTGCTGAGTCCAGTGACAGACTGCCCAGTATAAGAGAGACATGGACCTACTGGAGCAATTCCAATGTGACTATTAAGTGCTTGGAATATTTTCATGTGATGATAGATAAGAGACATGAGAGAGTTGGGAATCTTCAGTGTTGAGAAGAAGTGGCTCAGGGACGGCCTCATCCATATGTTTAAGTATCTGATGAGGGTGGTGTAAAGAAGCACTCACTTGGTACAATAGGCAGTGGGCAGATATTAAAAGTAGGAAATCCCATCTAAACACAATAAAACACTTGGTTTTTCTGTATGAGGGAGCCTGAACACTGACACAGGTCATCCAGGGAGACTGTGAAGTCTTTAATAACAAAATATTTAAAACCTGAATGGTCTTGGTTAACCTGCTGCGGGTGATCCTTGCGTAAAAAATCTCACGAGGTCCCTTACAGCATAATGATTCTGTGATTCCGTGAAATAGGACAAAAGAATCATTGAACTGAACATATTCTTCTCATAGAAATCTAGTAAGGGGAAAGGATTCTAGTGAAGGAAACAAGAGAAACACTAAAAAAAACAGTGGGGAAGGGTGAAAAGGGTAAATGAGCCCAAGGGCAAGACTTTTGCCCAGCAGATGGTCCTTGGAGATTTAGGTTTGGCTTGTGACAATTTATTTTTAGATCACCTACTCCTAAAAGCTGAAATGGCTCAAACCAACAACCATCACCAACAACAATATTGCAAATTACAGTAACATGGGAGATAAATATAAACTTGATAAAAGTTTTTGCTGCTTACTGTGTCCTTTTCACCTCCCAGATTATATCAGTAAGATAAAATTAAATGCCTTGAAATATTTTTTCAGGTCTTATCAATGTTTTTAAACCAGAAGTATTTCTTTCTATCGAATATTTAAACTGAGGCTGGTAAGGCTCACATAGATTCACATGTTTTTATGGCAAGTAAGAAAAAATATTATAAATTACAGTGAAACACAAAATAAAACCTGTAATTTGAGTAAGAAGACACAATTCCTAAAGTAAATCTTGTCAAGCCCCATGTTGACAACTATCCTCACTTTATTCTCTACAACAAATGGAATGCGTAAAGAAGAAGTTCCACAGCAGAATAGAAATATATAATATGCACCTCAAATCTACATGGGGAAAGGGAAAAAAAACAAGAAAGGAAAAAATACTGAAGAAATCATTCACACTCATACAATCTCTTTGAAACTGTATAAAAGGTTTGAGTGAACTCCCTGCATTTCTGATGAAAAAATGCAGGCATACTAAGCCTTTTCCAGCAGTGATGAAAACCACAGCTGATGTGGTCTAAAATACAATGAACCCTATTTTCATTTTGCTTTGTTCACTCCCTATATTGTTCAGATTCTTGCCTTTATGTAAAACCCTTCAGTACCTTCTTTGAAATGGTGAAGTTGAAGTATGCTCCTCTGTCAGACACAGATTTCCTTAAAAAGTTAAAATCAAAGAATTAGTATTGGTGGATAGATTTACTTTTCACACCCTGGCATAATTTTCCCTTCTGTTTCTAAATTCAACTCCTTAAATTGCCATTTTTATAACACATTATTTGGCTGCCTGGAACCCAGACAAACAAAACAATCAAATCCAATGTAAAGATCCAAATAATCAGACAAACAAAACAATCAAATCCAATGTAAAGATCCAAATAATCAATGTGAATTCATGCAAATGTCATAGCACTGTGCACTGACATATATTTGAGAGAATCTTGGCATGGCAGTTTAAAATGTTACTTTCCTCAGCTGTCCTCCTTTTACCTCTACCAAATACAGACACTGTCCTGAAGTGGAGCCACAACAGGAAGAACATGTCTGTCCTAATTAGTGGTTAAATGTATTGCCTTCTGCTACCACTAATATAAGAGAGCTTTCTTTGCCTGCAGAAAGTTTCCTAGAACAAATCTGATAGGCTATTAGCTCTTTAATCAAACTCATCTATTGTATCCACAGAGTTCCAGCCTTGTACCTGCCTCTCTAATCACAAGGTTACCAAAGGCAGGCTCTGTCTTGCTGATTGTCAGAGACCAGGAGAAAAGGTCTTGACTACTCAAGAATCATCTACTGAGAATGTCAAACACATGAGACTGGAATCAGTTAGGTCTCCCTTAAATGCTGGGAGTGAAACTCTAAGAAAGAAAGTATCTTTCAGAATTCCATGAAGAAAAAAATTGCAAACGAATAATTCATTTTATATTTGGAAAAAAAAAAAAGTCTGTTGAACTCCTTGTAGTGGAGGTATATATGTGCTGCTTGCACATATTAGCATACAAAAGACTCCTTGTAGTTTCCTTGTTGTCTCTTTACCGATTCAGTCTGGAGATTTCTGAAACTTAAATAATGTGGAATGATACATGGAGAATAAATATTTGCAGTCTGCACATAAGCATATGTCAAAACCAATATTACCAAGCCTGGAAATAAATTTTTTTAGGTTTTTTTTAGTTGTTTGTTTGTTTGTTTGTTTTGTTGTTGTTGTTTTGGTTTTTTGTTGTGGTTTTTTGGTGTGGTTTTTTTGGTGGTTTTTTTGTTGTTTTTTTTTTTAAGCTATCAAGGTATATTTGTATCATTTATTCAGGATTATTACCTATTATTTTTCTGTAAGGACTAATCGGATCAGTTGAAACTCTAAAAGAGCAGTTATAGACTACACTTCACATTGCAAGCACCAAAAGAAATAGGAAAGCACATTTCCTAGAGTCTATAGGACATTACAGATACAGACGAAAAAAATTGCAAAGGATACAGGCAGGAACCTGAACTTCATGCAAGGAGACCTAGACACTACTTGAAGATGAGATAGCAAGAGCCAGACCAGAAGGGGACCGGACAGCACCTCCCAAGGACCAGAGGTAACTGAGAAGATGCTTCTGGTACTAGGTAATCTTGGTCAATTAGAGAAAAAATGCCAGAAGCAAAAATTTGCCTTTGATGACATAGTGAGGAAAAGGAAAATTTTCATTTGCTTATTTTTGAGTATTATTGATTTGTACTTAAATAAAATCCAGTTTGGTATTTTTTTGAGGTGGATGTATTTAAAACACTTTGAGTTTTTTTGGAGAACAAAGAGAAGGTCTAGAAACTTCTGTCTCAAAGCTATACTGCTGACTCAGGGTCCTATCACAACATATGAGTTTATTCTTCCTATATTCATAGCAATCTGGAAGATATTAATGATGGCATATGGTCCATTCTTCACCACTATGACAGACTTTTCTCCAGATTATGACTTTTCATCAAAGCATTACTTGCATGCTGAGTACAGTACTTATTATTAACTCATTAGTTTGTATAGGTCTGAAAGTATCTAGTGCTTTGCATAGCTCTTTAGGAAATACAGCAGTATAATGGCCTTGCATACATCCATTTATTTCCCTTTATTCAGATTTTCAGAAGCACAAGGTAACAATTTCAACGTCTGACTCAAAAAAACTGCAATCAATTTTTGAGAAAAATAATAGCCCTTTATATTTCCCTTTTCTTTTTTTTCTTCCCTTATGAAATCTTACAGGAAAGATGTCATATGGCTCACTCCAGAATAGGTCTGTTAAACATCTGAATTCATTGTCGTTGCTGCAACACTCATCTACACTGAAGACCAGAACTTGTGTCTCCATCACTCTTCTATTTCCCCAAAAATTTCTTATTCCAGCAATTTTGGAATATTTTGGGAAAAAAAAAAAACAAACAAATCAGAAACTTGACAGTAGAAAAGTCTCAAGGAAGTATCAAAAAATAATATCAAATAATATATTCCCAAAAATTGAGAGAAATGTAAGGACAGTTTTATGTCAGTGTTTTTATAATTGTGAAAATAATCATGCAAAGTAATAAAAGTTTTTACTTACAGGGGATACCAGCTAGTATTCTAGGCTTGGCAAAACATGATTATTTCATTTTACAGATGGAATAAAATGTGATTTTCCAATTTATTTTTTCCTGTCCAATGTCTGAGAATCTCCCTCTAAAAACCATTAAGCACCACCTATTTCTGTCAGAGCTCCTTCCAGAATACAGATGTCCTAATTCTATCCTTGTTGAAAAGTTGGAGACCAAATACAAAACCCACCAAACTTTACGATTGTATATGATACTTTTTATAGTTACAATTTTGACAAGTCTTTTCATTTTCATTTAGGCATTCCACCAAGTATTGAAATTAATGATGTGAACATTAAAGTCCTTGAAACAAATGTGTCTGGAAGCAGATGTATTACTGATGAATATAAATAAAACTATTTTTCATAGGACTTCCCATCTGGAAAAAGCAATTATTTCATGTTCTATATTATATCAACATCTACCACAGGCAAAATTTGCAACAAGATAGAGACACGATCTTGTATTATCTCTTAATATTTCTTTGAGTTTGAGTGCATTATGATTTAAGAATCAATTATGTCCCAGTCTGGAAAATCGCTGCACTTATATTATATCTACAGAAAGTTACATTGAAATCTATGAACACCATAAAAATCACTCCCAAAACTGAATCTTTCATTTCTGTCTCTGAACTTGTGAAATTCAAATGACAATTCAGAATGTAAAGAATCTACACTTTCTAAACACCTCGGTAGTGTATCTTGCTCATGTCACTGAGCCTCAACAGACTTAATAAAAGCATTCTACTCAAACAGACAAAAGCCGATCAAACTGAGGTACTGCAGAGAATTGAATAGAGATGCTTTACTGTTCCCTAGTTGCATGACCAGGTATAAAGTTCTGTATTATCAGGATTGGTAAATTCCTATTGATTCATTAATTTTTATTACAAAATAACCCTTGGTTTGGTTTGAATTTTTTGTTAATTTTTTCTTTAAATTTCCTGCAAAAAACATGTCACAGATACACAGAAGAAATATTTCTTAATATCTGAACTAGCTTCTTGTGGAGATATTGTCACATTGATGGCAAACTATTGAAGACGAAAGGTTACACCCTGATGAATTATGTTTTCTAACTCAGTTCAGTGGACTGGATACTCTAGTGTTTTAAATTCATGTAGTTTTAGTAAAGCTAGTTGTCAAATGCCTATTTGAAACTCCCTGAATTTTTTATCCTCCTTTCCTTGAAACCCACCCATAAGCTTCCCCCCAGTCACCTCAGGATTTGGATCCACGTGTTTCCAAGACCTAAGGGACAGCTCTGATATAGACCTGTTGCTTGGCCTCAGCTGCTGAGAAAGCGGCTAAGCCATGAGACAAGGCCATGTAAAGTCTTCAGAAAGATGTAACATGTAAAATTACAGATGGACAAAACCATGATGAGACAAGTATTTTTAGTAGCTCTGGATTCAAGATGGGAAATATGAAAAGGTTTAAAATCTTAAAAGAAGAAAAAAAGGAGTCTAATGAAGATTGCAAGACCTTAAGGTTGAGTTGATTTTTCAGTGCTGATGGAGGATGAGAAGATGGCTGAGTAACCAGTAAAGCAAGCTATGAAGGTGAACTGTTCTTTCCACGAAGTTCTTGCTTGCCAGCCAAACCTTCAGGGTGATGACCACGTGGAGCCTAGCAGCTCATTCAATCCCAGCTACCATCTCTGTGTATTAGATAATATGCAATTGCTATACACATTTAAACTGAGTACGTCCTGCTGCCAGATGCTCCTTACACACAGCTGGAGATTTCCAAACATTTTACGGTACCTTGGTACATTTTACTTTGTTGTACCAAGCAAAGGCTCTGCATCATTTACCTCCTTGTCTGGATTAATACTGTATGATGTCTCAGTCAATAGAAAATTATTTACTCGTCCCTTAGCAATTAACTGTTTTGTGTGTGAAGTATATTTTGACTTCACACCTTCAACTTCAGCATCCAGTCTGAAACCAAAGTCACTCTGATGACTATAAAGCACATTTCTGCATTATTTTCTTCTTTTGCTGTTGTCAAAACTCCAAAACTGATACAGAATAAATCCTTATTTCTAGGAGAAATAAAGAACTAACCAGAAAGTCCCAAAGTCTGATACAGAAATAGCAGTGCTGTTTTGGGAAAAGTCTTCTGACCAACGCTACAACAATGAGCATATTGAAATGTTACACTAAAGAATACAGGGTGTCCTTGAAAGAATGGTGGGGTATGAATTCCTCTCAATATTTCCCAATTAATATTTTAATTTTGCATTAATGAACCTGAAGAGTTACCATAAAGATTCCAACAAGAGATGAGGGACAAATACTATATAATTAGAAAACCTCTCCTAAATTTTATTCACAGATTGGAAAGTGCAGATTTTAAATTATATTTCTTTTTAAAATACAAAGAAGTAATGGGGCATGTTAGCTGTTCCACAGCCAGCAAAAAGCTACTCAATTAAAAGAGGTAAGGAGATTCTAAGAGGAGAAATGTAATAGCTAACCTGCAAATGAGACTAATAAACTAATGATCCATTGGAATTGCCCATTTCTGCATATGAGCTATTTTCCATTGTGTTTCTTTTTAGTTATTTATTTTGTTCTATTTTAAGTTACAGTCTGATGAAAGGGGTGGAAAATATGCAGCTGGAGGGAGACTTTCATTTGGCTTTGGTTTCCTGTGTGGGTTTTAAACTCCTAGATTACAACGTCTGAGTTAAAACTTAAATGACAGAAAACACAACATTACATGTAGCCTCAGGACAGCTTCAATCCCAACTACTTCTTGAGATCTGTTTGGAAGGTACTTATTTTGCAAGCATTAGTTAAAGGGTCCTCACATAGTGATCTAACTAGGAAACTTGGAAACAAAAAGCATTTAAACCTGCTCCAAGTTTTCTGTGGCGGTCTCTCACTTTTCCCAGACACGTTTCTTTCATTTTCTGTTAAGGTTGTTCCTCTCCTCTGCCATTCCTTTGTTGTTCTCTCCTCTTCTCCTTGACATGTAGTTGTCTTCTCACGAGGTATACAAGTCTCAAGTTTTGTCCATCACGTGGGAATCTTCACTATCACTTTCCAGTACTCATCCACTTTCCCAGTTTTTTCCAGTCCCAAAGTTTCCATTTCCTGTCTGTTCTCTCCCACTGTAGACACTTCAGTAATGTATTACTATTCCTGCACTCTGATTCTTTGCTGCCCTTTAGCCTAATCAAGTAATGCCTTTCCTTTTTTCATGCTACACAGGTGCATGGCCAAGGTTTTCCTAAAAGCTTGATTTGAGCATCTAGTGGAGAAATCATATTAACTCACACACTGCTTGTGATTGCGCTTACCTGGTACTTATATCAGATGATCATGTTTATCCATAAAGGACAAAGTGTGTATGGGAGAAAGTCAATTTGACAAATTGCCTCTATTCACTTCCACTCTGTCTCCCGCTACATCCCTGTTTTGTATTGATTCTTTGCTCACAGGTCAATTTCTTCACGCACTTCTTACTCTCTACTAGTTTTATGTCACTTCTCTCTAACCAGAGGTCTTACTACCTCCCAGTAATGTTTTCAAATATTAAGACCTTTAAAAAAAAGCCAAGAGGAAATAATGGATAAGCAAGGCACAACAAGATCTTCGAAACTAGGCTCTCATAAGTAAGCTAGTAAACCTTTAAATGCCTTTGTGGCTGATGATTTAATTTCTTTGTTTTGACTGTTATACTGGCTTATTAGTACTCCCATCAAAGCATAGACAAGAACAGCAAACACTTCTGACATGAAATTGATAGCATTTTTTTTTTCTGGTCAGAAGCAATATTAACAGCTTTTGAAACTGATCATGAGCGTGTAGATAGCCAAAACATCGTACTTGGATTTTTTGAGAGCTTTTATCAGTACATTCTCTCAGACCTTCACAAGAGGATCATAAAGAAACCATGAATAACTGAGGAAAGGTATTTTGTAGGTCAGTTAGTGGCTAGGAGGAACAGAAATAAAGAATAGAAATTTATGCCCAATTTTCACAACAGGCAAAGGCTTCTGGTAGGACACCATAGGCTCTGGAACATAGGACATTTAACAGATATTATAGAATTCCCAGTAAATGGTCTGGAAAAGGAGGTAAATAATGATGTGGTGAATTTTACAGACAATAAAAATTTAAATATTTTTCTATCAACCATAGGGGAAATTTTTAGTAAGAGCATTTTCCACTACCATAAGTTATTTTATTTTGGGAAAACTTCAAAGAGGTTTACTGAAAATATGAACCTGACAAGAACAGTCCATTCTTTGGATAAACACAAACCAAGCTTAACTTCTTTATATGTGGATTTGGAAAAAAAATTGTGCCTCATTTTGATACAGTAAGCTTCAAGATTAAGGATAAACAGATTCTTCTCAAACTCCTTGCAAAAAAGATTAATTGAAAACATGCTGGAATTCAGTTTAGAAAAGTGTCAAAAATGGCCCAGTGCCTTTAAGTGCCCCCTTTCTCCCACTCCTCAGTTTCAACTTTCTTTAAGGGTCTCCCTGTATTTTTTCTTGAAAAATATTCAATTACTATGATTTTTTACTATGTGTAAATACTAAAATGCACAACAAAGCTCATAATCAGTTAGGTTTACTTCCTTAAAAATGTCAAAAGCAGTTTTCTGCAGAGCTGCACCTTGCCTAAGTAGCTCTACTAAGAGTCTCAATAGTTATCCACTGAATGCCTACATGCTAACATTGCTACTGAGATTTTTGGAACCATAGACCTGTGTGTTACCTTGCCCCATGTAGCTGTCTCAGGTAGATCAAAGACAAACTAATGGCACAACACTGTACTAAATAAAGACGTTTATAGAGTATTGCAGTCATAACAAAGTATTAAACACAAAACCACTGGGTTTGATGGGGCACTTAAAGTTTACTTTCTTAATCTTCTGTTATGATTTTGTTTAATGAAATGATACTAATGGAAAAGAAGAACTTCAGTGCCATAAGGACTTTGCACTATCCCTCTGCCTCAGACTGACGCAAATGCAGAAAATTCCACCCAGAGTGGCTCCCACCCTCTCCATCAGAGAGGGAGCTTCGTTAGGCTGACATTGTACATGGGACCAGATGGCAGGTTGCAAGCAGAAGATTACAGGTCCTTAGAATTGAATGACAGGTTTTATTCCCAGTGCCACTGTAGTTAAAGAGAGTTTTCAAAGTTCAATAAGCAGAAGTCACATAACTTGTGACCTCATCTTGCCAATTAGGAGAGAAAACCTTTAACGGTAATAAGTTTGGCCAGAAAAATGTAGACTTCCAAGGCTAATGAGGATCTTAATGTATAAATTGACATCATTCCCTTCTTTTAATTAAAAAAGAATTAATATATGGTACGTTTTGTTCCCATTTTTTGTTTTGAGACATTTCAGCAATATAACATACAAGTTTATGATAAAAGATGAAGGAAAAAGCAATCCTCTTCATTAAGCATATATTCTTTGTGATGTCTGTCAATACTCTGTAGCTGAAAAGTCACCCACAAAAAAAAACTGTATCATTCAAAACATTCTTTATGCAATCAGTAAAAAAAAAATAAATCAGAAATGGCTATATTATTTACAAAAATTACAAGGAAAATCATGTGTTTGCTGTTTTAATGCAGGTTAATAGCATGTTAATGGACAGCAGAAAATTCTTAGGATTTCTTGGATATCTGAAAATGTGGATTCTTTCCTTATATTAAAAAGGCAAAAAAAATAAAGTAATTCATCTACCTCATGACATACTACAATTATTACTCCCATGGATGTTTAAACCCTTAGCTACTCTGACAGTTTTATTCAACCCATTCTGTCAGGATTATTATTTCTCTGCTTAAATCTCACACTGAGAATTTTTATAGTTTCCTTATTATTCTGCTTTGTTTTTTACTTCTTTGTCCTAAAAAAGACAAATAATTAGTCTACCCTTTTCACTATAGTCATATGTTCTACCTACTGATATTGTTGACACACCACAGTGTTTATTTATTTGGATGTTTGTAGATTTCTCACGATTCCTTATTAGATATTGGTTTCCTTTTCCTGGCCCTGTAATCTGTCACAGTATTTTATTTTCAGAAGTATTTAGCTGTCTATCTTACTTCTCAGTAATAAGATCCCAGAGCTCACATCTGCATGAAAAATAACAGGTATAATGACCTGAAATGTAGGCTTAAAACTCATCCTTCTCACTGAGGAATTCCTACAAAGAAAAGCCAGTATTTCAATGTACTGCCAGTTTATATATTAGACTGAAGCAAATGTCATAACTTTTTAATAATAATTTCTCTAAATCCTTCAAAATAATTCTTGTCTGTCTCTTTTTTTTTTTTTTTTTGGCCTTTGTCTCAATTCACACCAGATGCCATGTTCTGAATGATAGATTTTTTTTCTTTAAACATGTCAAGCTGTTTTCTAAGAGAGGATAGCCACTCACCATACCTTCACGTCAGCTTGTTCTCTCTTTGCCCAAGTCTCCGTTTCCTCCTTGAAGTTGGTGAGATATTGCTCCTAGGTCTTCAAACCGAGTATAGAAATATACTCAAATTGGCCTGATGACCAAATATATTTGTCATATTTCTTTTATGAGTTCTGAACACAATCTTTCCTATTTGTTTCATTTCATTTCTCTGACCACCTTTATGACTCTATGTTCAGTTCTTTCAGTAATAAGTCAAATCGTGACTATATCAAGGTATTCTTCTCAAGGTATTCTTCCTTAGTTACATCAGTAAGTCCTGTAGATGACTAATTTTCTGACTTTAACGTTATACTGAAGTCATTTGACTCTGAAGAAATTTTACTCTGTGTTCACATTAGACTTTCTGAATACAAATACAGTATTGCACCAGCATAGCGATTCAAAGAGGTACTTATAGCATAGAAATACTATACTGTAATGAACATTCTTGCATTCCATATCCTATAGTACATGGAAGCTATTCCCTAAAATGTGCAAAAATTTAAAGATATAAATGGAACTTACTCCATCATAATTGTATTATATAACTGACCCTCTTTAAGTAAACAAAACTGATTTTTTTCTCATTATATTCTTTTCATAAATGGCAATACATATATATTAAAGACTATATTTTTTAAGTTCTAATAAAGAAGGAGATACTAAACTTTCATGATCCTTATGTTTTATTTTCCAAATGGAATATGTGATTTTTGCATTTTTGTTTAATTTCTCACATGAAACACTTTTGTAGAGTGTCTAAGTTAATTGCCCATTCTGTATTAATTCCCCATCACAATACCTCCTGCTTTGTTGCTTCGAGTTTGCCTCCTGAGTCACGTCAAAATTTGCATCTGCAGACAGTTCATATAGCTGAAAATTGCATACCTGAAGTGTAGTACTTCCTGTCCATTTAATAGCATACAATTTGGGGAAGGAAGGGGGTGGGACAGTGTGGAAAATAGAAGTCATTAGAGCAGACTATATTGAATTAATGGCTACCTGGTGGCTGAGAGAAAGAGGGGAAGGAACATGGTGGAAAGGAGAGGAGGAAACGTATAAAAACCAGGTCAGTTATCACGGCTCTAGGAACTGGAGTTGCAAGAACAGAGAGGAGACTGGGGAGAGAAGGATTGCTACACTTGTTTCCCAAAGCCATTGAAACTTTGGCAATTAGTTTAATCAAACCAGCCTTGATTTCTTGTTTTTCCAGCTCAGTATTACTATGGAGTTTTTAAATTACTTGTTTGAAGTCAAAGATTTTTCATTTTTTATTTATTGTTAGATTATATGGTATCCTGTCGTATGCTCCCAGAACAGTAATACCTCTGCTTGCATGCATGTTTTCTACCAAGTCAAACAAAAATTTTCTATAACAATATTTTACAAAATGTTTGGTTATACATTTGGTTTTATTATATTTCTCACCACAGAATGATTAAAAGTATAGCTTTATTATCTGTTATTAAGTGATCAAACCATTCCATACTTCTAGTCCTTTTTCCACAAATATGACTGTTTAATCATATTAGCAACTCTATTTTTCCAGAATTTATTTGACAGTTTTATAAATAAGATCTACATTTGTGTTTGTGTTGCAGGGAGGAAGTTACAGAATAGTCAGCTGTAAGATGCCACACAGTCACTGTTCTTCAAATTCTCTAACTTGTGAGGACCAGCAGTCTGATAGCTTAACTTTCAAAGTGATGAGTGCACGCAGGGCTTCTTGTGTGCTGAAATCTTTACTCCTATGTAGCATTCCTACTGCATTCAAAGCAGAAACAATAACAGAAAAGCAAACAAGAAGTGCTGGTTAATTCACTGAACTCATTGATTGGATAAAAGGGTTGATTGCAGGTGACATTCCTTAAAATCTCCTCCAGTTCTTGGCGTCCATTCTCCTCATGCTGTGTAAGAAAAAAAAATACTACTCACTAACAAATTGTCAGACGAAAAGAAATTAACTGACATAATAAATGAGAAATTGCATTTTATGCCAAAATTGTAATTTGGCCCATACTATGGGAAAAGTTAAAGAAACTAGCTCCCCACATCTGGCATGCCAGCAGGTAGATACTGTTTAAAAATGCTAGTAGGGAATAAAGCTGCAGCAGAAAAATCAGTGGTAGAACATACTAACAGAGTCTGCAGGTCTCAAAGTCAGTCTTGGTGTACGGATACAGGCACAGCACTGCCAGTGCTGTGGGGTATCATGAACACAACTCATCCCTCTGCTAAAATAGAGCCAGGAGACAAAAAGGAGATTCTATGATTCTATGACTGATGCAGGCTTGAAGAAGGTGTACCAGCAGGTCACTAAAAAGTTGCAGTCTGACTCTTAGAATGTAAAGCTGTACATGTCATGAACAGATCTACATGTTCTAAAGAATAAAAAGCCTTATGAAATCTCCGTTAATTTCTGCTGGTGCATTGCCAGTGTGTGAAAAGCCTTGGAGAAAGATGGAAATTACCTTAATTGTTTAACAATGCTATCTTCATTTATATAAAATAATAGGACTGAGAAGACTCGTGCATCTTTCTCAGAAAGGAAAACAAATTATGGCAATTGTTGCCTTTAGAACCAATATGTCCACACAGAAAATATGCATTTGCAATAGTGCTTGCATATATAAAATTTAATCAGCATGCCTAAATTTACAGAGCTGCTTTGGGGGACAATATTTTTAGAAATATACTATATACAAGTTCCTTCATTGAATTTCCACTGCTACAGTTTTGATGTGTATAGCAAGAAAGGAATGGAGATAAACACACTTGACTTGTCTAAATATAGCGTAAAAATGGCAGCTTCACAAGAAAGAGATCTTCAACCTGATGGTAGCACAGAGTGAAAACCCCTCAGTCAACTCCATTATGTTCAATTTTCAAAGCAAGGACCACAAAGGACCTGAAAACAAACTAAGTAAAAGAAATTTTTAGCTGCTCACACTCATCATCTTGTCAGTACTTCCAGACACCAGAGAAGA
The DNA here is from genome assembly GCA_013396775.1 of Cephalopterus ornatus. Taxonomy (NCBI): domain Eukaryota; kingdom Metazoa; phylum Chordata; class Aves; order Passeriformes; family Cotingidae; genus Cephalopterus; species Cephalopterus ornatus. The sequence goes on from VZRE01005072.1 coordinate 70,266, forward strand.
AGCCCTACATGCCTCTCAAGAACACAATAGCTGGAACTTTAGAAGATGTAAAAATAGTGTCATAAAACAATAAACTTTCTAAAAACCATTTTGAGGTGTGTAATTTTAGCCAGAAAACCAGAGCCGTGGTGAAAATCCACTGGCATGAGTATCATCGTTTAACCCCAGTGGGCAGCTCAGCCACACAGAGCTGCTCACTCATTCCCCCATGGTTGGATGGGGAAGAGAATTGTAAAAATAAAAGCAAAAAAAAACCAAACCCATGGGCTGAGATAAAGGCAGATTAATAGGTAAAGTAAAAGTCGTACACACAAGCAAAATAAAACAAGGAATTCATTCACCACTTCGCATGGGCAGGCAGGTGTTCAGACATCTCCAGTTAAGCATGTGTCCATTAATAGTGACTTAATCATCACTTCAAATGTCCCAACTTCATCCTCCTTTCCCCAGCTTTTATTGCTGAGCACGATGTCATAAGGTATGGGGCATCCCTGTGGTCAGTTGGCATCAGCTCTCCTGGCTGTGTCTCCTCCCCCTTGTGCACCCCAACCTCCTCGCTGGTGGGGTGAGGAGCAGCAAAGGCCTCGACTCCGTGTAAGCCCTGCTCAGCAATAAATAAAATATCCCTGTGTTATCAACATTGTTTACAGCACAAATCCAAAACATGTCCGCATACCAGCTACCATTAATTAATTGATAATAATTGAGGACAATTAACTCTATTCCAGAAAAGAACAAGTTAATGTGTGAGGATAAAAGTGGGAGGTTTGGTCAGTCAATGTCACATGAATGAAAAAATACAGACCACAGAGCAAAAGATAATGAAAATACTCAGCATCATTTACAGAGGTTGAAACAAAAGATTTTATTTTTTTAGAAAATGCAGCTTATAGACTGCTATTCATACACAATACAATCACTAATGAAAGAGAACACTGTGTTTCATCAAATATGGTGGTGCTTTTTGCTGGGTTAATTACATCACTAATCCTTACTGATTTTTATGTTGTTAAAGGTCTCCATGTGTTCCATGCTGGAGACAGGAGAGCAATTTCATCATTCTCAGCTTAATATCTTCTTCATAGAAGCATCTGGATCCTAAAATCCTTATTTAAGCTAGAACCCTTAATATCATATTGGAAAGATCACTGTTTCTCTTTCTTCATCAAACATTTACATTCAGAGCACAGGCAATGCACTAACAGAAATTAGTATGAAAATACAATTGCCATGTTTTGTTAGAAAATATAATGAGAGCATGAAAAAATGTTGTGATACACTTTGATCAGGTGATGAAACAACTTGATAAAAGCAATTACACACTTCAAATAAATCAAAGTTTTTGACATAACACTATATAATACTGTATTCTGAAAAGGCAGTACTGATTATACTGTGTATAATTATACTATGTATAATCAGTTGTCATACGATTTAGTTGGTATTCAAAGGTAGCAAATGCAGTTTAAGGGGGAAAAATCAGTGCTAGGGTCTATGATGATTGGGAACACTGAAAGTTCTTCAGTTTCTGATATTATTCAATGTTTTATTCAGTAATCATATTTTGTGTATTTGGATGATCAAGTAAGATCTTTGTTGGTATATTGTATAGTTCAATGGAAGCATTTAACAGCATTGAGAAAAGGGTGTTTTTCCACGATGTTCCAGATCTCCCAAGTACAAGGTCATAATTCAGCAACATAAATTTCAGTGCAGCACTGAAAGTGTAAGTTTTCAAACGCAGGAAGCTGTGCAGACTTCAGCAGCAAAATGAGAGATTTCTTCTTTGAAGGCAGCAACTTGAGAAAAAAATGTTATCAGAGACAACAGTGTCGATGTGGAAGCTCATTACAATGCCCAGTGAATGTTGTTACTGAATGTATAAAAGAATATCAAGAAGGGAACCAGATAGCCTCTGTACACAGCATTTGTAAAAATTTGAAGATTTCTTCTTCCTGTTTGAGATGTTCATGGAAGGTATGAATATAATGAAGACAATGCAGAGGACTCAAAAAATGACTCAGATGTATTAGAAACTAGTACTTGAAGTGGGATGATTAAGAAATTCAATCTACTAGTTTGTTGAAGAGAAAGTGAAGTTACTTGATTATGCTGCATAGATGCTTAATCATAGAAATTATATTTGATAGAAAAGGATGTCTTAACCTTGCAGATGAAGACCTAAGAAGATCCAGTGCACAGAAACTGAAGTTAGACTTAGTAAGATGCATTGGTGAAGCTAATTAACTATTTAAACAACTTGCCTGAAGCAGCCATGGATTTGCTATTGTTTGGAGTCCTTACAAACAGATTAGATCGTTCTCCGAGAAACATATTTTAATCCAGTTTCTGGAAGAAATTCTGCAGCTTATACAGGCAGAGCACAGGGCCAGATGGTCCCTTCAAAAGGAAGTGCTGGTCTCTTCTGTTCTCAGTGTCCTTGAGCGAGAAAAATGAATCTTTTATTGCTGTGTTTTTCAGAGAAGCACTCAGAGTCAGCATTTCTAGGATTAGTGAGCTGGAGGATACTCCCTTGGCAGAGCTGTGTTTCCAGTCTCATGCAGTGTCTAAACAGCAGGCAATAAAGTTGTCTGCTTGCCCCCAGAAGACCATGTTTTGCCTACAGAACCTACATTTTGGGAGATGAAGAAAAAAAAAGTAAGAGATAATTTGGTTGCTAAGTCAAGGCCAATGTTGGGAGAAGCACAAACAACTTATACATTAAAAAATATTACCTTTAGATTGGCTCATGTTTTATTCAGAATATATCAAGTCTTTGCACTGTGGAAGCCTAACAAAACCATTTTTCCAAGCAGAAACATATTTTGAGTGGTAGTGTTTACATGTGTTTCAACTTCCAGATAGTTTTTGTTTACAATTTATAGAATACCAAAGAAGTCACAACAAATATAGAGCTATAAAACTCAAATATGCAAATACTCCAATAGCTTATTGACTATTCTTTAAATTATTAATTGTAATTAATTGATATATTTGATTTTCTACTAAATCCTACATTTAGGTTTTTTTGGTTTTGTTTTTTGTTAAATTGAATTGCCATGAGCTAAAAGGAACTCCTGCAGTGTTTCTTGTAGGATTGTGTGTGCTTTTTATCAGACTTCATTTATCAGCACTGGCAGCATGTTAATTAACTCAACTGTGAATGACTCCCTGCTATTTTACTGGGTTTTCTAATTGTAAAATAAAATAAGGACCAAAAGAATGGATAAAACACTGCTTTTGAATAGGAAAGTTCTTCTCTCATGATAGTCTTTTCAGTGATAGCCTCTCTGTGAATAGTCTCCATATTGTAAATTTTTGATGTCAGGCAGTGGTATCAGTTGGAAGAGGATGATATAAAGCAATATCACCTCATACAGACATAAAACCTCCTAAATGTTGGAAAGTAACCCATTGGTCTCTGATTACTCCCTTTTCTGTACTCATCAAGAGAAAATTGCTCTCAGAAGAAGCCTGAAAAACAACTCTTAATGGAAGGGTAGCAGAAACAGTGTTGCTACTACTCTCGCCTTTCAATTATTACCATGCTACGAAATCTATTTGCCCATGTCACAACACTGACCTATGCCTCAAAATGGAATCAAAGTGCCATCACTTTGGACTAATGATACACAAAAAAACTCACCACCCTGGCAATCTCTAGGACTAAAAGAAAAAAACAAAATCAGAGAAAGCTTTTTAAAAGATTTTAGAAAGCACTTTGCCCTATGAGATGCATATCATCCTATATAGTGAATTCTATCGCATGTAAGTGAATTCTAAACAGTATCATCATACTGTTTTACATTCTGAAATGCTAGACTTTTCTCATTATTCTTCTGAAAACCTCCCTAGGCTTTTCTTTTTCTAAGTTATCTTGCATTTCTTTTGTTACATTTCTTCTTATTTTCTCTCTCCTGTCCAGCTGGGGAGTAGTAGAGAAGCTTTGCAGGCACCTGGTTTCCAACCAAACTCAACCCACCACAACCCCCCATTCTCTGTCTCCCTGCACCACTGAGGGGGAGAGGGTACAGCTTGGGAAGGAGGGAGGTGTGGGGAGAAAGTGTTTTTAAGATTTGGTTTTGTTTCTCATTATTTTGTTTTGATTTTGTTAGTAATAAATTCAGTTAACTTGCCCAATTCAAGTCTGTTTTGCCTGTAACAGTATTTGGTGAGTGATCTTTCCTGGTCCTTAACTCATGAACATTTCCTTGTATTTTGTCTCCTCTTTTCCAGTTGTAGAGGGAAGTGATAGAGCAGCTGTGGTGGGTGCTTGGCATCCAACCAGGCGCAACCCACTACATATGACAAATTGAAATATCTGTGACTCAAAGATACAATATAAGTTGATGTAGGCAAGAACTAGTAAAACTTCACAACAAGAGAAGCTACATTTCTGTATCTTAATATTAGTATAAACTGGTACTCTTGAAAGACCTTAGAGTCTACAGGAGAAACTCCAGTACCACCCTCCCCTCCTGAATCACTTAAAGTAGAATTTCACCTGTAAACCCAATTCACCTCTCATTTACTCCACTTTTAAACTGACACAGAAATGCTCTTGGCAATAATAGCAATTCATCTTAAAGAGACATGATTTTTTTTTTGTTTTCCACAGTCTTGGGAAGTACAAAAGCAGTTCAACTCACTTGTTTTTCCATTCACAAGTCTGTCACCCAGCAAGAAATAGCAAAAAGAAGCTGAATGTGAAAAGTAGCAACTAATTCTCACTTTGCTATGCCGAAAATCTGCTAATTGCCTCACAAAGCTTAGTTATCTCACTTTATTTTTCAGTGAAAACTTGACAGCAGATAACAGGTTTCAGTAAATTAATTGTATTATATTAATTGGGATACTAGGACTAATTAAACTCTTTGTGATTTTGCATTGTTTTCGTCAGTAAAAAACAAAGAAATTCAGTATCATAGTTCATACATGGCAAACAGAGACACTGGACTATCTTTTTAATGTAATTAGTTAGAGTCCATTATACAATGGGAAGCTTAAGGGGAATGTAATCCTCCTTAGGAATGTCATTCCTTTAATAAATATGATAGTGAACACTCACATTATATGTAGCTTTGGACTCTTGTAGGTAGTATTTTAAGTTACCTAACATGAAGAATAGTCTTCTAACCCTAACAGTGTGACTTGGTGCTTGTGTATACAGCAATGTGTAAACATTCCAAGATACTTCAATAGCAGAGAATCCATTTAGTTGAAAACAGTTTAGAAATAAGGTGTATCTCTTAAATGATCAACTACAACTTGATTAATCACAATCATTGGGGACATTAGGTCATAGGCTTTTCACGTATTTGCAGATTTTTATATAAGCAACTTACATGAAATAAGTCACATTTTGTTCTCTCCACAGATAGTTGTCAAACTAGTGGGAAATTATTTAATGAATTAAAGACTAAAATACATGTTTCCAGAATTTTTATATTTCCAGTAATCAGAAAAACTCTAATTTCTTGAAATAAGGCTTTTTTTTTTTCCCTTAAGGCTTTGATTTAGCTAAGATTTTGATTTGATGCTAAGAGTGGGACATACTTGAAGTAGTTCTTTTCTATCATTTCACTTGCTGAGCCTGATGCAGTCAGTGTGCATTCAGACTACTTCGGCCTATACAGAACAAGAGGGGTATATGATCAGTTCATTCACAAAGGGTATAGGGAGAAAAGACTCAGTCTTCATCTCTCTGAGACTGTTCAAACTTTTTTCTAGCAACGGCTCAGTTCTCATATGCCTGAGATTGAATTTATTTCTTGCGAACAAACTTAGATTGCTGCTCTATATGGCATTCTAGAGGGAACTGACGAGATACCTCTTGATCCCTCCTGAAGCAGTCGATCAATTTCACATAAAAAGTTATGGAATACTTACTTCTAAAAGACTTGGAAAAGTCGTCACTTAAGGCCTTCAATTTTGAGGAATCAGAGAATAAATCTGCCTTCCATCACCAGCTCAGAAGAGTATTACAATATCAAATGAAAAATGGAATTTCTTCCATGTTAAAGAGAGACCAAACACTGTTATGAGCTGTAACTATCATAAGAGTTAGGTCTCTGCTTTTGAAGAAATAAGTTCTGGTATATACAAATAAAGGAGAAATTTAGAACCAAATTTTATCAGCCATGGAGTAAAATAATTTGTTTTGGAAGTACTACCTTTTCACTTTTTTAGATCTGAAGATTTTTTTTTTTTTAATCTTGTAGGAGAAATTTTGTTCTTTCTTAACTTCAGAATACTGTAATTAAGTTTATCTTTTGCCATTTGTCTTACTGAGACGCTGAAGCCCAGATCCGCTCTTTTAAGAAGTTATTTTACAATTATCTCAATGGAATTGAGTCACCTGTGAGCCTCAACTCCTAACCTGTAATTGTAAGAGATCACTTTCCTCTTTCAAATTAAGCTTTTGGTTTGTTCTAAACAGTAATACTAAACAGAGATAATCAAGTAATTTCACAACTTTCAGAGTAGGTGGACCAGTATGCATATATGAAACAATAACACTTTTTTTTTTTCTGATGGTTTCTTAAAAGTGTGAAAAAAAATAACAGTTTTAGGCCTGCTGAAATTAATTTTGCTTTAAGCCAAATGTAGCTGTTACTAGTGAAGTCTAAGCATGGCTTACTGAAAAGAATCTTATGGGAGTTCACAGCCAAAGGACAAATTTCACCTACTGCAAAATGAATTCCTGAGCTGAATCATATCCATATTTTAATGAACCATCACATTTTCAGAAGAATATGTTTGGAGAAGGAGCCTGATGTGCAGAGATCAATGAGATTATAAAGAGTATGTACATAGGGGGACAGGTGGGAATCGCAGATATATATGTAAATGTCTTTATTTCCATTTTATTCCTCTTTGACATGAAATAAGTAGTAAAAAACATAGTTGGTTGGTTAGTTGATTTGGTTTTTTGCCACAGGAAAAATGGAAGATCAAAGGATAGGCAATCTGGGATTTTCACTAATTTACAGTATTGAGAAACAGGTTATACTGAGAATATTACATATATCTGACAGCACTATTGATATTTCCAGTTGGTATTTCTCTCAGAACCCATGGACATATTTAATTCCACCCATATGCATCATAGTCCTTGTGTTTATTTGTTCACTTGCATCACACCTATGTGCTGCACAAACATGCAGTAATTAGAACAAATGAGAAGCACTAATTTTAGACTTGAACCTGCAATAATTTTACTGTGGAACTCTGTGTCATATAACAAACTGGGTGCAGTTAATGACAGAAGTTTATGTGGTTCAGGGTTATCACTAATTATCTTAGTTGCCATGAAATACAAGCTATTCTTAAATGTGGTTTTGGGTCTGTTTGTTTAGTATCTATTACATTTCATATGTTCTTTTTTACATTGAAATTTTTGTTTCTGTGAAGATAATCTGAATAAAAATATTCACTTAAAAATTATACTTTTTGAAATTAAACACATAACTGGGAATCAATAGTAAGTAATCTATAGCAAAGTCCTGAAGAGATCACCTTCTTGATTCCTTTGGGGTTAATATTGTTATCAATAACTCAAAGAGAAACATTAAATAGGCCCTGATGGAGTTTCAGATGGTATCAAAACCGAAGGAAAAAAAAGTAACAGAAAAGTCAGGTCTGAATTAGTTCATATTCATAATGTGGTAGATGGTAGATGAATGTTTTGTTACAGAGAAATATAGATATTGCTAACCAAGTATGTAGGCCAAAGCTATAAGATTTTGAGAAACAAATACCTAGAGAATAGAGGATGGACAAGGAAGGTTCTGAAGTATCCCAGTTATTAAATAACTGAATATGATATTCCAAGCAGATATTTTGAACAACAGGACTAATATCATTTGGACATGCAAAGAGGTAAACACTAAGTATTTAAACATTAAATTTTTTTCTTTATTTGGTCGTACTTTGACACTCCTGAAATCCATCGTCAATTCTGACATACATTTTGAAACGTTATTGAAAAATTGAAGTAAGCTCACAGCAGAACCACAATACATAAGAGATTATAATATATACATTCCAATAAAATACTCAGGTAGTTCAGTCTATTATATTATCAAAGAAATGGTTATGAATGATATGGTCTGGGAATGCCTTTACTTCCTAATAGAGAAAAAACAGGTACTTGCTAATAAAAAGCTAATGTTGCAGCTAATTTCAAAAGGAAATAAGTTGCTCTTTTATTGAAAAAGTTGACATAATTGATTATTTAATGTGGTTATTCTCTGTTTTTAAATCAGGAAAAGTTTTTTTTGTTTTTTATTTTTTAAGGTAAATAACAATAGATTTTGAACTTCTGACAGGATTTAACTCGGGTAACTCTGATTGCATACAGTATTTTGGAGAACAGTCCAGCATCAAAATCTGTCCTTCATTACACTTTCCCAACTGGGAAGTTAAGCTTTAACAATCAATGTATAGTAATTTAGCTTTCTCATTCTAGAAACAATTTCTATCTCATGATCTCCAGACATCATCCAATAGCCTGTACATTATCATAACTGATTCCCAGAAATACAGATTTCTTATGGATTAGAACATTATAAGTTTGCTTAAGTCTTATATTCCACCTTGCTTTTCAAGTGTTGTACTTATAAGCAAACTACTCTGTTAAAGAAGGATTAGTTATTTTTATTTATTATGTATTATATCACCAAATAATATATAATATATAATACAAATAATTTTTAAAAACACCAACCAGTATTACTTCCCAGAAGATTTCTATCTTAACCAGGATAGTTCAGCATAAAATGTCAGAGTTAAATAAAGCTTCTGAACCTCAGGGGATACCATCCATCATACTGTGGACTATTTTGTCTCCAAAGTTTACATTGTAAAGGAGTTCTCAGTTGAATGTCTGTTCTTTTAACATGCACTGATTCTGCAAAAACAGGCTTTTATATATGAATATTTTCCGTGCATCATACAAGAAGTATTCTGCCTGTTTAACCCAGGTTTTTATAGTTTACCCACTCTCATCATATTTGAGAATTTTTATTTTGGTACTCATTCTCATGGTGTTGGAACATTTTTGTTTTGGAAGTTTTAGTTTCCAAAATACAAGCAATAAAGTATGATTAGAAGTATCTTTAAAGTTACAAGTGAAGATATTTTTATGGAGAGGTATAATACACTTTACTCAAGTATGCAGTCAAACTTTGGAAGAACTCGAAATGTTTTCACCTAACGTGTTTCAAAATGATCAATTCAACACAAAAACATATTCTAATTTACCTGGTCATCTGTGATTTGGTTTCATTTTTTATCTAAACAAAGAGTCACACTGGTTTTATACAAACTCATTCACCTATCTTAAAATTTCCTTTAGAGATATGTAAATGAGAAAGAGAGAATTATTATTTAAAGACAGCTGAAAAAAAACATGGTTGATATCCTTTAATATTTTTTATTTCACATATTCTTTTTGTTTTCTACATTTATAGTATATCTGTCTTGTTCAGTTTCAATAGCTCAAAAAATTCTGGACAGTTCAATTCCAGAACATCTGTTGTAGGTGTTATTTTTATTGTAGCACTACCCTTCCCCCATTTTGAAATTTTTTCTAAATTCTCTTTTCTAAAATACAAACGCATTCACTCACATAAGTATCTGCGTTCTTTCACCAGCCATCTGTTAATCTATCACCAAAAAGCCCATCTCATTTGTTTTTTAAATTTTACATCCTTTCATGCAGCCTTGACTTTTTCAGAGAGCTGCCAATCTTGAAAAACAACCCTTGAGTACTGGTGAAATTTATCAGTGTAAGTTGTGTTTCTTAAAATATTTCAAGTTTGTCAAAACTTTGTAAGAAAATAAAAAGGAGTTGTTTGTGACAACTTCAGAGAATGATAGAATTATACAAAGCTAAACTGACAGAAACATATATATTTAGAGATCATCTAGTCTGCTCCTCCCTCCCCCATGGGCAGGGACATCTTTTACTGCAAAAGGTTGCTCAGACTCCTGTCCAGTCTCACCTTGAACACTTCCAATGATGGGGCATCCACAAGTTCTCTTGGCAACCTGTTCCAGTGTCTCATCATACTCATGATAAATAAAATTCTATATTCCTCCTAAATCTACTTTTTTCAGTTTAAAACCATTGCCCTTTGTCCCATCACTATAGGTCCTGGTAAAAAAGCTCCCTTGATCTTTTTTATAAGTCTCCTTTAAGTATTGAATGGTCACAATAAAGTGTCTTCAGAGCCTTCTCTTCTCCAGGCTGAACAGACCCAGATCTCTCTCAGTCTGACTTCACAGGAAAGATGTTCTGCCCTCTGATGATCTTTGTGGCCTCCTCTGGACCTACAACAGGTCCACGTCCTGTGTTGAGCCCCCAAAACTGGATAGAGCACTTCAGGTGGGGTCTCACAAGAGTGAACTAGAGGGGCAGAATCACTTCCCTTGTCATTCTGACCACACTTCTCATACAACTCAGCATATGGTTGGCTTTCTGGACTGCAAATGCACATTGCCAGCTCCTGTCCAGCTTTTTATCCCTTTACAGGGCTGCTGAAATCATTTCATCTCCCAATTTGTACTGATATTGGAGCTTGCCCTGACCCACGTGCAGGACCTTGCACTTGGCCTTGTTGATATTGATGAGGTTCACATGGGTCCACTCGTCAAGCCTGTTAAGGTTCCTCTGAATGGCACCCCACTCATCTAGCAAATCAACTGCATTACTCATCCTAGTGTCATTCTGCAAACTTGCTCAGGGCACACTCAATCCCACTATCTCATGAAAATACTATACAGTATTGGTTCCTGCACAGACCCTTGAGGGACAGCACTTGTTACTGGTTTCCACCTACATATGAGGCTGTTGACTGTAACTCTGGACATAGCTATCTAGTCGGTTCCTAGCCCAGCCAATATTTCACACGTTTTGCTTTAACCAGAGTTGGCAATTAAGCACCACACGGCCATTTGCTCACTCCTCCACCAGTGGGATGGGGGAGGGAACTGGAAGAGTAAAAGTCAGAAAACTCCTAGACTGAGATAAGACAGCTTGATAGGTAAAGCAAAAGCTGTGAACACAAGCAAAGCACAACAAGCAATTCATTCATGACATCTCATGGGCTCACATGTGTTCAGCCACACCCAGGTAAGCAGGGCTTCATCACGCATAATAGTGACCTGGGAAGACAAACACTTTCACTCTGAACAGCACCCCCTTCCTCCTTCTTCTCCCTAACTTTATATACTGAGCATGATGTCACATGGTCTGAAATATCCCTTTGGCCAGTTGGGGTCACCTGTCCCAGCAGTGTCTCTTCCCAGCTTGTTGTGTATCCCCAGCCTTTTTGCTAGTGGGGAAGTACAAGGAGAAGAAAAGTCCTTGATGCAGTGCAAGTGCTGCACAGCAATAATAAAAACATCTCTATATTATCTATATTCTCAACTCTGTTTTCAGCCCAAATGCAAAACATTAACCCATACTAGCTCCTGTGAAGAAAATTACCCCTGTCAAAACCAGCACATTTCATCAAAACCATAGCTTTCCAATTTAAAGGTGGGAATATTGTGAGGGACTGTATGAGAGATCTTACAAAAATCTGGGTAGATGAAGTTCATAGCTGTTCCTTTCTCCACTAAAGCAGTCTATCATAGGTCACTAGATAAGTCAGGCACAATTTGCCCTTGGTGAAGCCATGCTGGCTGTCTCTAATCACCTCCTGTCTTCCACATGTTTTAACATATCTCCCAGGATGATCTGTTCCATGATCTTACCAGGCAAAGAGGTAAGGCCGATTAGTCAGCAATTTCAGGGTTCCCATTTTGACCCTTTTAAGAATGGGTACAATAGTCTATCTTCTCCAGTCACTGAGGACTTCATGTGACTGCCACAGCTTTTGAAATATCATGGTAATTTTTTTTGAAATATGTTTTTTCGCAGCTGCATCATCCAGGTCCCTCAGGATGCTGGCATATATCTCATCTGGTGCCATGGACTTAGCTATATTCAGATCCCTTAGGTGATCTCAAACCTGATCTTCACTTGTGGTGGTTGGGACCATTTCTAATGGCTCTTCACATAAGGCACATTTGACCACATGAGGGTGAGCATATTAAAAATATTTTGCTTGTATTATTGACTATTTTATTATTCTCAGCAGAAAACCATTTGGTAATCACTTAAAATAATTTGAATATTTATTTTGATTTTCACAAAAAAGCACCAATCTTTTAAGATGGTTGTATAAATGAAAAGAGTAAAATGCAGATATATCTGAAACCCTCAAAATTTCATATTCAGGTTATCTCAGAGCTTTAAACATTTTGATACATATGATTAACGTCATACAGTTTTGATTTGGTTTTATGTTACCTTAAGTAGAAAAAAAATAAACAAAGATAAAACAAGCACCTTGACAATAAATAACATATGAATACTGCGCCACAAATGCAGCTTAAGACTGGAGAACATGACCAAGTTATAGTAAGTAAGAGCACGCACTGACTAATCTACAATAAATATCCATGTTTGTGCTCCTAGCTCATGGCAAATACAAGATAATTAAATTTAGAGTATTCTTTTCCATTAGTGGCTATGTTAACTTGAATTACATTGTATTTGCTTTGGGCTGAGTTGCATCTACCTAATAAGTTACCACAGATCAGCAGATGTATGTCAGCTTTCTACTCACTGATTAATATTCAAAGCCCTTCATGTTCATGCTGTAGCAATTGAACAGCTTTTAATTGAAATTGCAACTGTCATTGAAAATCATTATCTTCAACATACTCATGCTTTTGGTACCTATCACCGTGTTTTATGGCGCAAAGTCAATATTTAATTTTATTTTTTTTCTTACCTTTCCACTATATACTGATTTATGTTTCAAAGTTCTGTCATCATAATTTACTAACTATTTTTGGGTGGTCCTTCACTACATCAATTGCCTGCTATGCTAATCAGACTTTGGGGAATATCTTTCTAGTCACTGCCTAAATCAAAGTATTCTAAAGGCAAGATGATCAGTGATGGAGCTTCATTGGGTTTGAAATGTTTTGAGGCCTGATCTCCCATTCAGGCACTAAACTTTGGAAATTTTGTTTCATGTCAGAACAGTGCACCTGCTTCTGCTCAGGGGCGTGGAGTGAATGAAGGACTTACAAACCCCCAGTGAAGCTCATCTATTTTATCAAGCAATCCTGTCAGTTTTTCTGCAGAGTCCAGCATCTAGTTATACAATTCCTATGTTTCATCACTCTGGTTCACCAGTGGGTAAACTAATTTCCTACCTAATGGAAGGATTTGTGATAGCTTAAATGTGACATGAGGCTAATGAATTGAACTATGCTTATTTCAAAACTCATTCCGACAAAAAAGACTTTGTGACCTATGAATTGTTTTCACAGCTACAAGTAATCTTTAAAAGTGTATTTAGCTCAGCTCAGAAAAAGACTTTGAAGTGCCCTATCCAAGTCTGAAGTGACTATTTTTATTTTTTTATTCTCTCCCCATCCCTCCATCCTCACTCCCACTGATATCTGGACTGCCTTTCACTGGTTTCCTTTCACACTTTGCAAATATTGTCTTCTGCTGGGCTCCAGCTGGCAGGAATTCAGCAGCTCTCAGTGTTCACATTTGGAATCTATCCTGAGAAGACGAGGGACTGGAGGCAAGGAAAGGAGAATTGGACTGTTTTCCCTACATGCTTCTGCAGCTGATCCCACACTTCTCAAACTAATTCAGTTCCTGATTTCTGAAAGTGTCATCGCTGGTGTTATGACTACAGAGGTGCAAAAACAGACCATGTGAGCATGTTTCACAATTCCAAGAGATATCATGGGGGAAATGTTTGCATGGAGAAAAATAGCTACTAGTAAGAACTGCATGTTTGTTCTTACCAAGGTGACAGTTACTTTGCTGAGTTTAAGAATGGTGCAATAAAAGCTGGCTGTGAAATCATAATAAAGCTAATAAAAATACAGAAGAGTATTAAATATTTCTTGCCAGCTGCTCAGCTAAAGTCATGTTAGTGTATGCTTTTTCTGTAAAATCACTTTCTGTGGAGAACAGACTAAAATAAAATATAATTACTGTTCATGATAGAATTAAAACTAAGGATAGGATAGGATAAGGACTTGTCCAGACGCAAGCAGCTGGAGAGTTGTGGTCAATGGCTCTATGTTCAGGTGGAGGCTGGTGATGAGTGGTATCCCTTGGGGTTCTGTCTTGGAAACGGTGCTCTTTAATATCTTTTTCAATATGTCACAGACAGTGGGATTAAGTACACCCTCAGCAAGTTTAAAGATGACAAAAAGCTGGGCGATGAGTACACACAACAGAAGGAGGAGATGCCATTCAGAGGGGCCTGGACAAGGTTGAAAAGTGAATCCATGGGAAGGAACCTCATGAAGTTCAACAAGGCCAAGTGCAAGGTGCTGCACCTGGGTTGGGGAAATCCCAGAGATGAGTACAGACTGGGAGATTAACCCATTGAGAGCAGCCCTGAAGAGAAGGACTTGAGGGTTCTGGTGAATGAAAAGCTGGACATGATTCAACAGTGTGCACTTGTAGTCCAGAAGGCCAACTGCATCTTGGTCTGCATCAAAATAGGAGTGGCCAGCAGGTCGAGGGAGGTGATTCTCCTTCTCCATTCTGCCCTTGTGAGACCCCACCTGGTCCTCAGCACAAGCAAGATGTGGACCTGCTGCAGTGGGTCCAGAGGAGGGCCAAAAAGATAATCAGAGGACTGGAGCACCTCTCCTACAAAGACAGGCTGAGAGAACTGGGGTTGTTCAGTCTGGAGAAGAGAAAGCTCTGGGGACATCTCATTGCAGCCTTTCAGTACTTAAAGGGACCTTATAGAAAAGATGGAGAGGAACTTTTTATGCAGGCAGATAGTGATAGGAAAAGTGAGAATGGTTTTAAACTAAAATAGGAGAGATTTAGATTGGATGGTAGGAAGAAATTCTTTATTGTGAAGATGGTGAGCACTGGAATAGATTGTTCAGGGAAGTTATGGATGCTCCATTTCTGGAAGTGTTCAAGGCCAGGTTGGATGGGGCTCGGAGCAGCCTGATCTAGAGGGTGACGTCCCAGCCCAGGGAGGGCAGGGGAGCTGGAACTAGATGGTCTTTAAGGTCCCTTCCAACCAAACCATTCTATGATTCTATGATTAGGGCAAGAAGTCTAAGACTGCAGTTGGTTGACCCCAGTCAGCAGCCAAGTGCCCACACAGATGCTTGCTTTTTTCCTCTCCTGAGGGTCAGTGAGAAAATGGAATGAAGGCAAGAAAACTGATGTATTGAGATAAAGGCAGTTTAACAGATGAAGCAGAAGCTATGTTAACAGGAAAAGAAAAAAATAATTTACTGCTTCCCATCAGCAGGCACATGTCCAAGCCATTTTCTGGCGAGCATGACCTTGGCACATGTGACAGTTTCTTGGAAAGGCAAACAACATATCCACAAATGTCCCCCAGGCCTTTTCCTCTTCCAGAGCTCTTATTGTTGAGATCAATATCAGGCTTTATGGGATATCCCTTTGGTCATCTCAGGTCAGCTGTCTTGGCCATTCCTCCTTGCAATTTTTTGCTCACTCCCAGCCTACCAATCAGCGAGGAGGTGGCAGGGGAAAGTGAAGAACAAGAAAAAAGCCTTGATGTTATGCAAGCACTGAACAGTAATAGTCAAAACACTAGTGCATCCTCTACACTGTTTTAGTCACAAATCCAAAGCATAGCACTATTCAGGCTGTTACACAACAACTTAACTTCATCCCAGTCAGACCCAGTACTCAGAGTAAATTTGATTAGTACTAGATGGGGGGGAAAAAAAAGCACTCTTCTGCTCTACTTAAATTCCTCCTGTGATATTAGCAACCTAATCCATTTATTACATACAATTCTGACAGGTGTAACTATATAAAACTCTGTCACACATTACAAGCTCAGTTCTACCCTTTTGGCTGCAATCCGAAGAAAGCACATACTTTACAGAAGATTAGCACATTCCCTCTAAGGGGAAATTCTGGCACAGTTCCCACTCAGTTTAGTATATATGTCTGTATTATTTTTGCGATAGGACTTGAGCACTGCTTACTGAGCTAATGAGTGTGTCTTGAACAACATATACGAAGCAAATGCTACCTTAACAGATCATGTGCATTCATATTGTGTCTACTTTGACAAGAAAGATATCCCGTTCTTCACACTTTGAATGTGAACAGCAAATCTGTCTCATACACACCAGTGGGATGGGATTCAGGTCGAGGTTCAGAAATGTAAAGTAAAATATGTTTATGTGCTGAGTGTCTTAATTCTCAGTACAGTCAGTGGAGATTTAGGGATTTATTAATTTGCCTAGTATCATATGAGATGACTATATGTACCTGAAATGCCCTAATGGGATAGGAAGATAAGGACCCAGAACATATGGGAACTACATCCTTTAGAGCTGGCAGATGGAGGTCAGCATAAAGAAGCATCCAGAATGCTACTCAATGTCATATTTAAGCCACTGAATCTAGCTCTTACCATCAATAGAGCCAGGAGAGCTAGTCAGTGGTCTGGGAACTGATTAATTTACTAAACATTCATGACTGGAATGCCATTTTTGGTACTCTGGGGTGTCTGAAATATCTGGAGTGGGCTGACAGTTTTGACATACAGAGTGACAGATACAGCAGATAGAATCAAATCTCTGGGAAACACAAGTCCTTCTTCAGTAGCAGAGGCCAGACAACACACACAATATCAGACCAATACAGACTGCATCAGCAACTAAATCTAATGCCTGCTATTTGTTCATTATATTCAAAATCTTGTAATATAAGACAAGAAACACACATGAAAGCATATCCAGGGCACAGTCAGGGAAGACCTGTAACATATCAAGTGTGATTACAGGGTTCTCAGGGTAACAGTCAAAGGCTTGGGGGCTCAGGTGGTTTTTTGTGCTGGTGAGAGCAAAGGGGTTGACATGGAGTAGATGGAGCCTGATTGTCAACACTGGTGGTGAAACTGGTACCAAAATCAAAGATTTGGTTCTTACAACCATAGGACCTCCTCTGAGCATTGAGGACTGTTAGGTAACAACAAGACCCTCTTGATCAGGAGGGACAAAAGCTTCTTTGCAAACAGGGAGGACAAACTGGTGAAAAGGACTTTAAAATAGGAACAGTGGAGGAGGGAGATTATTACCCACAATCAAATGAGGAAGTGGTGACCTGAGGTAGAAAGCAAAGGATGTTGGTTAAAGTGGACGAGAGAAAGCTTGTAATCAATAAAAGACCTGTCTTGAGTGTATGCACAAATATGGAAATGCCAAAAAGACATCATGACAGTACAGGCTCTCATACTTTTTTTTTTTTCTGGGAAATGTGCATGACTATCTGTGTGTCTGTGTGTTAATGCATAATGTGGGGACAATCAGGAGGAATTAGATGTTTGTCTGCATGGAATGCATGGAGCTCTGCTAGGGATGGATGCAGAGCTAAAAAGAGATTTTATGGGTCAAGATTAACATAAGCTGGTTTCCACTACAGCTCACATGATCAGGAAGAAGAATCAAATGATATTTTCTTCAGACAAATGAAAGAAATCTTATGTTCACAGGCACTGGGCTAGATAATCTCCACAAGTCCTTTCTAACATCTACATTTCCATGATTCTGTGATTCTATGAAGGCAAGAACTTACTGTTAATATAGAAAAAGTCTTCACAATCTAATCAACATGCAACAGCTAGTTATCATTAGTCTAATTACAACAATACTAACAGTCCTATTCAAAAGTATTTAATTATTACAGAATAGCTTAATTAATAATATAGTTAAATCAATTATACACAAAATATCTTAGTATCTACCCTTTTTCTCTGGTGTTTTGTTCCTCCCTCTAATATTTTCTAATTTGTGAGGTCCATGGAGAGTTTTCTTCAAGAATAAGGACTAGTGTTATGAAGAGGCACCGGCATCTCCAGTCTTTTTCTAAAAGACTGATGATATATGTGATAAGGTGTTTCTTCTTCTCAGTTTACTGATGGATATTGCTGTCATGTCCGGAAAAGAACCCAAATATGTGGGAATTTCAGCCAGTCCTAGAATTCCTGCAATGCTATAAATGTATGGAGTCTAATAGTACCTATACTACTGAGAGAATAAAATTAAAAGCACATATAAGTTTATATCAGCAGAAATGCATTTCTCTTGATGACTGCTTAGACGCATTACACACCCTGCCAAAGTAATTGATATGTCCTTATCACACAGGACAGATCAATAACCAAAACTTGTCCTTCCCTATCCTATCTTGCAGCACAGATATAAAACTTTAATTTCTCATGTTGTAGAAAGCCAGGTTGTCTTACTTTGAATGGTGTATCTCACTGAATAGACAGTTGTGTCTTCACTATGTCTCTCTCTGCTCCAAACCTGGCAGTCCCTGAGGCATCCTGCATTCTGTAGGGAGCTGTAGTGGGTTGACCCTGACCATGCCAGGTAGCCACTAAAACCACTCTCTCACTCTTCCTCTGCAACTGGACAGAGAAGAGAGGAAAAAAAAAACAGCTAAGGATTCATGAGTAGAGATAAGAGCTGTGAGAGGTCACTTACTGATTACCTTCACGGGCAAAACAGATTCAAAGTGGGGATAATATTTAAATTTATTACTAACAGGATAAGAGTCAAAGAGTAAGAAATAAAACAGTCTTACAAACACCTTCACCTCCCCACCCCTCCTTCCTTCCATGTTCTCCCTCCTCCCCCGCCAAACAGTGCAGGGGGATGGGGAATGGGGTTGCGGTCAGTTGTTGTGTGAGTCCACTCCTCAGGCAGCAGTTCTTCCTAATCTGCTGTCCTGTGGGTTACTCCTCCCTGGGGTGCAGTTGGGTCTCTGCACCTCGATGGTCCTCCATGGGCTGCAGGGGGACAGCCTGCTTCACCATGGTCTTCACCACCTGCTACAGAGGGGCCACAGCTCTGAGTCCTTCCCTGGTTTCCGTGGGGTCCCTCCTCCCCCTCCTTCTGCACTGACCTTGGTGTCTACCTTGTTATCCCAAGTTCTCACTCTGCTCTTCCCTGGCTGGAATTTCTTCTGCGCAACACTCCTCTATTCTTAAATATGGTATCACAGAGGCATTACTATTCCTCCTATTTGGCTCGGCCTTGGCCAACAGCAGGAAGTCCCTCCTGGAGCCGGCTATTGTTGGCTCCATGGGACAGCGGAAGCTTCCAGCAGCTTCTAACAGAAGCCACCCCTGTAGCCCCCCGCTACCAAAACCCAGCCACAGAAACCCATGCCAGGAGCTGCACCTCACCTACATCTTTTTATTCAACCAGATCAGTTCCATTCAGTTTGAACAGGCTTACAGCAAGGTACTTTTCTTTCTGTGTTGCAGCTGGGAGGTCACTTGTTTGGAGCTCATAATCAATTCAATTATCTATAACATGGACAAAAAAGACCCTGAAACTCTAGTGCAAAGCAAGAAGACATGGGTACCTCATAACAAACAAGCAGATAAGGGGATTAACATTTTATTTAAATTGAAACTATACTTCAACACAGTATTACTTTTAATTTTGAGTGTTTTTCTACAGTGAGAGTTCTAAAACGATAGGCGTATCAATTGCTGCAGCTTTAGGTCTGGCAGCCTAAACCTGGAAATTAACATACATTGTGATACATCTCCTTGTTGGCTTAGTTTTTTTTCTTATTCCTCTAATTTTTTGAAAATCATCTAAAAGTATTCAAACACACTTATCACTGTGTGTATGTCTGTATGTATATGAAGCATATTCTGTAGTTTTTCATCATACCATAAGAAACCTTACACTTACATTGGCCTGGATGAATGTTTGATTCAAATTTTCTGAAAGCTTTCTTTACTCAACAAGAAAAAAATAGTTGAAATGAAATAATTTTTGAAACAGAAAAGTATAACAGTTTTGAAAATTTTGAAATTATTTGTCTTGACCTTTAAAAATTCCACTTACCCCTCTCCTTTTTTTTTTTTTTAATCTTTCCAGTTGAAATTATTCACCTAAGTGAAAGACTTCTTGAGCTAACAGTAGATAATGAAGCCACTGCACTGGAATTGGGAAATATCCTTATCTGACTGAATTACAAATGAAATGTAATTACTGGATAAATTCTTTCCAGTCTTTTTGTCATGAACTTTCTTACACATGGATAAAAGAAGAATCTGCCAGGATTTTGTTACACCTAAACATGCAAATTCTGAGATCTGCATTTAAGTCAGCAATTCTAAGAATGTGATTTGATCCAAGAGGAAAAATAAACTATTTGTCCTCAGCTTAAGCCATTTTTCAAAATTTGAAGAAGGAATCTCTTTTTTTGCAGTGGAAAGTTAAGCTTATAGGGTTTTGGTGTTAATATGCATTTTCATTGTTATTTTAAAGTATTTGAGGGGGGAGGGTGTGGGAGTTGTCTTAATGAATAACACTTGCTATCTCAAACAGGAAATCTCTTCAGAAAATGTTTTTCTCTGGAGAAGACGAATTTTTAAACATCAAGACATTTACTAGAAAATGTAAAAATATATTCAAACTAAGGATGGATGATGTTGTATGCAATGTAAAGTCTGTGATCGTTATAGAGCTTAGGAACTGGAGCAGGACAATATCAGATTATTCTTGATCAGTATGTTATTTATGTTGAAAGTTTTAATCAGATCATTCATGATCCAATAGAGTTATGCCAGTATGAGTAACATCTGATCACTATCATTTAAGTAATTCATGGTACTATCATAAAAAAAAATGTTATGAACCATGGTAAATTTTCAGAGGGTCTATTCTTTCTTCCTCAAACTGAGCCTGCCCTAGGTAGCTGTCATCCCATGATGGAAGTTTCTGCTCGTCTTGGTATAGAGAGAAATTCCATTGATTAAGGAAAGAGGAAGGAAACATCATTTATCTCTAAGCACCTTTTAATTTACCATGGAAAATGGTAGGAACAAAAAGGCCATGTACCAATTTTTAAACTTGGGTGGAGTAGAAGAAATACAGAAGTAAACCAGAACACAAGGCACAGTTCTACTACTGAAGCCATTCACTTGCTTCAGAGCTACTGGCATTGAGCACGTTTTTCTATCTACATTTAAGAATCATAATTTTCCCAAGATATAAGAACATTTCCAATCATTTTTATTTTAGATTATTTCACCTCCCACATACAGCTAACTCCTATCTCATTAGTTAAAATTCGCAATATGTTCTCCTCTTCCCTCTGTAGAAAAATACTTCTACACCAAAAAGTGTAAGCTACTTCAGCTTCCGTTAACAATGACTTAGAATTTTCATGTGAGTTACCTTACAGAGAGTCAATCATCAGGGAGTATTTAAGTCTGGCCTTAGTTCTAGACTCCAGAAATCCTAGATCTTCTTATAAATTCCATAAAAGCTTCAGGTATAATTTCTGACTTACCGATTTTACCAAAAGCTATTATCAATCCTTTATTTTCTCCAAAAGTTATGTAACATTAGTCACATAGTCAAATACCTCATAGCTCTTGTTTTGGTTGTTAAGGTTGTGGGGTTTTGTGGGCTTTTTGTTTTGGTTTTTTTTTTAACAATTCATTTCTGCTCTGCTCCTATTCTGGCACAAGCTAAAAGTACAAGGGTGGTGGTAACTGACTTTTACACAAAGAAGACAATTTCTTGCCCTAACCTTATTTCAATGTCTTTTGTTTTTCTGTTTTGGCAGAGATGACATATTCTCCTTCAGAGGGAAAATTAGGCCTTTAGGCTCATGTGATGAAAGTCAGGGGAATTGTTAAGACACGTCACAGTGCAGATTAAGCCTTCTGTTTGATAAAAGTCAATCTAAAGGTCTTGCCTGCTCAGTTCACTTTGCTCATGATGCTTTCCCTCATTTTATACTGCCAGGAGGGATGCATTATGCTTCCTCAATTAAGGTCTTAATCAAGTGGCCATTTATGGTATTCACGTAATCTTTTAAATTACATTTTATAGGTGCTTTGTGATCCTTTTTATTTATCTGAATTCCTTTAAGAATGAAAGATTTAAAATGAAAGAGCAAGTGAGGAAAGAAAATTCTGAGTATATTTTAAAAGTTTTATTCATACATTAGTTCTCAGTAAAACTAGCTGAATAATGAAGATACAAATATAAATGCAGATATGTAGAATTTCTTTAAAAAAAGCAATCCAGCTGTAATCCATTTGTCTTTGACTTCTCCATTCTCGTTTCTGAAATCTTTTTTTGTTTTATAAAATGAAAGACATGCTAATTTTTTTCTTTTATAAATTTCATTACTGCTGGTTGAAAAAAGAATAACAATTGCATAGACTCTGAAGAACCACAATTTGAACATGTAGAACAAACAAGCATTGGATGAACAAACACTGGTTTGTGTGGGAGTTTAATTCTCTCCAGGATCTACAAGAATCTGCCATTTTTGCACAGGTACCATGAAAGTCAATCATTTTATAAAATAATAACTGCAGCTAATGAAGAGCAGCCATATCTATACAGAACAATCAGATATTTATTTTCACTGCTGTTCCTAAACTAATGGCAACATGGAAAACATTTTCAGTTCTCTTTAGGAAAATGAAATCCACAGAAGCAATTGGGAACATCAAGCATCCTTGAAATAAAAAGCTAGAACATCGTGGAGAGGAATTATTTAAGAAATCTTATTAAGTTTCTTTGTCAAAGACTGATAAGTAATCAGTCACAACTGATCATTCAGTGAGCCTACACAACTTTTATGCCTTAGGGAAAAAAAAAGATTACTATCCAAACTTCAGTATGGTGTAGGACATGGTAAGGCCATGGAGACACCTGAAGAATCTCTCATCATCTCTTTATGTCCTCTCCCAGAAGAATCACCAAAAATCTATCCAATGCAAAGCCACGGCTTTAAGGATTGCCTGGGAGAAACAGACTGTATTGCTTTGAAGGCAGCATTTGTAATGTTGTCATACTTTCATTATTAGATAACAATAAAATTGTGCTAAATCACAAGAAGCTTAAAGATGCTTTTCAAGAGATTTCTCCAATTTCCCCTTTTGAGTTCATTTCTTATTCAGTTACTGCATCTAATTACCATGAATTCCTTTGGTATTCATTGTAATAACACTAATTATAACAGAATTGTTTGGTATTCATTATAATAGCACTGATCATAAAGAAATTATTTGATGTTTATAAGAACATCACACGTATTTGCTCAATATACAATCATAATTTAGCATCTGTAAAGTATTAGTGAATAGAAACATAAAGTTAAACTTCAGCTATACTTTGCAAGAACTAAATATGTGCATACTACAACCAAAGCGGTGGAGGACTTAGTCCAATTGTTTGGAAGAGATTTTTTTCTGTGATCAGCCTTATTAAGAAATTCAAACCAATTTTGATGTGTGTTTTGATATCTAGTATAAGTTTTTATTATGAAGCTCAAACAGATTTTTATAATTCCGTGGTGATCAATTCTCTTTGTACTGCAAAAGAGCTGTAACTTTAGAAGCATAAGTTTAACGTGTGAATTTTAAAGAGTCAGCTTTATACTGTTCACTGAGAATTCAGATTCAGGCATTGAAATAAGCCCTTTTAGATGTTTCTAAAGGAGGATTGGTTGTGTATACAGAGAGAAAGCAATCACAGCTTTTATCTAACAAATATATAGCAGTTTCAGATCTTTCAGATCTTATACTTTCATCTAGCTGAAAATCTCATCACTAAAACTACCAGAATAACATCCCATCCCTTTTCCATAGTGGTTAACGGGTGCATATCAGGGTAGTTATAATAATATCTGTGGTAAAATAGCAATACAAGAAACATACGAATTAATTGATATTGTAGTATAATCTATTAACAGTGCAAAATGCACTTAAATATAATTAGGAAAACCTTATATATAATAAGAAAACCTTCTTGATTGTGAGAATAGTCAAACACTGGAACAGGTTTCCCAGAGATGATGTGATGTCTCCATCCTTAGTGATATTCAAAACCTCACTGGACCCAGCCCTGAGAAAACAGCTTGACCTGAAACAGTTTTGGGCAGGCAGGTTAAACTAAAGATTACTGGGATCCCTAGCAACCACTACAATTCTTTTTTCTTTTTCTTTTTTTTTTTTTTTTAATATGTAGGGTACTGGCAACTTCTTCTGCACAAAATATTTTTTTTTTTAATATGGAAATAAAAAGAAACAGGGCGTCTTCCAAACTAATTAGCTAAATGAATTATCTGGAACATGCCACATAGTAAGTCACTGTTTTCCCTTCATGCAAGTTCATGTTGCAAGTCTAAAATCAAGCTGCATATTTCTCCCAGTTTGTTTACAGAAAGCAGTATTTTGAAGAGTATACTTATAAACAGGATTGAAGGCCTGTTTTAGAGTACTTAATTGATCTTGGAGTATTTCAGAGGTACTCTTATAAGACTGAAGAGGGAAAGAGAATAACATATTAGCAAGGTGCTCACATGAACACCCTCTAATCATTTCCTTATTGCATATTATAGCCAAATGTAATATCATTAATCAGTAGCTCTTAAGAGACCTCAATGCAATATTTTTTACATGTGTAAACAAGGAAATGACTCAATACTCATGATGTTTATGATGCTGGTAATACAGAAAACTCCCAATATAATAACATTTTATGGAAAAACTGATCAGAAGTTACTGACCTGTTGAAGGAACTGAATATTATTCTAAATTTATTTAAAAAACAAAGGGTCAATACTGAGTCTAATCACATATGAAAAAAAAGGCAAATGAAAGGCATCACTTTATCCATGGTGATTTATCTGATGATCTTCCAACTTAAACAACAGGAGATGGAATCTGTCTTGTATACCCGTTAGCATCCCAAGAAGCCTGTTATACTAAATATCAAATGAGACTCCAAAATAAGTTCTTCACCTTTTATATATACCTCTTCGCCTTCCTCTGGGATATAGAAGTATCTGTATTTTCAAAACCACCTTCAGCAAACCTGACTTAATAAAAGCATTCAAAGAATCAATAATGGAAATGATGAGACAGTTGTTATGAAATGGTTATTCACTCTTAGTAGTCAGCATATGATTTCACACAGTGTGACATCCATGTTTTTCATGAAACTAGAAGAAAAGATTTTCAAGTCTGACTTTTCAACGATCAGCTACCCTACCACTGTCATCAGTGAATCATTAGTCTGAGTACAACTCCTGTTTATGAATTTTGAATGTCATGAAGCCAAGCATAACCCATGACTCCAAGAAAAAATGTGATTATCACACATATACTTGAATATTAGTTATAATTATTCTCTTTGCATGTGCAAGGGTCCCCATGTTTCTGGAATATATGAAATCTATTATATACATAAAGATCATCTTTGAATATATAGAGGTTTTGAGAAAGCCTTAGGTCATTATTATATTTTCAAATATACTTTCACATGTGTCTCAATATTAACTTTAACAATACTGATTCATATGCTGTGGCTTATAGTTTCAACAGTTGAACTACTACAATGGTCATAAGACCATAATGGAGTCACTGTATCTACAAATTTCAGTGCTCTAGGTTTCTAATACATGTTCTTTTCATGCTTATGGTGGGTTGACTTCGATGGATACCAGTGTTCACCAAGCTGCTCTATCACTCCCTGCCTCAGCAGGACAGGGAAGGGAGAAAATAGGAAGAAAAAACCCCTCATAGGATAAGATAAAGGCTGTTTAATAAAGAAAAGAAAAATTTCACATGTAAAAGGAAAGGAAAACAAAATATTTTATTCTCTCCTTCCTTTCAGCAGGTGATGTTTGCCTACTTCCCAGGAAGCAGGGCTTCAGGACATGTAGAGGTAGATCTAGAAGACAAACACTGTAAGAACAAATACCCCTGTTTTCTCCTCCTTTCTTATAGCTTTTATTGCTGAGCAAATATCATTTGATATGGAATATCCCTTTGATCAATTTGGGTCAGCTATCCTGGCTATGACCCCTCCCAGGGCTTTGCCCACTCCCAGCCTACTGGTGAGGGGGAATGTTGGAGAGACAGTGCTGATGTTACACCAGCACTGCTCGGCAGCGGCCAGAACACCGGTGTGTTATCAGCACCTTTCCAGGTACCAATGCAAAGCACAAGACTATGGGGGTTGCTATGAGGAAAATGAACTCCATCTTAGCCAGACCCAATACAATGCTCTCTGTTATTGATTTTCCCTAGTGTTATTAAGAAAGTGGAATAATCCAGATATATGAAAGCCATGTAGTCAGCTATATAAATGCTGAAAACAGCACAGGGAAAACAGGGTGTAATTAAAACACGGAATTCCCCTTGCACTGGCAAATGATTAAGAGCTGTGTTGTGGAAAGAACAAAGATAAAGGTATTCCTGAGAAAGAGAGCAAAAGATGGTTCTGCATGTTACACTAGAGAATTTTTTATCGGTAAGTAAAGACTATTCTGCTAGTAATGCCATGCTGACAGGGTTGCCTGGGGTTTTTTTAAGCAGTCCCTAGGAATGGAGGTTGGATGTGTGAGAATACAAAAATATTGATCACCTGTCCAAGATTTTGTACTAAAATTTCAAGGCAGTATTTGCTTTTGGGAGGCTTCTGGTTGGCTAGTCAGAAATCAGCACTCTCCATTGAAATGGTGTAGTTTTTTCATTTGGGATGTGATTCTTATGATTTGTTCCTAGTGCCTGAAATTCAAGTTTAACATTTAAGTGAAAAAATCTGAAGGTAGACATACAAATTCTCTCAAATATTCTGATTTAGTAAATGGTGGGTGGTTACCAAGTTCCCTCTTGGATGATGTTAAGGGAAAAGTCTAGCTTCATCTAAGCCTTCTTCTATGCATTACCATGACATGGAGCCAGACTAAAAGTATTGCTCAAGGCAATTGAGGCTTCTAACCACACCAGCCCAATTTTACATTGAAATAAAAAGTTATCTCCCTTATGTGGGAGAACCCTTCTATGTTCATGTTGTTTACTAAATAAAAACCTAAAATTTATACCACTTCGTGAAGTGATTCTATTTTTTTTGGCACTATCTCAACCTAAATTTCCCCATGATGAAGGTCACAAAAAAATAAGCAAATCTCCATATGAAAACTCAAGGACTGACAGTCTTAACATATCAGCTAATTCCTTTGTTAAAGTACAAAGATAAAACCATACAAATACTTATATTAGAACATAGTAATAGTAAAATCAGCACCTGAATTTGCAACAGAAAACAAAATGGAAGCCACCGTGTAACATGATCATGGGTGAAATCTACACTCCATCCTTAAATTCCACTAAGCCAGCAGAAAGCAAGCTACTGTGCACTGGCTAAAAATATGATGTGTTCATTGATGTGTACTATATTTCAGCAACACACTCTGAAGTTTCCAAAGGAGGGTATTACTTTCATGAAGTCCACACTTAAAAGGAAGGTCACTTGGATTAGGTGACTTTGCTTCTTTTGATGGTAGTTTTGAGGACCTCAGCCTCATATTTCGTAGTTTTTTTCATCTCTGTCGTGGGGTCTGGCATACTTTCTAAAACAACAAGCTTCCTAAACATAGGGTTGTAAAATAAAAATATCCAAAAAATAATTTAAAAAGGACAATAGGAAAGAAGCAAAATATAAAGTTAAGAGAGGGCAATGCTTCAATTCAAATCATTGTAAGCCTATTTTCTCTGAAAGAATAACTACCAATTTTGCTCACTGATTTTTCTTAGTCCAAAGCTTTTTGTCCACTTGCAGTTTGATTACAGTCAGTTTCACTCCAGGTAAATAAAACCACTTTATCACAAATCAGGTGTATCTATGAGATGCAATTTTAGTGATCTGCAGTGATCTGCAGTGACAAAAAACAGGTGCTGTAAACCTTATGAGATCTTATTTTAGACTGGCTTCACACATTCAAGCACTTGAAAAAAATCTAAGACCTTCGGCCTTAGTGATCCCTGTAGGCAATCATGAAACCTACAGGATTGACACCAGGCAGCTTCTCAGCATAAGAAAGAGGTCAATTTTATGAGGATTATGTATTTAAACCCAAAAAACCTCAAAGTATAGAAATTTCTGTAATTTCAATTTGGATTAGTCCAGTAAAAACTCGTCTCTTCAACCATCCTCCATCAGAAGAAAAAGGCTTCCAGTATGGGTTGATTTCAGCAGTCTGGGACCTCTAACACCAAAACTAGATGAAAAAACAGCTGTTATGCTTGTAATTGTCACATTGCTAAACTTTTTAAAAACTCAGACATTTAATTATTAACCTTTCCTTCAACTTATTCTTAGGAAACTTAGTTGAATAAAGGTGTAAATAGTTTAAATGAGTCACGTTTGGTTTTTAACAATTTGTGTTGTGACTTTGTCAGGCTTGTCATACATCATACAATATGACAAGACAGCCTAAACTGATACACTCACCTCTTGTGTTTTCCGAGTTACAAAAAGCTACTCTTCCTTTATAGTCCTCATTTGGAACTAGAGCTAAGCTAGTGATTATTTTCAATTTTTTGGGAAAAAAAATATTTCTCAGCTTGCTCATAGTTTCCAGATGTATTGTGGCAATATCTAACATCCAAGGCTGCTCAGTGGCCCTTGTTGTGTTAAATAGCCATTCTTTTTTTTCAAGGTCACTGATTGCACATCTTAGTGTGTTATGAGAAATTGTAGTGAATAATTTTGAAACATATTTTTTCTTTTCATGGTACCACTTAGATATGGAAAGATTGTCCATGGAATATAATCCTAATCAGCAATTTATGGTACTATATGCTTGATTCAGTTGTATAAGCAGAGAAACTTCAAGCCTGAATAATTCCCAAAAGACTCAGTTGCCTAAACTGGAGCAGCTTTAGTGCCTTTCAGATGTATATGGACATACATCTTCTTTATTTTCTGCAGCCAGTTCAAAAGGTTTTAGGCCTCCAGAAGATCTTCTGTCATATCTTCTGACCCCTCATTCTAATCAAATATTTCAAATGGCAGTATGTGTTTAAACTTAAACAACAGATCATTACCCTTTTGAATTACCATTTTGAATTCAAACCAAGAGTTTACAGATCTAATGCAAATTCTATAACCTATTTATGTTCTGTTCTGAGAAGCTTCTAAATAAATGTAAAGTATAGATAAATATTTTGTTCGATCTTAGAGGATATATGAAAATTGAAAAAATCCACCACTCATTGCAAAGCATTTCCAAACTTTGGTGATTAAAGCAACATAAACGCTTAGGAAAGACCCTTTTGATGTCACAGACAAGATAAATAACTATATCTCAGTCTTCACTAAAACTCAGGCAAAGTTTTACCCTCATATGAGAGTGTCTTCAGAAAAAAAGAAAGAGGAATTGCAAATGCAAATGTTGTATTCGTAACAGAATGTGACAAAGGTAAACCAGAGAGAGTCGTGCTTAGATTTCATTTAATACTGTGTGGAAATAATACTCTTCCCTAGCATTTGGAATTTTCAGTGGCTTCATGCAATAGTTTATATATATCATGGTCAAGTACCATATTTGTGTGTTTTCCTGTCCATGCTTAACAACACTGGAATATGCAGAGGGACATCAGGAGACAATTTAAGCTGATTCATTCCTGAAAGAGGGAATATACTATTAATAGCACTTGTTAATATTAAAATGATTGAGAAGGGCACTGAGGGAAGTTGGGAAGGCAGTAAATAATCATATCTACTATTGAAGGAAAAAATGCAATCTGTGTGGCTGGGAAATATGAGAAGCGTTCTCAAAGAGAAATGGCATAGTTCCAGGTCTAGTGATAACTTGAACTTCTGTCTGTGTCTTTTTGAGTATCCTTCCAAGTAACATGTCTGGCACCTGCATGTCTTGAAATGGTATCACATGTTCCATTCCATTTGTAGAAAGTTTTTTGTATTTATAGCATCTCTCTAAAAATTAGTTTCTTCAGCCATTTGCTTTTGAAGCTCCTGAAAACTGCAAAGAGTATGAAAAACAATACCTATGATGTTTTTTATTTTTTTTTCTAAACTGCATTTATTTCACTATGAGAATATAGCAAATGGAATGAAATGCTGAAATAAAACAATATCTACAAATTGATATGATTCATGCAGGCATATGTATTTGAGGAATGCTTTTGTGTTTCCTTAAAATGAATAAATAAAGTATGCACTTTCTGGATATGATCTATTTTATTTCAGTGTCTATAGTTAGATTAACTGAATGTCACAAACTCAAAACTTTGCACTGCCATGAGATCCCCAACGAGAGCGCCAGACTCCTGAGAAAACAGCAACACTCCACTTCTTTGCAGTTAATATCTTTAATTACCCTTGTCAGTCTTTTGTTTTACTTGATTCTACCA
Organism: Cephalopterus ornatus; assembly: GCA_013396775.1. Classification (NCBI taxonomy): domain Eukaryota; kingdom Metazoa; phylum Chordata; class Aves; order Passeriformes; family Cotingidae; genus Cephalopterus; species Cephalopterus ornatus. The sequence goes on from VZRE01005072.1 coordinate 100,592, forward strand.
GCTATTCTGCATTTTCAGAAAAGAAAAAAAACCATACACACACACATGCACAAAAAAAAGAGGAGTACACAGTGCAAACAATTGTCAGTACGATAGAGCCATTAAAAACAAAACTTAAAAAGTTTCATAAATGACAATACAAATATTCTTAATGAAGGCAGAGTCTTACAGGGAGCTGAATTAATAAATGCAGAAAAATGCACTATAAATAAAAGTTCATATAAGTCATGCTGATTTCTCAAGAAGATCCACCCCCTCATGTGGATTTTTAAAGGAACTATTTAGGACTTTCCAGACATTAAATATTTTTATCAACTAAGTTATTCATTTAGGATGCTATTTAGAAATGATCTTCATCTTTTGTACTGATTCAATGTTTAAACAGTTCATCAAGCATTCATATTTGCTATCATTGTCATAGCATTTATAAATATCTCTGCTTTTTTCAACTCTTTGTGGTTTATGTACTTCTCATAGGCAACAATAGCATTCTCTGGTCTCCATTTCTGTGCTCACATAATGGTACAACTGTGTGAAAACATAAATCTGTTTGTTTTCTGTTCGTATTATTATTAAGACTTTCTTAAGGAGTTTAGAATTCAGTAACTAAATATGTTTTTCTGTACACAAAGTATTTTTTGGAGGGGGGATATTTTAAAGTGTGTCCCCTTAAAACAAGAAATGTCAAAATGCTCTTTATATTTTAAAAGTTAGATTTAAACAGCCATAGAGCAAGTCCTTAAAGCAGCACAATCAGCTTTTGGACTTCCTGTTGTATACTTAATGCTCTTTCTGAAAGGAAGAGTCAGAGTAATCTAGTCATAGATTCTTTGTTTTCAAAGCTTTAAACTTTCAGATTTGCACTGTCATAATTACTCCTAAATGCAACCTGGGACTTCACTGAAATCAGAAAGAATTCAAGCATTTCTGACAGCTGTTTCCCCATAGATATTGTTGTCCTGATGCAATTTCCTATACATTGAAACTAGTACATACAAAAAAACCCCAAACAAACAAAAAAACAAAAGAGATTTAGCATATGTCTGTTTATAAACATCCAGACTTTACACTAGATGGTTTTACAATGGAATGTCTCTGACTAAGGTCAAAAATGAAATCAAGAAAACCTTACCAAGAAAAAAAAATAATGAAAATTATAAAAACTTAACCTGGATCTTTACAATATTTTTTCTTAAACATATTTAAGCAGAAAAAGAATTGTCAGTTATACCAATTAAGATCCAAACTAAGATTCAGTCAACATGAATACTGACATAAAGGAAAGATGATGTTTCTAACACTGTACTGAACTTAGAAAAAACATGGAATTCAAATAATATTTTTGACCCCATTGTAGAATATTTTTTTCTTATGCCTGAAAAAACACAAAAATTATGTTTAATGATCTGTAGTCACATTACATTATGTACACAAACAATGTTTACGCATGAAAAAGGAAGGTTGGAAATGCAAAGCCTCTAAGAGTTGTTTCTCCTAGTATTCATGTGTATATAGTACTAATCAGATTTTGAAGTTTCTTTTAATATTTAACAAGCCAGCAAAAGCCATTGAATTTGTCATGATTATGCCAAATTTAAACAAATGTGTGAAAGCATCTTCTCTTGCTCTCTGTCATGTAGAAACTAAGAGTCATTTCAAGGTTGACATCAAAGTTTTATTTTGAATTTCTTTCACCTATAGCACAAATCCATTATACACTATGGAAGCAAAATAACTAGACTTTGATGGAGGTAAACAAAAATGCAAGAAGTTTCTACAAATATAATTCAAGTTTGAATCATTCACTGCTGCTAATTATTCTGAGTAGGATATTTTGAAGCATGGTAAACTTGAATTCAGTAAGAATATTTAATGTACCCTTTCCACACTGTTTTTTTAGCTTCAGATACTGTGTGCATAGCCTCACCTTTTCCATAAATCGATCCTGTTAATCATTTTAAAATGGCAGCAAAATGTACTATAAACGTTCAAAGTTTCTAAGGCAAATGAAGAAAACCCATTCTCATTTTTTTTTCTAATTCATGAACAAAGTCAATTGCTCAATTGGTGTTTCCAAACCAAGTCTCTTTTTCTTCTCTTCCCTCTATTTTTTTAACCTTGAGGTTACTATTTTTGAACAGGAGGCCTGAGAAGTCATATATAAAATCTGATGCTTGGTTCTGAATTTCCTCAGTGGAGATAACTGAAACATGTACACCAAAGATTTTTTGAGGACTTCTGTGACAAATGAGCAATATTACAATAAAAATAGTTACAGGGTGAATTTTTTCTAACTTCTCCTAATAAGGGCACTTTTCTATAGCATTGATATACACAGAACATATTTCTGAGTAGATTTAATCCCAATTTTTTTCTGTTTCTTATAAACCAAGGTGTGAAAATCATCTCTTTATTCAGTTCTGAGTGGGAGACTCAGGCTATGTATGAGTGGATATGTTTGAAATTTCAGAAGACATAACTATTTCTGATTTATGGATGTAACTGCCAGTCAAGGAAATGAAGATGCTGTCCAAAACAGGCAGACAAAAGTTTACGGGAAGAAAAACAAAACAAAACAAAACATACACACTTCTTTAAAAATATTCAATTTATTTTTTAAACTCATTGAAAATGAACCATGATTTAAAAAAAAAAAAAAAATCTCAAGTACTGGAATTTACTTCACAATAAACTGTACAGAATTGCACTAAATTACGCAATTTTTATTTTAATGAACAGAAGATGTGGACAACTAATTCTACTTGTCTGCCTTGAAGATGAAATTTCAACAATTTTAATGATGAAATTTACAGCTTTTTCCTTTATGGGACTGAAAAAAAATATCTTCCCAGCTTAAACAAGTCTAAGCTATAATACTAGTAAATCAGCAATATTCTACAAGTTTTAAATACAACATATTGTAGATTGGGCAAACATGATTAAATGTTCCTAGCAATTATTAAAAAGTAACCATAAATTTTTGAAATGTGTCATCAACATCAGAGCAATATTCTGAATGATTATGTTTTTTATAGAATAGTGCAAGCAACAGAATTATTTCATAAAAGATTCTAATGTGACAGGTACATAGTGAATTAATTTTGTATTCTTAAAAATAATTTTACATCTGAATGTCATTCATAGATTTTTTTTTCTTTCTGCTTTAAGTAAACCACAGTAATCGTTTTCATGTCTGTGGTTGAGTGCAAGTAGCATGCCTCACACTTGGATCTAAAATTTCAGATAGACAACCTCCAGCAACAGATTTATTCTCTGAATGTTTTTCCAGTCAAGCTCAGTTGGGTCTTAAATATCTGGGAATGTGTAGACTATACAGGAAGCACAGCTCCAAAGTTTAGATTTAGATCAAGCTCTTCTAAATCAATCTCTGCTTATATTTGTGGGGTTTCTTTCCCAGATCATTTGATGGAGAAAGTAATGTGGTTTCAATGGAAACGTAGAATTCTACACAAGCTAGAATGGTGTGTTACACCTCTTTCTGTAAGATGAAAATACAGACATGTAATATTAACATAAGAAATTAGCATGTTTTTTCCCTATCCGAAACAAAAAGAGGTACAGGAAAATTTGTGACTGTCACAGCATGGAGCCTGCAAATTTAACTCTAGCAAATACACTTTTAAATCAGGAATCTAAAAAAAAAGTCACCTTGGAAATGAAGATATATTCATGATGATTACAGTCGAGGTGCTTACCAGCCCTGATGATTTGGATATGAGGTGGTTAAAAGCCCACCGATTAGCAGCCCTACCATTAACGCTAGTAATGGTATCTGGCATATATGCTACTTTTGGTCCAGCACTGTCTATGAATTTCCTAAATATAAAGCATTCACCAGATATATGCTTTCTGTGTATAATCATAACACAGCATGAGCCCTTGGAGTCAGAATCTACTCCTGCTTAAAAATCAAAACAAAATAAATAAAAACAAACAAACACCCCCCCAAAAAAACCCAAAAACCAAACAAAAACCAAACCAAACAAAAAAAACCTCAACCAAACTCCAAAACAAACACAAACAACAAACAAACAACAAACAAACAAACAAAAAAGGCCACCAAACAATAACTAGGAGAAACACTGAATCAAGAAAGAACTTTTGGTGGATTTCTGTTCTTTGTCTAATTGCTATATGTCAAGAAGAATATTGCTTTCCTAAAGTTATTTGCTTTCTAGCTTCCATTTCCTATAAAGGCCATTAAAGAAAGATAAATAATTTGTCTAAATAAAGATTCCCAATTCTATATTCTACTGGAATAGAAAGCCATAAGCCATTTCAGGAATTACAAGAAAAGATTAGAGCATTTTCTTGGAAACTCTATCATAAAGAAGTGTTCTTAAGTGTTACACATAAATTACTGCAGAATTATGCCAATGATAAAATGTATTTGTAGAAGTGCATGCAATAAGTACTGCATATCTAATGAAGCAAATGCTGTTGCATGCAGGTTCTCTGCTTATGACAATATATTTATTACTCTGCTTACAAAAGCTAAGTGTTCTGGGCATTGATCACTACAGAACTTCATCGTCTTGAACAGCTTTCCTCTAAAAACAATTCTGTTTCTTTAAAAGTAAGCATTAATGACAAATGCTAAATGCATGAATAGTCAATAACTGAATAAGACAGCATTGCAGATTTGAGAGCAAAATGTTGGTGCAGCTTCTGATTTACAATTGCAAAGTAGTAAGAACTATCCTTTTAGGACTTGCTGAAAAATATTGTGCAAAATATTTCTATGGCAACACTAAACTCAATTGGGAAAAAAAGTGGTCTCACCTGGAGGAAAAAAAAGTATTGAACATAATATTTTATTTAACACAATACTGGCAAAGTATGCATCTCTATAATTAATAGTTTGGGTTGGACAAGACCTTAATGATCATATAGTTCCATATCACAGGTCTTTAGTGCTACTATAAAATGATTAAAACTTGGCAGAACTTTTGTTAGGAATTGTGGTAATATTGCTTGTAAGCAATGAGAAAAGCCATTTAATGATCAATTCCGTGCTTATATTGTTACATCACAAATCTCATAGGTATTAGTTTCTGTTTAACTTTTTCTTTAAAATATATTTTGTTTTACTTCTATGTCAGTGAATATGAACATTTCCCAGAAAAAGAGGCATGACCATATTTCAGATGAAGAGAATAAATTGTATGTCTATGTCCCAAAATCATTTAGTTAATACAGTCACTAGTGTCTTGTTGGCTGTTTAACTGACCAAGTACCAGGGAGAAAATTTAATTACTAGTGAATAGGTTGAGTAGTGCCATGGAAACCTCCTATGGTATCTGAAACATCCACTCAGGACTAATAGAGGCAGTGCCAAAATTATACCTTATATGTTAGACACCTATGGTTAGGTAACTAAATCCTCTCCCAGAAAAAAGTCTTCATTCAGCCAGCTAAAGATGACATTAAGAGACATTTTAATTTCTGTGGGGTATCCTATCTGATCTTCAGCTTGTGGTCTGGAATTGCACAGAACCTTTAAAATGTCTTGTGCAATATTTACAATTCCTTTGCAAAATTCACCCTACTCGAAAGGCATTGGACATATATGTTAAAAAATGGATAGATTCATAATCATGTGCTTTACTATGGGTCAAATTGTTCCATATCTCCATTTTAGTTCCTGCTCAGAATTAGATACATCTCCACACAATGGGAACTTACGCCCCTTCTTATATATGCTGACATTGATACGTAAGTTTCTTAGTCTGGAAGTGTATCCGCCCTGAACAATATAATAGAATTTAAACCTGATATCTTATTTTTCCCTTTAACATTATCTATTCTGTGATAATTTACAGTATTATAAGTTCTTTATGATGCATACTCAAAATTCGATGAACTCCTATAACAGTCCATAGCTAAGTGCGATACAAAATTTCAACATTTTACATTCTGATTTTTATCAGCCAACCTAGGTAGAAGTATTTTTAATGGTCTACATGAAATATACACAACCATGAAAAAGTTCATCCTATCCAAATGAATCACTATATTTGGAGCCTCAGTATGGCAATACATGATCACAAATGGTAAAATGATTCTTCAAAATTACTCTCCTTCTTTTTGTTACTGGTCTATTTCCCACTCCGGGTTAGTAGGACAGAACTCCCTCAGTTCAGATGTAGTCCCTCCCACTGGAGAAAGCTTATGAACTCTGGTAACTTGTGCCAACATGAATAGTCCTCCTTTAAGCCCAAAATGAGTAACATTTAATTTCAATATTTCTTCACTATGTTGCAAATGTAAGAAAAATAAAAACTTCACAATGTTTCTTAGATCAGAAAGATTTAATGTCACTTGAAAAGAAGAATGATCTTAAATGTTATTGTTTCTTGTTTTCACAGTATAATGAGAATATAAAATTTGCTAAAAGTGCTGCTCTTGCGTATGATCACCTCTGTTCTTTCACAATGGTGATAATAATTTCTTTAATTAGAATCAATCATAAAGTTCCATGCTTAGAAGTAGACATAAACATCCTGTTTTTCATGTACTGAAATTCCTCAGAATTCAATGGATGTTATGATTGCGTAATACCTCTGAATCAGGCCATGGCACACAAGTACCCAACAAAAGGTGACCTTACTCTCATAGGAGGCTGAGCACCCATATTGAAGTTAATGAAGCCGCAGTATTTACTGCCTCTGCAAATTAGGTTAAATTTAGCTGCATAACGTTAAACTTAAAAGCAAGCCAAATTCTGGTTAACATGGAGAAAATGTTCATCTTTTGTCCTGTCATTACCTTCCTATCTGTCATCCACTTGTCTGCTTTTTTCTTTCCTGGAGGTGGATCACAGGTGGCGGGGGAGGGGGGAAGGGGGAAGGAAGAGGGGGAAGGTGTTTGTGGACTTTAGGTATTCTGTTTATTTTTTGTGCTTTAAACTTTTTCAGCCTTTCACACTTCTGAAATAGCTTGTCTTTCAGCATTTTTTTTTTTTAATAATCCAGAAAGGCAAGTATATTCCTGTCTGCCTGAAATGACCTGACACTAGATTTAAACTAAAAGTTGGAAAAAGATGGTACATATCACCTCTGGTAAGAGTCTGGTCAAAGAAATGTTACCTACAGTAGGTTACTTGAAACTCAGGTTTTGAGTGTCTTTAACAGTGGAGACTCCACAACCATTTTGCACAACCTGTTCCAGTGTTCAATCCCCCTCCCAGTATTTCTTTTTTCTTTTGCTTATGTTTAAATGGAATTTTTTGAATTTCAGTTTGTGCCAACTATGTCTTATTGTGTCACTGGATATTTAATGTAAGCATGCTTAAAAATCTGAAGATCAAGGGTTCCGTGGAGTATATCACACAATGGATCAAGCAACACAAGCAGGTAAAGAAATTCCTGGAAAGATTTCTTAAACAAATGTTTCCAGAGAGCTGTACAAAGGGAAGAAGTTACTTTTGTTTTGGGCTGCTGCTGTGCCTGAGTATATGAAGTCTCAAACTGTATGGCAGTGTACAAGTTTAAAAGAATTCTTTGATCCTTACCTATTAACATATGCTCATTTTCCCTTTGATCCTTTCCTATGTGATGATCTTAAGAAATCATACTTAAAACTCCACAGTTGACAGAAAAGAAATGTCTCACCTAAATCTGTAGCTAGATCTTCTCCCTCATGCACTATAGATGATCAATGCTTCCGGATGGAGCTTTCCATAAACAACTAACAGACTTCTGTAGAATTTTGCTATTCTGTTATATCCCCAGTTTATGTTTTAGTATAATAGGACCACCGTCAAGCACCTAGTCTGTTGGTGTCTAAAGACTTTTCACACGAAAAGAAAGCTATCTCTGAGTTCATGTTCAATTTTAAGAAAATCCATCTGGGCAGAAAAAACATTTTTCTTTCCCTGTAGCTGTGAAGTTCCCGTTTGAGAATGAAAAACAGCGCAAAGCTTCCACAATTATTGTTCTGTCTTCCACTCTTTAACATCAATAAGACCTTTAAATTCTACTTCACCTTTTACAATTAAGAGTGACCTCCGTGGCCTGCAGGGGCACAGCTGCCTCACCTTGGTCTGCACCATGGGCTGCAGGAGAATCTCTGCTTCAGTGCCTGGAGCACCTCCTCCCCTCCTTCTGCACTGACCTGGGTGTCTGCAGGGCTGTTCCTCTCACATATTCTCACTCCTCTCTTTGACTGCATTTGCAAGGTCTGGGTTTTTTTTCCTCCTCTAAAATCTGTTACTTCAAAGGTGCTGCCATCATTTGTAACAGGCCAGCAGCAGGTCCATCTTGGAGACAGCTGTCTTTGGCTCTGTTGAACACAGGGGAAACTCCTGGCAGTTTCTGACAGAAGCCACCCCTGCAGCCCCTCCCATTACCAAAATCTTGCCATGGCAACCCAATACATTCTAATTCTCATTTCTTGAATCTTATATCTAAGAATTATAATTAAAAACCACATTTATCACACAATATTCACAATTTTTACAAACTTCACTTACATCAACAAAAATAATCTTCTACACCAAAATCAAAATAATATCATCACAAACACCAGGTGAAAGTGGGGAATTTATACATAATATATGCCTAGTTTCTTCATTACAATAACAAGAACCAAAATTTCCCATCTTCATTCCATGCTTCACTCTCTAGCTGTGTTGTCCATGTTTTTACCCATTGGCTCTTCCAATTACTATCCTTATCTCAAACTCCTCATGCCCTGAATGAAAAAGGCTGTGGTGTGCTGACTTTGGCTAGACACCAGGTGCCCACCAAGCTGGTCTATCACTTTGCCTCCTCAGAAGAAGGAGGACAGAAAACAAGACGAAAAAACTTGTACATCAAGATAAAGGCAGTTTTAATAATGCAAAAACAAAGGTTGTGCACAGAATGGATGTTGACTGTAAAAGTAAATAAAGCTCTGTATCCTTCCTTTTCTACAGAATACTGGAATTATTTTTTCAATTTAAATGTGGATAAAACTTCTACAAGTGTGTTGATTCCCTAGGCTGAAGGCACCATGCAAGTTAAAGAGTTCAAGGGCATCTGAACCAAATATGTTTCTTTGGTCTATTTTATACCAGAAGAAAATACACATGTCTTGACCTTGCATATATAGATCTGAGAAAGTTCCCTGAGAGCATATTTCTATGAATGTACAATTATCTATTTTCAACGGCAGAGAATAATGTCTCATTTTAAATTATGCGTGTCTAAATTGCAAGGGGCATAAAAAGGTCATATCCTGTCCCTCAAGATAAGATAATTAACAATGTTCTGTACTTGTGGTACAGCCTAAGAAGTATGTTATGCCTCTGTATTGTGATTCCACATTGGAACATTTGCAGTGCAGTTTCCATATTGGCACGTATGGCTTTTTCCAGTGTTGAATACGTTGAAAACAAGTATGATTTGTATCATATCACAACAGTTCAAGTTCTCTGAGCATATCTAGTTCAATAATTGTGTTTTTTTCCTGGTGAAAACGTTTGGCATCACTCACAATCAACAGTGTTTTCACTCTTTGCTGTGTTTATCATCCTTTATCAGTAAGCTACTGTAAAGGTAACAGCATTGGAGGAGGTTTCCCAGAGATCTTGTGGAGTCTACATATTCAAAAGCGGTCTGGACATAGTCTTGAAAAACCTGCAGTAGGTTACTCTAATCAATCAGGGGGGATGGAATAAAGACCTCCACAGGTCCTTTCCAATGTCAAACATTCAGTGATACTGTGATTCTCCACTGCTATTGAATTATGCTTCTGTTGGCTCATTTGGCTAAGCCTATTAAGAATATGGAAGGCATGTCCATCTGCTCTGTTCTGGGGTCCTACTTGGGCTGAAATATGAATATCTGCTCTGATGTGGTCTTCCACTGGCTGCAGGAGGACAATCCCATCACCACAGTCTTCTCCACAGGATACAGAAGAATCTCTGCTCTTCTGCTCGGAGAACCTCCTTCCTTCCTTCTTCAGGGACCTTGGGATCTGCAGGGCTGTTTCTCACATTTTTTTCTTACTGCTTTCTCAGATCCTGCACAGCATTTTTTATCATTTCTTAAATATGTTGTCACAGAGGGGGCACTAGCATCACTGATGTGCTCAGCTTTGGCCAGCAGTGGTTCTGTTTTGGAGCCATCTGAAAGTGTCTTTGTGGGGCGCAGGGCAGTCCCTGGTCTCTTCTCACAGAAGCCACCTCTGCAGCCTCCTGGCTATCAAAACCTTGTCACACAAACCCAGTACAAGGGGTTTATTTTAAATCTACAGTTACTCTTCACTGTAAAAGCAGTGAGCTTATTTACTTGGACATCATAAGCAGTATCCTGGTTTCTGTTCTGTTTCTGGATATATTAAAGAATGCACAATGATGTTTTTCCCATCTCATTTCAGTTGCTGCTATCAGAAATGCATGTACAGTCTCTATGCCTTAGGTTAGATAGATTTTACTGTTTTTACTATTTAACCTCTAGTTTATGTGCTAAGTAAAAAATATTTTCTACTGGATGGCATTTGACCTTCAATTGGCTCTCTTCTTTTTTTGTTGTGGAGCCTCCGGTAGCATGACATCCATGATTTTGTGCAAAGCCTATTTGTTTCTTCAGTATTGCTTTCACTGTGATGCCACCTAATTGTTCCTTACTTTCAAGTCTTATGTTATTTGGTTTTCGTTTGATTTGTTCCTAAGTAATTTGGCTGAATGCAGGCTCTTTTTTTTTTTTTCTTTTGGTTGATCCAGATATTGTTTTAAGTGTATACCCTGAAACAATTTTTGTACAACACAAATATTTGGTTAGGGTACAATACAAAAATTGAGACTTCTCATGTAGGAAGGTTTACTATCTTTCAAATACAGCTATTAAAAAAATCTCTATATAAAGGTCTATATACCGTTACATAGCAAGGTGATAGAGCAAATAATTTTGGAAATCCTTTCCAAACATATTAAGGTCAAGAATGTTGTTAGGAGTAGTTGGCACGGATTTATAAAAGAGAAATTACATTCAACAAACCTGACAGCATTCTAGGATGAAATAAACAGCTCAGTGGCGATCAATGCCTCTAGTTATTCTTCCATAACATTTCCACAGTCAAAATTATGAAGTACAGAGCAGACAAATGGACAGTAATTTATTAGACAGTAGAGAACTGATGGTAGGCTGGACAGCTAGGAGTTGAAAACTGGCTGAATTGTTGACTCTAAGGAAGTCAGAGACACAAAGTCCAGCTGGAGGCCAGTTACTAGTGCTTTGTCCCAAGGGTTGAGATTGTAGTCAGCAGTGTTTAACATCTTCGCTGATGGCCTGGATGACGGGACAGAGTGCACTCTCAGCTTGTTTGCAGATGATACAGAACTGTATCTGGCTGATGTACCAGAGCAGTATGCTGACATTCACTGGAACCTCCAGAGGTTAGAGACAGGGATGTCATTAAATTCAACAAAGGGAAGTACATCCATGAAAGAACAATTCCAAACACGATGACAGGCTGGGGTCAATCAACTGAAAAACAGCTTGGCAGGGAAGGACCTGGGCTGCCAGCAGACTGACCATGAGCCAGCAATGTACCCTTGCAGCAAAAAAGGCCCTCAGCCCCCAGGGCTGCACCAGGCAGAATGCTGCCCTGCCACAGTGCTTTACTCAGCCCTGGTAAGAAACATCTGCAGTGCTGCATGCAGTGCTGGACGTGATTTTGTGATTCAGTAAGTCACAGAATTCTGTGATTCTGTGGCTTACTGATGCAAGTCTAGCACAACACCAGAAAGATGACTAAGAGCTTGGAACATCTAACACACAAGGAAAGGATGAGAGAGTTGGGAGTGTTTAGCCTGGAGAAGAGAAGGCTCAGGGGGATCTTAGCATTGTGTGCAAATACTTGATGGCATTGGGGAATAAAGAAGATGGAATCAAGCACGATGCACAGTGACAGGATCAATGGCAATGGGCATAAACTGAAACACAGGAATTTGCATCTAAACATGAGGAAAAGCTTTTTTTCATGTGACAATGATTGACTACAGGAGCAGGTTTCCCAGAGGGGTTCTCCATCCTTGGAGACAACGAAAACCTGATTGGACAGGGCTCCAAGCAACCTGCTGTAGGTGACCCTGATTGTGCAGGGCTGTTGGACTAGATGGTCTCCAGAGGTACCTGACAAGCTTAGCCATTCCGCCATTCTACACACAAATATCCCTAGTTGTCTAATATTCAGGGCATTGAAAACACTATGATTGATAGACATTTCCTGTTCACTTTAAAAAGTCATATATTCCAATATTTTTGATACAATAGGACTGTTTTCTTTATACAAGTGCAAAACTGCTTGCCTTACAGACTAGTTCTTTCCTTGGAAGACTTACTTATGCACCAGTATTTTGTTATGAATTTTTGATTTTTCAGTTAGCAAAAATACAGAAAGACTATTATCTTTTCACTTAACTCCAGTGTAAGACTTCATATTCTGTTACTGGAGGCTGTTGCTGGAATAGAAGAACCACTCATAAACAAATAAGATGAAACACAAAATGAGAAATAATAATTATCCATCCCAAGGACAGACTTAGCTAGGAAAAAAAAAATCATCTTTGAAATTCTGATTTAGGTTCATTCTTTTGTGAAGCTCCCACTTAGCAAACAAACTCAGCAACAGGTCACAACTGATGTTACTATTTCTTCTACAAGGATACAATACTTTTATTGTTATTCTTCTCAGCTCCTTGTTATTAATAATTTCGTCCAACTACTTCAGGCCTAATATCATCATCCTAATGCTGCAGATGTTGTTGATTCTTATTCATCTTTCAAGTTTAGCTACTTGTACAACTCATTTGCACAGAAGTAGCAAATTAGTAATGGTCCACTACAGTAGTTTATTGGAATTTAATGTACTAGTTTCTCTACATTGGCTTCGTGAAACTATTTCAGATAATGTTTAGCAATAGCTTACTTTTGCAAGTATCAGTCACTTTGCATCTGTTGTGCTGTTCTGTATGGTGTTTCAATAGACATGATTTACTGAAGCTCCATAATGTTCTATTTAAAATCTACTGAAGCAACATTAATTTTATTCATTTTTTTTAACTATAAAAATCAAAGTGCTAAAGTTGAGAGCAACAGCAGTTGTGTTTATTCATACAGACTGACAGAGTTTGTGCTGATTGGTCCTGCACTAGAGCTCACAAGGGATGTTATGATGCCTAACGGCTAGAGAAGGACTGTGAATAAAAACCAGACATATTGTTTTAAACTGCTGAATACTCAGGCAACATTTTGTCTTGTCCTGCTTTTTATGTCCAAATATTTCAAATAATGAGGTATAACTTTATCCTTGACTTATGCTGAAATTAATCCATGACAACACTGGCACTTTACATCTTGATTACAATCATGAACTGATCAGCAATTTTCCTTCAAATTCAATTCCCCATGTCCCTTTCTTTGGAAGCATGATAAGTTTTTGTAGTCATGCTTGCTGTCAGAGTTTCTTGTTAGTAGATATATCATGGAATGGATTAATCTCATGTAACATTAGAAATCTAGCACAGAAGCATCCTTATCTATGATTTTCCCTCTAGGCTCTCTTTATAATCAATGGAAAAACAGTAACATTTTTCACAGTATGACTCATCTGACCTATTTTAGCTGTCTACTTTAGATTGAGATGAATCATGAGCTAGAAGTGCTTATTTTCTCATTACTGACCACACTAGAAATGAAAATATGGATGGGATCAAATGAATTCTTGCGATGCACTTGATTTAATTTAATTTCCCTTTTACCTGAAATTACTTTATTGCCACTGCATGAAGGCAGAGCAATACAAATCAAAAGAGTTTTTGGTTAATGTGGAAGATGGTTCACACTGGTCATACAACCTCATGCACAGAGTCTGTGTAGAAATCAGAAATTTTGGTTGAATGCTCAGGATGAATCGAAATCCAACATCTGATAGCTTTACTGTGTTAAACAAATAATTAACATCTTGAATTTTAGGATGGTGGATTGCTACAGGTTTAAGAAGATTTCTGAGTTTGATTTTCTAATCATGGAGATCAGAGTAGGAAGTAGAAATCTTTTTTCTCACCTAATTCAGGAAGATGCTATAAGTAGTGGATTTTATCACATTGCCTGCTTCAGAGCAAGTTATTAGGAAAGAGAACATGGAGTTTTATTCAAGATGAGAAACAGACTGAGGATAACCTATCAGAGAAATACTGTGAAGAAATAATTTATCTTTAAAAAAATCTTCATTAATTAAAATACTTTCAAGCCAAATAATGTTTTCACACTTTTTTTCTGCTTCTATGTCTTAGAAAAGCATGCAGGTCCTTTTTATTTGAACAGTCTTTCCCCCATAATGTGTTTTTTCTTGTTAATGATGTGTTTGGGTACAGGAGAACACAAACTTCCCTCTCTACAAGATACAAAGAATTTAAAAACCAAATTCCTATTTTTTAATGCATAATTGAATTAGAATTTATTTTCTTTTTCTGTATTTCTCTTTGACAACTGGCTGCCTGAAATAGTCTAGCTACTTCCAAACTAGTAATCCAATGTCTTACAATTCAAATATCTTCAAGTTCCTGGTATTTACAAAAATAGGTGTGTTTGTTTATCTGTTTCCATATTGCACATATGCACAGACACAGAGACATACACATACATGTAAAATATCCCAAACAGGAATTTAGGAGTGATTTTTTTTTAATTTGTTTTTCTGTGTAACCTGAACTCTCCACAAACAACGCAATTAAAAAAAATATTTGTAAGTAAAACTAATCTACTTTGAAATCAAATAGAAAAGTCTGAGATGTGTTAAGAAATAGAATAAGTTCTTGGTATTGTGGCACTTTATCACAATTAAGAGACATATTTAGACCCTTTCCAGAAGGAATGTTAAACAACATTTTTAAGAAGAATCTTGACTGTTACAATAGGGATATACAATGGGATTCTTTTCCATTACTATAGACACTGATCTATCTTGGTCCCCAAAAATCTGCTTAAATAATAAATAATCATAAAATAATGATTAAAATATTAATTTACTGTCAAAAGCAATATAACTGCATAAAATCTTAAAGGGGGAGAATGCAATTTAGCAAAAAAATTATTCTTAATGTATGGGGGCAGGAAGACTCCTTCCTGCAAGTCAAAAAAAAAAAAGGGGGAAAAAGAACAAAAGACCATCACAAATAAAACAACTGAAGTTTATCCTGATTCTAGTGGTTAGAGAAGTCGTCTGGGAAATTAAATGTTTGTGAGCCATTTGTCTGCATATGAATATTTTTCCAATGGATTTATATTAAATCTGTCAGAAATTTGGGATAATCAGATACATGTTTTTCAGTGAATGAGGTATTTGTTTCTGACAGGTTTAATGGTTGGGGAGCCACATTTTATTATAAACTGAGGTATTATTTTTGCTTATATGAATTGAGAGTTTTTAAATTTTTCTGACCTTAAACAAACAAATTTGTTGAACTTCGAGACCTATCTTCAAAAACTCTTGATGTCCTCAATGTGAATGTTTTTATGATGTAGTAAAACACTTCAAGAATATTTCTATGAATATAAGTTATTTTAGATTGGTGTCTAACTTGAGATCAAGTTGAACATAGAATTTAGTATAGCTACAATAAAAGTAATTGAAATTGTTAGTTCTATGTACAGCATACTTTGACTTTTGTAAAAAAAACCCACAAAACAATCCACATTTTACATGTTTAAAAAAAATATCTTGACAGTGTAGATTCATCACTATTGTTTTCCAAAGAGTGGCAGCTCTTATTATTTTCTCTTTAAGAAAAGTAGAGTGCTTGGATAAGCATGTCAGAAGATGGCTTTTGAAAGACTGCTTTTCCTCACTAAACTTTCTGTTTCAAGTCTTGATCTTAAGTTCAGGATGGGAACTTACGGAATGTGGCCTTAAATTCAAAGTTAAAGTAAAAATTATCACAAGGACTTGGATAAATTAGATAATGAAATTTTGCTTTTCTGTGAGAGACAGATTTCCTTCTCAGTCTACATTATATAGTAGTAAATTCTTCTAAACTACATTAAACATTTTCCCCATAATTAAATCTCACTCCTAATCCACTTGTTATTAGTAATACATTGCACATTTTCTGAATTGTTTTATGTAAGACCTTTATCCTGCATTCATTGTTCTTTTTTTTGTCTTTTTATAAGTCTTTTTTCCTCATACTTCTTTGGTTTTTCCTGAGGAACGAGATTGTTTCAGCTTTACTGCATTCAAAAATTAATTTATCTTTTACATCAAGTTAATTCTTTGGTCACTTCTAGTTCACTCTACATGGCTTTATTATTCTAACCAATAAGATTGTATCTAAAAGTGTGTGAAATTTGTATTATATTATTTTAGCAGTCCTCTCACACTCTTCTGTAATTTTAATTAGATACGCCATGTAGAATTTAAAAAAATATTGTTATAGGTTGTAATTTCATTCCCATGTTTCAGATAAGTTTTAAGATGGAAAAGAGCAGAGAGAACTTGCATCGTATGGTGCTTTTGGAGGGATACTCAAGTAATGTTTTCTCAGTGTCACAGGTGGAGTCATGCACTTCACTACTATGAGAGAAGCAACAATGTACTTTATCATTATAACAAAGCTCAATGGTAAATGCAACAGTGGTATGATGAGACTCAATGGCAACTTACACATTAGTATTTACTGCTTAGAGGACAAGGTCAGACAAAACTCTGAGCAAGATCCTTCTGTTGAGTCATGAGTTTCAGAAAGGACCCCATTGTGTTCTAAACTCCTTCTCACAGAAGAGCCTAGGTGCAGCTGGATGCACTCCCAGTTCTAGACTTGTAATGGTTTTTATGTAAAGGATGATATATGCACAATCTGCCCTTTATATCACTTAGCTAAGATTTCAAAATTTCAGTGTGCTTATTCCCAATTCACTTACCGAGTATCTGATGCAATAAGAATTTATCATTTTGAAGGAATAACCTTGAGAGGTGTCCCTACTCAAGATGATATCCTGGCATGCAGCCCACTGCCATGCAGGAGAGTTAAATGGGCCCTGGGCCCTTACTATTTATGGAGTAAGATGATTGACTTATATTTGCATATCAACCATATTTTGTTTGGCACATGATCAAATTAGCCCTTGGCTATAGTGTTGTCCTCTGTCTCTCCTGAATCCCCGTCATGCCCAGTCACATCCATTACAACTGCCACTGGTAGTAATCGCTTGAGCAAGGTTGTGGGAAATAAAGGTCAGTCTGGGGAGGGAGCACACCATCACACTCAAGAGGTGTATGCTGTGTACAAAGTCTTTCCAGACTCTGAAGCTACGCCTCAAAGATGAGACCAGGACTTGCAAAGTGAAAAAAGTTGAAGTTTATTTAATAGTTTCTGTAAGCCTTTGATTTATAGAATCTGCTGGTAACAGCACGACTGCTGCAGAAAAGAGCAAAATCCATCTCACAAGGCATTTCAGGCTATGAAAAAACATTACCTTTTACTAAGTTTCTGCACTTCTAAGTGAAAAATTAAGTTTGTATCACAAGGAGGGAAAAAATCTTAATTTCTTCTGATCTAAAAGGCAAGTATAAAAATTGAAGTATGGAAAAAAATGGTATTTTTTCTACTAAAATATATCTAAAGCAAATCTTTAGTTAAATATGTAAACATTTTTTATGTAATACTCAACCCCCCTAATTTTCTCATGGAGATGTAATGTTTCATGTAGTGCAGATGTATTTTGTTATATCATTGCTGTCAATAATATTCTCAACAGGAACATAAAAAAAGACACTGGAAAGAAACCATTTTCCTAAAAGTCTGCAGTTAATTTCTCATGGGACAAGAGCTGGAGGGAAGATATGGAAGAAATGGAGGAAATGGAAGAGAGATATGTTTATTGGCTCCTTGTCTTCTCAACCTTGACTCTGGAAGCAAAGAGAATCATATCCTGATGATTCTAATTTTAAATAACTGTGATTTTTTTTTTTAATCTTGAGATTCTCAGTCAATTTTGGAAAAAAGGGTTCTAGAAAGGCCTGTCTTGTCTTCTCCTTCTCTAGAGCTAGACAGACTGCCTCCATATTCAGACTGTACATTATTCTTTATGTAGATTTAAGTATTCTTATAAATCAACTGAAATTTTTTTGTTTGTTTTCTTTTCCATTTTTAATGCTGGTATTTTGCTCTGAAAATTCTCCAAAATCACACACAGAAGCACAAAAGGGAACCCAGAGATCAATAGATCTTTCTAAAATTTGTTTTTCATGGCCTAAAAGTAACAATTTTGGAACTAAGACTAATTGAGAAATAATCTTTCTTTTAATATGTTGCCAGATTCTAACTGGAAATTATTTTCATGTGCTTCTTGAAATGTATCTTCTCAATATTCATGATTAAAGGGAGTTCAAGAATGGTAAGGCTATTTCTTTTCAGAACTCTGTAGCCATGTATCAAGTGACACAGGAATGCAAATTAAAGGTAAATTAAAGACTCATTTCCTAGTTTTAAAACCTAACAAGGAAACTGCTTCAGCAAGACAGAACTGGAGATACACTAATAAAATTTGAAAAAGGAAGGCAAGGAGGAAACATTCAAAAATTCTCCCGATACATGCCTGAAAAATAAGTAAAAATTAATGACTCACAAATTCCTTCTGGATGCATATTGCTCAAGAAGAAAATACAGCAAAATTAAGAGGTAAACTCAAATTTTGAGTGTATTGAGTAGCCTCAAATATATGACATGTTTCATTATCATTGTTTCAGGACTCCATTGGCAAAGCTCACATGGATTGATGACTCCGCTACTAATGCACACAGATGTCTTTTGCTATATGAGAAGGAAGGGTCTGCAAAGGTACATAGTATCCTCATAAAACTGAAAATATGAGAAGCAATGAGAGATGAAGAAGGGATTTTTGTTAAATCTAACCTAATTTAATTAGCTGAGGTATTACATTGTATTATATTTCTGAACTAGTTAGCCTATACATAATGTTCCAAGAGAAAACCAAACAGGAAGGTGCCAATTATTATTTACAATCAAACAACTTGAAAAAAGGGATATAAAGAAGTGGTATAAGCCTCAGAAGTACCATGGCACAGCCCTGGATGCCGCTGTAATATCCTGTTGCAAAGAATTGATATCTAGTAAAAGACAAAGAAGGGATGTTCTGGTGTACCAAAGATTAGAGCTTTTACTCAGTGTCTTATGCAGCACCAGAAGAAGGAGAAAGAAGAAGAAAGCACCCACTGAAAAAAAAAAAAGTTATTTTTAAGGTAGGACAGAAATACCTACAAAGAAAACACAAATGGCTGTGATTTAGAGCCTAATCTTGTTTTCTCTCTTTAGTAACTTTGTCTCAACACTGACTAAGGGGAGGTTTTTTAGTGGCCACTGATTTTGCTTTAAAATAAAAACATATTTAAATACTATGTAAAACTGACTCGTTGAATGATGATCCAGAGATTTAGCATTTATCTTCTACTGATGTGACTAGTAAAATCCAAGATACTGATACGCTCTTACGGGGACATTTCCTAACTGTTTGTATGCATTTCTACTTATGATCCTGTATCACTTAGTGACATGAGATAGTGGCATGAGATCCTGAAAAGGAAAATAAAACACAAAACGAAACAAAAGAAATGTTTTATTTGTAAAGTGATAGCTACAGAACTTCCATAGAATTAACTGCACAAACTTTGGAGGACAAATCAGAGTGCAGCATTCATGACAGAAAATGCTTAAGAGAAGGTGAAAGAGAAAACAAAAGAAAGGGATACTGATGGCAAGAATATCACAACTAATAAAGTTGTTTGATTTTCCTTTTTTTACTTACTTCACTTCTTCAAGTTAAACTTCAAAATTTAGTTTAAAGGCTTATTTACTTCCTTTTATCATTGATCAATCTGACTTCATTGTTCCTAATTTTTTCCTTGGTTCATAAATGTAAGTTTAATAAAATTCTGTGTTTTTTAAACACTTGTTGACCATATTGCCATCCACTTAATTGTAAGGAAATGTGAAGAGACAGGTATACCAGAAGGTTTTATTAAAGTATCAAAAACTAGCAAGCTATCTACATAAGCCAATTAAATGGCACTGCATGTCCCTGAAGTAGAAAGCACATAGAGTTACATGTAAGTTGATATTTTATTCACCAAATAAATCAACCCTTACACAACATACTCCATAAAGCTAATCAAGCAGAATATACTCCATATGGATTAGCAGTCACCTCACCCCAGGTATAATAAAAAGCTTGTGGAAAGTTACTTTAGCATTCTATAAGCTAACACTGAAAGATGTTCCTTGGTATTTCCCAATCCAATAAACTGTGTGTACACTAGTAATCAGTCACTCACTGAAGCTACTGTGTAATGTATTCGAGTACTTCTTACTTTCCAAGCCTCCCTTGACCATGGATTCACATGATTTCACAGAACACTTTTAGCTGTATCAATGTGTAAGACACTCTGATGGATCACATACTTCAGCTTTATAGAGCACTGCAGAACACATGTATATTTCATTTACATGTTGAGCTGACAAAAATACAGTTTCTATTACACAGGATAAAATTTTTAATTCCATTTTTGTCTATGAATTATTTATTTTACATACAGAAATCTTGCTTGTGAATGTAAACTCCTCCAAATGGCTTCAGGATTCCCAGATGCATAGGCTCCAGAGAGTCACTGGGAGTTCAGGCCGAGTCTTGCCCTGTTGTGGGCTTGGAGGAAGCTCTTGAAACACCAGATGCTTTGAAAGATATATATTGGATATAAAAAGCTAGCATTTTCTTTATCAGACTGTTGCATTCAAATATTTTGTGCTGTCTTATTATAATGAAAGCTGTTTTGGTTGCAACTCCAACTTCAGCTGTCTAAATAACCACTCCACCATCACTCTGCAGCTGGAGAGAGGAGAAAAGAGCTCTCAGTGGGGCCCTCCATACAGTTATAAACCATACTAGATAAAGAGAGGAAGGATTCCTCCATATAATGAGGAAAACAAATCATCACAGTACAACTTTTTAAAGAAAAAAGGTCCAAGCAGAACATGTGCATGCTAAATCTCAGAGCATCGTGACGATGTGTATTGTCAGCATTTTATTTCATTATCTTCAAAAAAATGGGTCCACTGCCCCTTTTAAACCAAGCAAGATTGATAAATAAACTATTTCTTCAGAGGCAGGATGGCACAGACAGATAACAGTTACCACATTGGTCCTAGCCCAGCTTGGAAACCTCACTCTGCAAGACAAAATTGCCAGGACTCTGTCCTACCCTGCCCTCTTCCTACTCTGGCCACTTCAGCCCAGTTCCTGCCCCAGCCACTCTGTGGGATGTTGGTTCCCAGCTCCCCACAGCCCTGTCATTCCCAGGCCATGGGCCTCACTGATCCCATCACCACCCCCTGGCTGCCTTGCTCTTGGCTGAGGCAATGGGGCAAATCCTGGCTGCCAGGCCCTGCCATTATGAGGAGGCACTGACGCTCCCATGGAGCCCCAAGCCCACAAGGAGTAACTGGCTTCCCCCTTCTCCCTGCCAAAAATATTGTTTCTGACATATTTTTTATGCCTACAAATGACAGGTTAAAAAATTCGCAGCAGACCATGACAGTCCTTCAGCACTGCCAAGCAGACATTTTCCAAAGTCAAAATTACTAGCACACATTTGTGACAGTGAGAAGTAGCCAGTTTCCAGTGAAGGAACATAGCCTCTTCACATAGGTGTGCTGGCATCCCACTCACATTGGAGGCACCAGGGTCAAGGAAACCAAGCCTGCATGGACTTGTCACCTCATGCAGAAGTTTTGGGGCAATGCTTGTCATTGTAAATTTGGGAAATAATATGATTCCATGTTTATTATTCTTTCAGAAACTCTGGAGGTTTCATCAGAAAAGTCTGTTTAATATACAACTTTGCATGCAGTGTCCTTAGATATTTCAGCAATGACCAGAAGGTCTTCTTTTGCAAAGGTTCGCATACCTCTTCATGCCCCATTAACAGTGATGCTTCAAAAAAACAGTTGTTGTTGAATGTACTTGTTCAATTCGGTAGCTCTGACTACTGCTATAGACAAAATAGTGAACCACAACATGGGCCAGACAAGCCTCCTAGACTGGCAGGAGTTGAATCAGAGACTCTTCTAAGCGTTCTTTGTTTTGTGTGACATTAGGAGGCCAATTTGCCTCCCTATATCCTAACACTGGGGTTTGAATACCAATAAGGTCAGTGCAGGCATAGGTCAGAAACACTTGGAAGATCTAACAGGCAATTTTCCTCCTGTGATTTGATGGGCTGAACTCCAGAGCATAAGGCTCCCTAATGGTACACTAAATTACTCCCCTTGCCAACTTTTCTCCAGCCAGATTACTGCCTTTTACAGAACATGCTCCAATAACTGAGATTTGCCAAATGCCCCAGCAGCAGAAAGAAAAGAGCTTCAGGACACCAGTCCAGGTACTGCCTTGATATTTTTCCGAGACTTAGCTCTTCCATATTTTAGGCACAGAAGTGTATCTGAAAAGACTAGAATCTTCCCAGAGCCAGAAGCAGGTAGTCAGTGTAACACTCAATAAAAGACACACACTTGCATTTTTTCATTAGCTTCCCCTATACTTTGTTTTTATCTATTTTTCTTAGTAATGCACTTCTAGCTTCACCTGACTGATTAATGGTTGTATTCATTTATTTAAATGCAATGCCAGGAGGATGCAGGGCACACAAGGCAGCAGATCAGTAGGCTTGCAGCTTTCACAAATCATTCTGTCTAGAGTAAAAAACAGGCTTTGTTTCTTCCAGCCTTTAAAGATTGCAGCTTTTGACTTCACACAGAAAAAACAAGCCACTCCTCCAGTTTGTGAATAACTATCACCCTTCCATGGAGGGTCGGCAGGACCTACTGGAACATGCAGTTTTGTGCACTCTGGCAATCACAGGAGCATTAAAAAGGAACTGCTGGGATTAAAGCTATGAATACAGAAGAAGCAGATGGGAAGAAAATAGCATGTAAATGTATGATGGTTCAAGATGTAAGAACAGGCATGCATATATAAAGGTTCTATAGGAAAGAGAAATAGTTTACCCTCTGCATGTATTACACACACTGCAGTGAATTAATCATTCTGTGAGAGCAATGATGCTTCAGGAAACTTGCTTGGCTCTCAACTTGGGATTCCATTTTGGCATAAAAGTCTGAGATGAATATTTGCAAGGAAATTTATACGGACAAGATTGAATCCCTTTCACTCAAAAACCCCCACAACAAACCAGCACCTGCTATATACAGGTTTTACTATCTGAAAACATGAACAGGAATAAAAATAATACAGAAGTGCAAAAGTGCATGTGTTTCAGGTTGTACCTAGTTTAGATACCTCATATGTAATTTGATAAACAAGCAATGGCCATGCTACTTTAGTCACTTAATGATAATTAACTTTACTGAAGTATGTATGATTCTGAGTTGATGATGTATTCAAACTGATAGCTTGAAACAGCTCTTGCCCACCTGCTTAATGTTAAAAATACTCAAATGCCTGAAAAAGGCCAGTTTAGTCTATTTTTAGTGATTTTCAGTCTGAGCTGAGCACTACAAATGCTGAGCTTTCTTAAACTACTCAACCTCCTGGATTAAAAATTGTTGTCCTTTTTTCTCTCTGTGCTATTCTTTCTCCACCTTTAAAAAAAGAGCCAGCTATTCTGTATCTAGGAATAAAAGGCTCTGTTCTTTTCATTCCTAACAGAAATTAGTGGCACCCCTCAAGAAGAGAAGTGAAATGTTTCTTGAGGCTAAGAGGTCTAGCTTTTATTTTTCTATGGCTTTTCAGTATGCTCTTATTTATACTGTTATATCAATGCTTCTTTAAAAGTCACGAATTTCAATATTGCTTTAGCTTACCCAATGAAACACCTTTTTCAGGGTGTAACGAGCATGCCATTAATGCATGGTTGGCAAGTCAATGCTAATGTTTAACATGACATCTTTCTAGCTTTTATTAACTCTCTGAAGACTGTATGAAAAATAGAGCTATAAAGATGCAAAAAAAACCTTAGATATTCCTCTTAGCTAATAATAAAATATTTACATGTTTTAACTTCTCAAGTCAAAAACTTTTTTCCTAGAGAACAGAACAAAATAAATGGAAAAAAAAAATGTAGAGGAAGTAGAGAAAAGAGATTTATATACTACAAAAGGATTGAATAGATCGCAGCATGATTTTCATACGTCCACCAGCTGTGACAAGAACTCAAGAATAGGACCTGTAGAATCCAGGCCAATAATCTAGTGGAAATAGATGAGAAAACAAATAAAATATCAATGTGTGATGGATCATACTAAGAAAACATGTTGTTTTCAAGAAAAAAAGCAAAATAAGGTTCTGTAGGGAAGAAAAAACAACAGAAAAAGAAAACCCACTGCTATTATTTCTTAAAATTACACAGACACATATATTAATTATAAGAAAGAGAGCAAGATCAAAGGTTTTGTTTAAATTATACTAGATGAGGTGTGTTGTCATACAGCAAAAGGAAATGAAGCTTGGAATTAGAAAACAAAAGATGACTAAGTAATGGAAAAGCATTTAACATCTAATTTTTAAAAAATAATCTTTTAGTAGCATAATGGTTTAGCAGCTATGGTTTTGGGCTAGCTCTTAAAGAGTTGAACAGAAACTTCTGCTAAGTTATCTGCTTAAAACTTTCATATCTGACTTTCATATTGCAGAACCACATAGTCCCTGACCAGCTTTTGGAGTTAAATTGGAAATAATGTAGCTTACAGAAATCTACATTTTAGGAGTTTCTGAGTATAATATTCCAGGTAAAATGAAACACTCATATATAGATGTTTACACTAAGCTTATATGTATAATCAGTTGCATTCAGATTAAGAGTTTTTCCTGGCATGACCATTTTGGTAACAATAAGCCAATTTTAAATAACCCTTCTAAGAATCATTTTTCTGTTATATTTATACTATAAAATACATTTATATTAATGGAATAAGGAATACATATTTCAGTCTGTGTTGATCTTTCTTCTATTCTCTTACAGCATACAAATCCATACTGCTACATGTTAAGGCTAGCCATTGCTCTATACTTCTGAGTTGGTAGTGTTCATACTTTCTCAAAAAGCTTGTTGTTTATTGTACAGTGCTTAATTATAAAGGAGATTTTTCTAATTTCTTTTTTTTTTCATTGTCAAACTTAGTTGCGGTTGAAATACAGAATCCTGAAAAAGGAGGAACAATTAATATCTCTTTCTACAGTCCCTATTCCTTCAAGTACTGTTAAATAAATTATGATATACTACAAGATTTAAAGCCCGGCAAGAATCCAAAGCCTTCTATGGTACTTGTAATGTTTCAGTTTAAAGGCAAACAGTTTTGTCTCCGTAGGCAACCCTTTTGAAGCTTCTCATCTCAGAGAGAAATTAGCTTTTTAATAGAAAAGACAATTTGTATTAAAATACTTTTATCAAACTGAGATAAAAGAGCTTTACAAACTGGCCTCTTGTAAGTAGACACAGGTCTATGCATATGGTTATGCTTGGGTAACTGAAAATACAAAACAAACGTAAAAGTTTTATAACCATTACATTTGAAGCATATAAGCAAAAATCCTATGACCTATATAATGAAGCTGCCCTGCAGGTTTTCTCTAATTAGGTAAAGGATTTTTTCTTGGGAGAGGGTGTTTCAGTCGTGTGTTGTTTTTTTTTTTAGTGTGTTAGGATTCTAAAACAAAAGCTTGTGTTAACTAGCAAGAATCCTGCCAGAAGATACAAATCTGTGTATTCTTGTAATAGCTTGTGCAAAGAGACCTGGCATTATAGACACTTTCGAACAAAGCCTTTAACACATATTTATTAAGCCCGAAAATACCCTAGTGAAATAAGCAAGTATTCATTCATTTTTCAAGTACAAAAATCAGAATACATAAGTGTTCAAAAAATGTGTGGATGTGGGACTTGAGGACATGGTTTAGTGGTAACATGGCGGTGCTGGCATGATAGTTGGACTCAATCTTGAAACTCATTAATGATTCTATTATTCTATGAGCCCATACCAGTTGTTCTAAAGGAAAGGTTCTCTGTTGCAGTTTTTCAAACATAGAGTTACCATTCAGAACTGCCACTGCTTTCAAATAAAAAGTTTAGCAAAGAAAATATGTCTTATATGTTTTACATAAATTACATTGCAAAGGGAAGATAAACAAGTAGGTTTTACACCAATGAAAAGTGCCTTAAGCACAGTCTTTTTTAGGCTGTTATTAGAGGTTATTACGTTCTTCAGAGGAAAATTTCAGCTTTTGGCAAAAAGGAGTAAACAGTAACTGATTTGATGACAATTTCTCAGCCTTAATCAGTTTGCTACACAATCTTGAATGGTTGAGCTTGGCAGGCACCTCTGGAAATCATCTAGTTCAACCACCTCATTCAAACAGTCACCCACAGAAGGATGCTCAGGGTCATATCCAATCAAGTTTTAAATGTCTCCATGATTGTAGACTCTACAGCCACTCTGGGAAACCTATTCCAACCTCAAATGAAAAATTGTGTTCCTTATATTTAAATGGAATTTCCTGTGTTTCAGTTTGTGCCCATTACCTCTTGTTCTGTCATGGGGCACCGCTGAGTAGGGTCTGGCTCCATCTTCTTTGCTACTCTCATAAAGAATTTAAAATGTTGATAAGATCCCCCTGAGCTTTCTCTTGTCCAGCTGAATAGCCCCAGCTCTCAGCCTCTCCATATATGACAGATGCTCCAAGCTCTTAATTATCTTCATGTCCCTTGAGTGGACTGTCTCTAGTATGTTCACATCTCTTTTGCACTGAGGAGCCCAACACTGGACAAAGAACTCCAAATGTGTCATACTAGGGCTGAGGAGAGGGTGAGGATCACCTCCCTTGACATGCTGGCAAAACTGTCTAATCCAGCCCACGTGCCCAATGACCTTTTAAGCGGCAGGAGCACATTGATGGTTCAAGGTCAGATTGCTGTTCACTAGAACCTTACGTCCTTTTGTGCCAAGCTGCTATTCAGATGTTTGGCTCCATCCTGTCCTGGTGCCTGAGGTTGTGCGCTTGGCATTTTCTATTTGCTGAACTCCATGAGGTTTCTATCTGCTCATTTCTTCCGCCTGCCAAGGTCTCTGTGAATATCAACCCTGTGGTACACAAGCCAATCCTCCCAGTTTTATCATCTGTAAATTTGCTGAGGAAGAACAATGAAAACATTACACTCTACTAGTCACAGTATGTACGCTTGGGACAAACCAGGAATAACTGGGGTCCAGCAGGACTTTGTGTCTCTGATCACAACCATTTGAGTTAACACTTCACCTCACTGTTTTCTTATCTAGTCCATTCTTCATTAATTTTTGCCATGTGGATATGATATAAGACAGCGTGAAAGACTTACAAAAGTCAACATAAACAGCATCTACTGCTCTCCCCTTCTCATTGTTGAAGCCTTGCGGATTTCGGGGTTACTCCTTCCCTTTCAAAAATTCATGTTGGCTTCTCTCAGCCATGTTCCTGTGATGTGAGGCTGACCAACTTGTAGTTCCCTTAGATCCCCATTCTTGCCCTTCTTGAATACAGCAGTGATATTTCCTTACTTTCAGTCCTCAGAGTCTCCCCACTACCTCCTCAACTTTCACTGCCATCACCTATCACTTAGTTATAAAATCTCCAAAAGTTCTAAGAACTTTTCAGTAAATATTAAAACAAAACAAACACAACTAAAAAAATCAACCCTGGAGTGATTGTTTGTGTAGAATATTTGTCATAAAGTTAAATGTATTAACTGTGTTTGATTACAGTGTAACATATTATGGAAGACAATATATAACTGACTACCATTGTTTCTTAAAAGACACCTTAGCATTTAACTAGGAATTACTTAATATTACTCACTGTAAAGCAAACTAGGAGAAACATAAAATAAATCAGATGATGGTATAAAGTCAAGAATTTCTATACAGCAATAGTGTGATGACAGCAAGCTGTATGGTGTAGTTGACACACTGGAGGGAAGAGATGCCATCCAGATGGATAGAACAGTCTTAAGAGGTGGGTCTGTGTGAACCTTCTGAAGTTCAACGAGGCCAAGGACAAGGTCCTGCACATGGGTTGGGGCAACTCCATATACAGGCTAGACAGAGAATGGACTGAGAGCAACCCTGAGAAGAAGAACTTACCATTGGTTGGTGGACTTTGTCTCAGTAATGTGTGCTTGTGCACCAGAAAGCCAACTGTGTCCTGGGCTGCATTAAAAGCAGCATAGCCAGCAGGTTGAGAGAGATGATTCTCTCCCTCTACTCCACTCTGGTGAGATCCCACTTGGAGTATTGTTTAGCTGTGGGGCCCCCAGCATAAGAACAACATAGACCTGTTGGAGTGAGTCCAGAGGCTCACAAGGGTGATCAGAGGGCTGGAGCACCTCTCCTATGAAGACAGGCTGAGACAGTTGAGGTTGTTCAGCTGGGAGAAGATAGGGCTCCAGGGAGACCTTACAGAAGCTTCCAGTACCTGAAGGGAGCCTACAAGAAAGCTAGAGAAGGACTTTTTACAAGGGCATGTTGTGACAGGACAGGGGGTGATGGCTTTAAACTGAAAGATATTAGGTCAGATATTAGGAAGAAATTCTTTGCTGTGATGGTGGTGAAGCACTGGAACAGGTTTACCAGAGAATCCGTGGATGCCCCATCCCTGGAAATGCTTAAGGCCAGGTTGGATAGGGCTTCAAGCAATCTGGTTTAGTGGAAGGTGTCCTTGACCATGGCAGGGGGTATGGAACTAAATGATATTTAATGTGCCTTCCAACCCAAACTATTCTATGATCCTTTAAGGAGGTGAACAGTACTGTAAATTTAACTGTACTTAAAATATGAAACAACTACTTGTCCAGTTTCTAAACCCATGGCATAGGATGTTTATATAAGTCCATGTGAGTTAGTCAGGTCTTCCATTCTTATTCTGTTTTAATTCACAAAACATCTTGGAAATATTCATGGGAAGAAATATATTGAAGAACAAAGATAAAATAAATTAAGAGCTGAATCATAGGTGATTGAAAGTCCAATAATGTAAAGGAGATAAAAGATCGAAAAGACAGTGAATAGGGAATAATATGAACAGAAGTGAAATCAGAGTTCAATGTATCATCTTTACTATATGCCTACTGAATTTCATGTTTTTACCTCAATTTTATATGTAAAAGAGAACATAGGGAATCACTGCAAAAATCACTCACTTTAAGAGCAGCTGCAGATTCCTTGTAGCTTGAATTATTTATTAATCTCCCAAAATGTGTTTTGTGTTTTGCTTTTTTTTTTTTAAATTCCAGTGATTCTTTTTTTCACATGCAGCAGAAGTCAGTAAAATAAGATAAATCTTTTCTTCTCCATGGGAGTGACATCACTAGCTGCATAAGATTTCCCGAGACTTGAAAAATTGTAAAGATCTGTCTCAATAATCTCTTTTTAACTCTTAGATACAACGTAGC
The DNA here is from genome assembly GCA_013396775.1 of Cephalopterus ornatus. Lineage (NCBI taxonomy): Eukaryota > Metazoa > Chordata > Aves > Passeriformes > Cotingidae > Cephalopterus > Cephalopterus ornatus. The sequence goes on from VZRE01005072.1 coordinate 130,109, forward strand.
TGAAACAGTTCCAAGAGGGCCATAAGCATGTGTATTATCATACAAAATGGAGAACTGCCACATTGTCAGTGGGGAAAATGAAAACATTATTATGCACAGGAGTCAGTGTTTAAGAAGAAACAATTACTTCTAAAGTCACTAATTCGACCTCTGAGTCTTCTTTTAATCCTACATTAGGCAACTCTTGGATTCTAATGTATATTGGATGAAAATGCCCTTTCTACAATCAAATGACTCTAAGAACAATTATTTTGTGAATATTCTTCCTTGTAATTTCTAGTATATCTTTTTCTTCCTGTCACTTGTACCAGGATTTGTGAGGAAGGAGGTTATGGGACAAGTAATTCTCCTTTGGATATTTTCTTCTGCTGGAGAGTCTGTAACCGAGGAGTTCAAGACTAATTCTTCCTTACAGTAGAATATAGAGCCATATCTTCTGCTTTTGTGACCAGTATCATGTGTGGCAACAAGGGACTGGAGTTTATAATTTCCAAATGTTCACTCCAGTTTTATGTCCTTACATGACCACTACACAATTACTGTTATCACAGTTCCTACTTTAGCTCTATTCTTAATGACATAATGGACTTCCTGAATTTCTCTGGGCGTAGAGTCTCAAGGCCCAAACAATCTTATTTTGATACAGCTAAAATGTATGGTTTCGACCTTTTTAATGGTATATACCTATCTCATCTTGGTCATTGATTCAGTTTATGTGGCAACAGAGATTTACCATGATATGCTGCAAAGTTAACTTGCTAATTGGCCAAAGATTCTAAGCATGTAAAAAACCCAACAAACAACATTTTGTATGTACATATGTCCCTGACAAGTTCCATTTAGCTGAGCGACATCATGTTTTGGCCACGTGTCTCTGTTGCTTTATAACTTAATATGTCACATTCTCACTGACACTTTGAGCAATTTCAGATCTTAGCATCCTCTTTTATTCCAAAGCTGAGTTTTCAGAGCAAGGAATTATGACATAGAGGAGAGAGTTGAACAGTTTTGCCTCTCCCATTTTGCTGGTCCAGTTTCTTTCTCCTTGGGGAGCCTTGCATTTAACAGCTGGTTACGTTTCCCTTTAAAAGGTTCACTCTGATTTAATTTTGAAAATCAAGCATTCTAACATGAAACAACTTTGGAGTGTATATAAAGGAAAGAAAATGGGACAGGAGGAAGCAGAGATGAGGCAATGTCAAAAATAATGAAAATGTTTCGGCTTAGGGCAATAATGTTATGAAGACTTAGCAGAGATTTTTCTGTGAATTTCTCAGGTTTATAGTATATGCAATTCACTGCTTAACTACTAAACTGATGGATATTAACTTACTGATACTGATTACCTAATAGATATTAATATGATTTATAAACTAACTGCAGTATAGGATTTTTAAGGTCCTAGTACAGTGAATAAGGACTATGATCAAAATCACAATTTTAATGTTACCAATAATGATGCTGATACATTTAGTGGGCTGTCAAATCGGGAAAAGCCTCTTATTTCTGTAAGATGGTATTATCACATTATTGTCTACATCTGGAAAAGTTTTAATGGTATGTTAATCCTGCAGATCTGTTTCATTATTAAACACAGATCTAAAAATCCTAACTACTGTTCTAAATAATGGGTTTCATAAAATGCAACTTCACTTTTATAAAGAGAGATCATCCTGGGTTCATTAAAGACAGACAACTGTCAGAGAATATACAGAGAGTGATGGAGTACTCCACTCCAGCAGCTCACAATATAAATCCTTGGCAACTGAATCTCAAGAAAGATAGGAGGTTGTTGATAAGTTCAAAGGGGGCAGTTTTTACCTTACGAGAAATAGACCCATAATTTATGGAATAGATAGAAACTCGTTACTGCAATGTGTAGTGTGAATGAATGACTAGATCTAAACCATTTGCAGTCTTATGTCTCTTGTACCTCTTTGGAATACAATTCTGCCACCACAAAGGACTGTGAAAGTGGAGTAGCCACACTCTTAGATAGTGCTTTATCACTGCATTTGTAAGAATGACAAGCAATTTTTTACTAGTCAATAAGAAAATATCTGGTTTATTGAGGGTCAGATGTTGAGTGGGCCCTAAAGCATTACATTCCAAATTAATTTTTTACTTTTTAGACATTCCTTTGCTTTTCCACAAGGCTTTCAGGTTTTTTTTTTTTTTTGTATAAAAAATAGTTCTTTTCTATTTTAGACATGTCAACAAGCATGTTGTACAAGCTACTGAGGTGTTGTAACGCAGTTTGTCGAGATTTCTTGTTTTCTAAAAACCTAGCCTTGATTTTCCACATTTTCAAACACTGTGATCAGTAAATAGATTATTAACGTGCCTTGCAAGGACTTTCTTTTAAATACTAAAGCTTGAAAAACTACAGAAAAACCATCTCCTACCTTTTCTGAAAAACAGCAGTCACTTCAAATTCAGTTGTCAATAAACATCCTTATACCCATGATGAGAGTTTTAGATTTTGCTAAAAGATTTCTATTGAAAAAGAAAAGAAACTACACAGAAATATCAAAAACATCTGAAAGTGGAAATAGAAAGTATACAACAGTATGTGTTTTGATTATCACAGACAAAATACTCAATATAAATAACATGTTTCCAAACCCAAGTGTAGCTAAAAAGGCTTTCTATGATCTTTTTGCAATCCTTTGGAAAGCTTGGCTCTGTGGACTCTTGTCTTCTGGAGCCACGTAGCATGACTCAGTGCTCATCAGAGGTGCATTTGTTTTTAAGACAGAAATATATGTCAGGATAATGTGGCATGCTGCAGTATATACTATCTTTCAGGAACAACATTATCATACTGTAATTTGTGGTATAAATTGTCAGAAGTAGGAGATAAGCCTTCTTAATTCAACTGTGCATGACTGCAGTGATAATCAATGATATTTTTCTTTTATGATGGCCTAATAAAAATATTTTAAAGGACATTTTTGGGAGTTTGGTTTGGTTTGGGTTTTTTTTCTGACACTGTTAACAAATCTGCCACTACTTCAAAACATGAAATACAGAATCAAAACATTTTTTAGGTTGGAAAAGACCTTTAAGATCATTGAACCAAACTGTTAGCCTAACACTGCCAGGACGACCAATAAATCATGTTCCTAAGCACCGCATCTACAAGTCTTTTGAATTCTTCCAGGGTTGGTAACTTCGCCACACTTCCCTGGGCAGCCTGTTTCAATGTTTGAAAACCTTTTTAGGAGAGAAATTCTTTCCAATATCTAGTCTAAAGCTCCGCTGGCACAACTTGAGGCCATTTCCTCTTGTCCTGTCACTTGGTACATGGGAAAAAAGACCAACCTACACCTGACTACAACTTCCTTTCAGATAGTTGTAGAGAGCAATAAGTTGCCTCTGAGACTACTTTTTTTGAGCCTAAACCAATCCAGCTTCCTCAGCTGCTCTTCATCAGACTTGTTCTCCAGAGTCTTTCCCAGCTCCATTGTCCTTCTCTGGACTTGCTCCAGCACCTCAATGTCTTTCTTGTAGTGAGGGGCCCAAAACTGAACACAGGATTTGAGGTGCGGCCTCACCAGTGCTGAGTACAGGGGACGATCACTGCCCTGGTCCTGCTGGCCACACTATTGCTGATAGAGGCCAGGATGTCATTGGCCTTCTTGGCCACCTGGGCACACTGCTGGCTCACGTTCAGCCACTGTCAGCCAGAATCCCCAGGTCCTTTTTCACCAGGCAGCTTTCCAGACACTCTGCCCCCGGCCTGTAGCGCTGCATGAAATTGTTGTAACCCAAGTGTAGAACCCAACTTTGCCTTGTTGAACACCACACAGTTGGCCTCAGCCCATCAATCCAGCCTGTCCAGATCCCTCTGTAGAGTCTTCCTGCCCTCCAGCAGATCAACACTCCTGCCCAACTTGGTGTCATCTGCAAACTGACTGAGGGTGCCCCTGATCCCCTTGTACAGATCATTGATAAAGATATTAAACAGAACTGGTCCCCAGTACTGAGCACTGGGGAAAACCACTATATAGTCTATAGCAAGGGAAGATGTGCCCTACCCAGACTTATAGGTGCACCACTTTCCTCTTCTCTTCTGCCTGTGGAAGTAAAAAACTACCTCTCCTGTCCCTTCAGCAGCTACCATCCAGCAATATTGGACCAGAGAGATCAAACTGAAGGTCAGTTAATTTCAGGTTTTTCTACTTTTACAGGCATATTTACTCAAGTCACTAATGCCAGAGTCTAGACCTCTTCCCTCTTTTACAAAGTAGAAGAGCATGCCTTAAAACCTGCAGCATTTTAGTTTGAGCTTTTAAGACTGAAGTTTTTTGCTTTGGATTTAGGTATTTTAAATTTTAAAGCATAAGTCTCTGCACATGTGTAGAGGTGTTGTTCTAAACATGGACCTTAAGCCACCTCTGTCAGTATACCCGTATTAGAATACACAGGGCTGGAGATGTTAGTCTACCCCATAATTTGATTCTCAACAAACCATTAAGTAGAAAGAACACAAACTGGTTCAACCATAGCAAAGGAAGTGTTCAAAAATATCAGCAGAGATTTGTTTGTTTACCAGGTGAAAAGCACAGTGTAATGACTCTGCCTTTAAATGTCATTTTTATGTCTGAAAGGATAAAAATAAATCAAAGTGTTGGTCTTTCTTATTCTTTATCTGAATTATTGTTTGACCATTTGGTTATTGGAGTGATTTGTTGCTATTAGACTGCGCTGTATTCTCACACTAGGACTGCTGAGAAAATATCTCCTGTACACTTTAATGAACAGGCTCAGATTTTGCTGTAACGTAACACTTATCATTATTTCCCCCTTTATCAGCTGAAAGTGGGAACATTAATACATTTAAGACAGGCTGAGGAGAACTGCTGGTAACCCAAATGCCTTTAGATCAAACCTTTCCCTCACATTATATTATTACTGCACACAATATGATTACTACAGATGAGTAAAATGAAGAACTGTTCTTGTGCTTATTACATGGCTACCTAGTGGTATTCAGTTCAAGGCCCACTGTGCCACCCCTGTGAGATTTACAGACTAGGAAAGAAGCACATTTCAAGAAACAGTGGCTGAAGCTAGATCAATTCAAGCTGGAAATGAGACATATATTTTTAATCAAAAGCTATCAAGAAAGACAGACTCCATGTCTTACAGTCTTCCAAGAAGGCTCAGACCCGCTGCAAAAGAGGCTACTGTTTATTCAAATGTCAATTGTTAGGTTAAGTGCAGAAATAATGAAAGAAATTTTATGCATCCAAGCATATCATATACGATGAATGATTTGAGCCTCTGGCCTTAAAATGTCTGAATGGGAATTTCACTGTGTAAGTAGTGGGCAGCAGGGTAAGGTTATCATTCCTATTTTACAGATCAGAAAAAAAGACTAAGGAGTCATTGTGTTACCGGTGTTGGGTTTTTTTTGAGCCAAATAAACTATTTTTCTTTCTTCTACATAACATTATTTCAGTTCACTTTTTAAAATACATATATATAGCATTTTGGCATATAAAGGTCACCTACATGCCCCCTTGTACAGTTTTTCATCTCTATGGCATTTGAACATGACACCTGATATGTAATGTATAGGAAAGAAGTTGAACTACCACATCTGTGATTTAACCCTTACTCTTTGTCTTTCCCTATATCTTGTGATTGATGCTTACTGCCACAGCATTACTGTTTGTCTTCTCCTTCCTGTTTTAATAGAGTCTCATTTGTTTATGGATTTCACTTGCACTGTAGTCAACAGACTTCCTGTGCTCATTCCTTTTTTTTTTTTTTTAAGTATTAGTGTCAACATTCCTCCTGGAAAAGAAGCATAATATTCATGTAGAATTGCTCCTGCTGTGCAGAAGATATGTTTACAACATTTGCTGGAGCCTTCAGCTTAGGAATTTAACAACCATGTGCCTAAATTCTGGCCTAATTCCCACAGCCCCTGCCAATACAGTAAGTACAGTCAGCATCTACAGGCTTACAGCTGTCCAGCAGATAAGATGACACCCTCTGGGTAGCTATTGCTCTAGGGATATAGCAAGTTGAAACCAGCATTTCCAAATAGGCCAGGCAGCTAAAGTCTTAGAATCATTCACGCATTTTTTTTCCACAGTATTTTTTAAATTAATAAAAAGACCTAAGGCAGTCCTATTGTTCCTGCTACCACACCCTCTGCTGCTTCTCTGAATCATTTAGTGTATGGCTACCACTACTCCCTGAAGGTGTAAAACTGATCTACATTGACCCTTATTAGTTTAGAAAGTCTGCCAGGATCACAGAATAACATCACCTAGCTATTTGCTTACAATGTGTTATTATATTAGATTGTAGCACAGAACAAAAACTAATCAAGTGTAAGAATTTACTGTTTAAGTACTGTAAAAAATACTACAAAGAAAGCATCAATGCTAAATCTAATTTAAGTCAAAGTCCCAGATGGATCCTTATTGACCCAATTAACCAAAGGACCTAATTTGGAAGCATGATTGCTGTAGGTGTGGCTGTTTTCAGAGGACAAAGACAAGCATATCTATTGTGGGTTGAGACCATCTTAATTCTGAATTATCCTGTGGAGGTGCCTTTCTCTCTCCTTAGCTGTTAAGTATACTTACTTTTCCAATCTAAGTACATCTGTTAGGTACATAAACATAGATGAGATGAAGCAGAGGTGAAAAACTGAATGGAAATAATTGTCTGAAGAACAAGAGCATATGACTGTAGTTTCGTTTTCATATATAGCTGATCCTGAAGTTATGAGTCCTGCCTGTGAAAACTGCTTTTGCTTAATTATGAACTTATGTTACTTAAACACTTTAATTTTAAGGTTGTTTGAACCCTTTGAGGACTGATTTCATTTAACTGAAAATTTACTTTGCACCTCTAGAAGTTCAAATTGGATAAATTACAGCATCTTAAAATAGCTGAAAATTGTTTCCTTGGAAAACATGCTTTCCTGATCCACCAACTAACACTAGTGAGAAATTTAAGAAGTGACTTACTGTGAGCTGCAGTGCTGAGAGTTGTTTTATGAGCTAACTACATATTGGAGGAAAAAGCCTTATGCTGGATGAGATCCAAGATACCTTTATCTTACATTCCTTCCCCCTTCTGTGTTGGTCTGTGGAAGAAAACCCAGAACCATGAGGTAGTCCAGAAGAAGCAGGATGCCTCTGAAAGCCTCTGCATAGCTATTTTGGCAGGTTACACTGGAACTCTTCCCTAACTATAGGAAAACCACATCACTCAGGTGAAATATGACTCTGGGTCTCTGCACACTGAGTGGGAAGCTACTTAGAAGCAGCCACCTCAAAACATGAAATATAAGGAATTTGTCAGAATAGCTGCTTTAAACTGTCAAAGCTTTGTAGTAGATTCCTCTGATCTCTCACACTGCAGTTTTCTTCTTTTAGGTTTGTATTTGTTGGAAAAGGGAAGAAACAAAAATTTTTGCATTTTGGTTGCCATTACTTTTCGACACCATTTGCTGGGAAACAAATTTTTTTCTACAGTGTACATGTGCTTTACCAAGTCTATTTGTCTGTCAGCTAAGAGTAGCTCCAAGACCGCACTCAAGAGCAGACCCTATAAACACAAAGAATATTATGGAACTGTGTAATCAAACACAGCCCGATGATGTTCATTTAGCAAATGAGGTAAAAAACAAGAACCAACAACTACTCACAAACTGATAAACAAACAAAAAACTCCAACCCACAGAATTTCAGCACTCTCTCGTTTCCTGAATTGAAATAATTGACTTTACAACTTCAAAGTTCTTTCACTGTGTTCGTGTGTGTGTAGTGGGAAAGATGTTACATAAATATAGATTATTCTATAAACACACTGAATACAGTACAACAAATGCAAGTTTATGCAAAACCATCTTTAGCAGAATGCTTTTGCAGTTCACACAAAGCACAAAACCCTATATTTGGATACAAAGCATGTTCTGCTGCAAGTTACACTGTAATTTAGGCAGAACATAATTTTGTGATTTAGAATTAGGAAATCTATTATAGCCTCAAGTACTGAATCTCAAAAATAAATTTTCAGCAATGAAATGTAAGTAATTTGACAGCATTGATCATGTGGTACAAAATGCATTCAGTTGGCTTTTAATAGGCAAAGATATAATTAAAGGAAATTATATACAATCTTTCTGTTTAATACATCTATACACAATAGGCAGACTGATAACTCTTTAACTTCTAGCTATCTCTAGAAAATTATGGTGCAAATAACTTCCTATTTAACATATAACGAGAAAACTTTGTGCTTATGCAGTGATTTCATTCCAAAACATTTCTAAACTGTGCCAGCCAGTGCCTCTATTTTAGATCCTTTGTCAAGGATTTTATAAGACACAGAAAGGCTTGAGGTAAGAAGCAAGCAAGTAAACACCCCAAAGTAATGTCAGAAGCTGTGACTGAGCCAAGGAGAAAGAAAGTAGCGAAGACATCATCAAGGCAAAGGGAGCATCAAACATCTGTCTAGTCACATCTGTCCATCAAACTTATAAAAATCAGTCTCCAACACACAGTAGTCTAACTCACTCCTAAATACCTCTAATGACAAAGACTCAACAGACTCCCTAGAAAGCCTTCCTTGTGCTATCAATTAATTATTCAATTTATTAATTAAACTAACATTTTCTAGTCATTTAATAATTGGTTTTATATTATTGTTAATTATATTGGTTAATTTTACTGAAATATCCTTCAGATTTGATGGTCTCCATCAGGCAGTTCAGCTTTTGAAATGGTTGTGTACCCTCCATGTGACAATTACTGCTGGGCTGTGTTTCTCTGGAGTTTGTGTATGACAGTGCCAAATGGGACTGTGTGAAAATGCTTACTAATGTCAAGATATATCAAATCTTTAGCTTTTCCCTTGTCCACTAGGCAATTATCCCGCCACAGGAAGAACTTGGAGTGATTTGATATGACTTTTTTTTTTTTCTCTTGACAAATCCATGTCAGCTATTCCCTATCACCTTATCTGCAGGGTGCATCGAAACTAATTAACAAGCTGTTCCAGAATATTTCTGGTATTGAGGCTAAGCTGATGTACCTAGGTCTTCCCTCTTACCTCTTTTTCAAAAATAGGTACAATGTCTGTCCTTCCTCATTCCTTAGGGAATTCACCTCTTTTTCATGTGTTTTTTAATCACCAATGTCTCCCAGATTTTGTCTGCTTCTGTGAGTATATAATATGAACATATCTAACTTACCTCAATATAAATATATCTATAATCAGCATTTCCATATCTAGATTCTTAAAAAAAATCTGAGTTTACATTTAAAAAATCTTCATGTAAATTTTTGTATAAAATTAATAGCCAGAGCACATAGTATCTTTTACAAACCATTGAATGCTCTCAATATTGTATTCAGTTTTTTAATTGTTAAGGGAAGTCAGATCTGGAGGACTAAAAGACCCAGGCGATTTCTCCTCTCTTATCTGTTTGCTGCTGCTCCCAAGTGTGCGAACTGCGGGCAGCAAGGCTCAGCATGTATTGTGTAGATGGTGATACACACACAGCACACAAATGCATCCAGATGTACCGGTCAACAAAGAGAGAGCAGTGCCTTTACCAGAAGCCATAAATGCACCAGCAGCACTCTCATCACTGTGAACAGCATGGAGGGCTGCATCTCCTCTTCAGGTGATCAGAATTGGAACTTGCTTGCAAACATACAGGTGCCTTCACTGGACCCATCTGCAAGTCTCCTGAGCCCTGGCTCTGTGGGCATTTTCAGGAAAAACACAGCCCAAACTTGGGTATGGCTGGATTCAATCTCCTGCTCGTGGACTAGTCCTGCTTGAGGTTCATTAGCAAATCACACACAATAGAGAACCATGTTATACAGAGAACAGACAGAAATAGAACAGATTGCAACAAAAAGGTATGTGACTTGACCAGTGTATAGGGTTTGCATGCCAAGCTTTTGGTAGTGGGAGGGCTGCAGGGGTGGCTGCTATGAGAAGCTACTGGAAGCTTCCCCCATATCTGACAGAGCCAATGTCAGCCAGCTCCAAGAGGCACACGCTGCTGGCCAGGGCTAAGCCCATCAGCGACAGTGGTACGGCCTCTGGGATAACAGAGTTAAGAAGGGGGAAAAAATCTGTAACTTGCAGCAAGGGAAGAGAGGAGTGTGAATCTGTGAAAGAAGCAGCCCCAGATCAGTGTAGAAGGAGGGGGAAGAGGTGCTCAGGTGCTGGAGCAGAGATTCCCCCGAAGCCTATGATGAAGACCATGGTGAGGCAGGCTGTTCCCTTGCAGCCCATGGAAGTCCATACACAGATCTTCGCATTCACTCTGATCTTTTCGTTTCTCCACCTTCATCCCCTCCCTTAATCCTCCTATGGAAAGCATCATGTTCCCTCAGTTTCCGTTGTCAGAGCTACTTTGTTAGCTACCTCCTTTAAGAGTTTTCAAACACTTTGGAGAACTTAATGTGGACTGCTTTCCTATTTATTTCATAATGAGTCATATTCCTTCAGGAGACACCAGATCTCTATTTTCCCTGGCTTTACCACAGAAATGGAAAATTTTCAAGCACATGAAATGAATAAAATAGAGACAGCAGCATGTCAGAGAAGATCTGTGAGAAATACTATTTATCACTAGGAGATGGTTTCTCAGACTAAAGGGACACTAATGATCAGCTCTTAAATATGTAACTTCAGCCATCACAGTCAACTAAACAGACTCTATGTATGTCTCTTCAGCACCCTGTCCCCTGAGACATGCCAAAATATACTTCCATTATATAAGTTCTACTTGCAGCATATTTTTGGGGTAATAAAAACATTTCATAAAGAAATTTTAGGGCCATGTGAAGACTTGTATAGAAGGAAGAATGCATATAGGATAGCGTAGCACAGCTTTCTTCTCATAGACAGACTGAGTCATGAAGTTGAGATAGAGCCAACACCAGACACAGTTAATGAGGTGCCATAGAAGGCTATAATCCCTTCTTAGGCATCCTCTTTAGCATCTTGTCAGGTATCTTTGAGTTACCATCTCTGGAGGTATTTACAAGTCATGTAGATATGGCACTTAGGGAAATGGTTTAGTGTGGACTTGGTAGCGTTAGGTTAATAAGTGATCTTAAGGGTCTTTTCCAACTGAATTTTTTTCTGTGATTCTATTCTTCCACTCAGAAAGCCTTTTTGAAATATAGATGAAAAATAAAAAAAGATAGTCATTGAGGATTCACTACAAAGAAAGCATTAGTAGATCTGAGATTTCTAGTATTTACAACTCTGATTCATTACGTATTAGATGCATGAGAAGGCCTGAAATGAGAGTCTTCTGGAAGTTATTTGGAAGTTCTAATGTCATGTTACTGATAGTTATTCTTTATAAAATTATAGTAACCATTTTTACATATCCATACTGAGTGATTTACCCTTCTGATCCAACAGACTCTGTTTAGAGTCAGTATCAAACCTTTGCAACTTCTTATAACTCAAAAAACTCTGGGGATCTTAGGGCAGGATTCAACTTAACTAACATTAACCACCAAAAAATTAGGTATCACACCTAAGAGATTTGTGCAGGCTTTCTCAATTGCCAAAGGAAAAAGACAAGTGTGTCCTGAAAACATCTTTCCTACCTATCTCAGACAGAATCTTAGCAGTTGATAAGTTACTTTCTAGGGGTGTCTCTCTCCCTGTTTCAGCAGATGGAGTTTTGTCAACAAGCCTACACAAGAAGGTTAACTTTCAGAAGGTTATATTTAAGGAAAATCAATCCTGTCTCTGTGACTAGCAATTCAACATTTTTTATTTACTGGATTACTTCATTCATTGTGAAATTTTAGGTAGCAAAGAGGTTCATTTAAAAAAAATATAAATAACCCAGGCAATTATTTTGTTTAACCTTATAAATGGAATGTTATCCAGTTCAGATTTTGGAGATATAATAATTATTTTCAAATCTGACAAAATTTAAATGTTTAATACAAGAAACCTCTATTACTCCAGTTTACATTGTTTTCACAGTTGGGTGCATCATGCTATTAATATTAGTGGCGCTACTGAAAGTGTAAATGAGAGCATATTTATTCATAATTTCAGTGTCAGAGACATCCAAGGTAATTTTACTCTTACTCCTTATACTGTGGGCTTGGACACTTATTTCCTTATCCTCACTCTTTCTCACTCTTCATGCTTGTCATTCTCATTTGAAGAAACCTACAATTTTTCTATCACATCAGAAATAAAGAAGAAACAAAGAAGACTGAAGCAAAAGAAGTTCACTGCTTTGTGCTAAGATTTACTTGATTGTAGTAACTATGACCTTATATTCTTCTCCATGATCTTCCTGACGTCAAATTCTGTTCAACCCAGTATTACCATGTCATCAGCACTGGCATTTATTGAAGAAGCATCTGACAGCCAAAAGTTTCATTCCTCTGTCTATGTGGACTTGCTTTAAATGAGAAAGGTATTGTCAATATTCGTTCAGTTTTCATTCCTTCTCATCAATCATGGGTTGATTTAAACACATAAAGAGACAGATCAAAACACTTGTTACAAATTTTTGATGATTCATATCATCACATCTATATTGTATAATTTTCTTGTTTCTATTACTTTGAAAAAAATATGCAGAACGAGCTTGACGAGAATTGTATGAATTTGCCTGATAAGAAACAAGAACCACATTAATATATTCTAAATCCAACTTATTTGATTATTCACTGTTTTGTTAGGGTTGGAAATACCTCCCAACTATAATTTTTATCCTTTTAAGAGTATCATGCCTCTTACCACTGTAATTTTTCTACACCTTTCCATTGTACATTGCTTGTGCTTGCAAATAATGAACCAAATCATCTTACACTGTAAATGAGAGCAGCTCCACTGAAGTAGAAACATCATTTATAACTTTTAATAAGCATTTAAAGAGAGTTTATGGACTTACAGGACTGAAGTGTAGTCTTAGAGTTGACAAGGTGACTTTAAAAATCTGCTAATTTTCTGTTTCAAGATGGTGTAATGTATGATTTTGATGTCATTAAATGATGGTGAAAGGGGATATTATGTACGGACAGTGAACACGTCCAGCCATTGATGGGTACTGGGACATGACTCAGAACTAAACATTACAAATTGTTGAATATTTATTACCAAATGGTCCTTTGGAAATCCTCCTGGGACTATCTCACAGCAGTGGTCACACTCATCAAAATGAATAATTAATGACTCACTTGCTAGAAAACCTGCACGATTGATAGCCTTGTGAAGCTTTTATTTGGGAAGAAAAACAGACTCAAAATATAGGCATAGGAAGAAGTACAGGAGATCCTAATCAAGGGGGAAAAAAAACTGTATTAAGTATCTTGCATAATAGTATACAAAAAAAAAAAAAGTTGAACTAGTTGGTTATTTGTTACTGCAGTTGTTCAGAGGATGTTTACCCCTAAAAAAGAGCTGCTCGCCTGAGCTGAATCATGGTAGGCCTGAGCAGCTCCAGGTCTAATTCATGCTTTAGTCATATTCAAGTTCACATCCTAAACCTCTGCCTATGTCACCAACAGGGCTAGTTTCTCTTGGCTTTCTCAGAGAATGCTCAATGTTGTTTGATTCCAGAAGAAAACACAGCTGGGAACATCTTGTCCCTTCCTTGATCAGCTTTCGTCTAGGAATACATGGAAAAAGCATGCACCTGTGTTAGGGAAGTTAGCTGTTCTGGTCCTGCAATATATGCATCCTAAGGCTGTGTGTTCCCTAATGGCCACACTGAGGTGGCTTCTATGGAAAGGAAATGCCTTTTTTTTTTTCCTTAAGGTAAAATCATTCCACTTTACATGGAATCGATGCACATTCATTTGGCACAGAAGAAAGAATGAGTGTGATTATAATGGTTGACGGATTCATATGGGAGAAAAAAATGACCAGGTGCTCCACTTTGTGAATACTTTAATATTCAGTATTGATTAGATTAATGAAGGGCCTGCAGCTCTCTCCTTTTCTTCCCAAAGGCTTTAACTACTAGGCTCTAGAGTGAGGTTCAACTTTCCAGTTTATAATTCAAAACAGGAAAGAATTTTAACCACATGGAATGAGATCATTTCTGCTTCATCCTTCTAAATTCAGGAGTCTTGTGAATGACACATGCTGGTCTTCCAACCCTTTTCAGCTAATGACAAATAGAAAATTGTGCTTTAAGCACTTGAGAGAGTCCAGAAATAAGTGTGAATCCCAACTGAAGACAAAGCCCTGCTTCCAAAGATGAAGAACTTGCACTTGCAGGTGCAATTAAAGACATACTGCTGTTTTCAGTGCTAGCTGTGATCTAGGTGATAAACCTGTTGATTTCTGCAGCATTCAGATGACTAACTCACGGTATGAGCTCTGTCTGAGATACAAAGGTAGCCAAAACACCTAAACCTATGCTGTCACTAGACACTTGGCTTTAAAAGTAAGCACAATAATAATTGGAGCTGGCCTCTTGATTATCTACTCCAATTTGAACTTTTAAACAGGGGAGAGGGAACCGTCTTCTGGATTTGATTGCAGAATTGGATTTTTTTCTCCTCTTTTTAAATATTTAAGAATTTAATTTATAGAAAATCCACTGAAGACTGCCTTCTGACAACCCAATATTTTTTTAATGTCTCAAGAAAAAGAATCATAAGGGAAGCATATCTGACAGGATATAGAAAGCTCAAAACATGTTGTTATCAACAGTTGTCTTTTCCTGAACAAGACAGAAAAAGTTATTCCATTAAAAGTAATTTGCCAGATGTAAATTTCAGCTATATCAGCTATATCCTCTAGTAGATAGATAATCGAATGGAAAAGGATAACATCCTCAAATATTTGATTTATACACGAGAAAACAATAATATTCAGCTTGAGCCCTCAAGTAATTGACTGCAACGATACAAAACAACCACCAGGTGGAGGGAGACAGAGTAGAATTACCTAGATGAGTCCTGATATAAAAACAAATTTAAAATTATATGGTATCCCCACTGGATTTTTGTTCTGAAGGAGAAGGCATTGGCTTAGTCAACAATTGTTACATGATGGTTATTGATTTGAATGGATGATTTTGTCTTAAGGCCAGCCTCTGTCAAAAACAAATGCATGGTCTGCTTAAAGAAACTGCTTGGAGCATGCAATGGCAGCTAGAAATATGCTAACAGGCAGATTTAGCTAAAGAAATGATTAATGGAGACTGCAAAGACCTTGTAAGAAAATAACTTCTAGTTTTAGAAATATAACAGTTCTTCAAAGAACAAAACAAGTGTCTGTCCTTTTCACTGTATTTAATTTTTCTTTCTTATATTCTTGAAGCACAGAAAATATGTCAGAGACCTTTTATTATTAGAGAAAGGCCAAAAGGTACAAGTTATATAGCTGACTCAAGATAGTCTAGATCTTCCTTCATATTGGAGGATCTCAAATTCTGTGTGAAAAATAATCATCATTAAACTGCAAAGATGTTTTAATGCAAGTACACCAAGGGATTTTATGTCCTAAGAAATAAAAGTGCCTAGGAAATTATTTCAAATACACCAAAGAGTATGCTTACTTGTCATATATTTTTGTATCATTTTCCAGTCTTCAGTTAACAACAATTAATTTGAGATGTTGCATATGTAAACTTAACTACATTTGTTGCTTGCAAAATACTCTGTATTTGTGTGGTTGCCAAATATATGTATTATTTAGTCCATGAATAGCTTGGATGGCCCAAGTAAAAGCAGAATCATATAATCTTTGTTTTAACAAAACTAGTGAATAGGTACTTCCATAATCTACATGCATATTAAATTCTAACACATATAATCCTGTATCTGCCAGAGATAGTTGTTATGTCATTAAAAAAAATTATTTTGTAATTTTTATTCCTGTGTGAATAAGGGTCAGATGGTCATGCTGTTTGTGTATGCCTATCTGTTCAGTCTGAAAGTTCTTAGTAACTTTCAAACTTATTGTCAATGTCAGCTGCATGAACATTCAAATTTGTTATGTGCCTACACAGCTCGTGAAAATGGGCACCCAAATAAGCAAGTCTCCATGGACAGAAAAGATCTGTTGTGAGCACATGCCACTGGAGAATGATGAGTGACCTGGCTTTGGAGAAGAGTTCAGGTAGATCTCAGACCTCATTAAATGAGAGAATCTTTTCCTCAGATCAGGTTCTTCTGCCATGTACAATCTGTACTATTTAAAAAAAAAAAAAA
>VZRE01005073.1:0-129101 GCA_013396775.1 Cephalopterus ornatus
CCTGCTGACCACGCTATTTTTGATACAGTTTGTATTTTTGATACAATTTGAATTGCTACATGACATCCTGTCAAATCATGAAGAGCAAATGAATAATCATCCATAATTCCTATGAAAAATATCATCCAGTCACTTGAAAATATAGTGCATTTTGCCTAGTGTTTAAAAATCATCATCTTCACTGTGCTTTTGCATCTTTCAGTTCCGGTGACATCGCTCACTGTCTCTGCTGTTCCTCTACAGCTGGACACTATTCTGTGGTCTCTATTCAAATACTTGTTTGCTTCCTGCCTGCAGAAGGGGTTTTATTATTAACTTTATCCTATCTCAAAAGCTATAACTATGTTTGGGATACCTCCAATCACCTTCTGTTGTTTTTTTAATAGGTGGTATGTTGAGTTCTGTAGAAGATCCAGCTGAATCAAACTTTTTAGTAGAACATGCAGACTTATACACAAGCAAGACAAGTGGCTTTTGGATAGGAATATACAGAAATGTAAAGGGTAACTATTCTAAGTATCATAAATAAACATAAATTGACTTTATTAAATGGACAAAAATATTAATAAGATACATTGGTTTTTAGCAACTAATTGAAGTGCAGTAGAATTTCTGACCTCAGCCCTTCCTGAGGATGGCTCCTGTTGCTGGTCTGTGAGAAAGCCTGTCCCAGTGGGGAACATGTGCCAGCTGGCTCTTATCCTCTCATGGCTGGGGAGCACCCATGTAGGAGCTGGGGGTGTCCAGCCAGAACCCCCAGCATTAAGCTTCTCTCTGTCTCTGTATGCAGAAATTTAGGCTGCTGGCTAAAGAGTGCAGTGGAAAACACACATCTGGAAAAAAACCACTGTTATCAATCCACAGACAGTCAGAAAGGATTTTATTTTAGATTATTTTCAGCTCATTGAAACATCAAAATTTTTTTCAGAGTTCATACAAAAAAGAAAAGTTTTAATTTTAACTAAGCATATGTCTAAGCATTGCAATAAAAGTTGCTTGATTTTCACTGAGAGCTGCTGAAATAATGATTTAGAAATTAGAAGAAAAAAGCCTAGATTTTTTTCAGTTTGAAACTTTAGTATCCTAGACAAAAATATGGAGCAATATAAATTGAAACTAAGTTATGACTGAAAAATCTGCAAATCATCATTTGGAAAAGTAATTATACCATTTTTGAGAAGAGAATCAAATCAAACACAAAGAAAAACACACAAAGAAAACAACTGCAGATGGAATTTTTGAAGAAAGTAGTATTGCTTTATTAGGCTGAATAAAGTAATATTGCACTAATATTCACTCTGGTGAAGATCTTTCATGTGGACCTATTAGTATTGATACTAACATTTGCAACATTAGGGCAGCTGCTTTGGCAAGACAACAGTGCCTTAGACTTTGTCAACTGGAGTGAAGGACAGCCCTCAGAGGACCAGCTTGATTATTGCGTGGAGTTGTCTGCGTCCACGGGTTACTGGAATATCGTTCCTTGCTCTTCCCAAAAGGGTTTTATTTGTAAGAAGCCAAAGAGTAAGTGATTTTTTTAATATTTGCTCTTGATGTTTATGGGTTTTTTTAGTAGTGATAGCACAATATGATCATTACAAAAGACTGACATAAAACAGTCCTGCTTATCACCTGTTATAGTGTTCAGACAAAAATAATATTATATTGAGTTATCCTTTTTTTGTTTGCCCTGTTCATGATTTCTTGCTTCATAACCTCAGATTTTCTTGCATTCTGTGATGAATATTCAATTAATAATTAAAAATTATCAATATTTTCGGAAAAAAATTTAAACTCCTCTGTTGTTTTGTTCCCCTCCAACATAAACCTATCTTTTCCTATTAACACTCCTATTGTCTTTCTGTGGAACAAGGGCTGCACCAATAATTTGCTATTCTTCCTCTTGCTGTACTATGATACATGCTGTTCCCGTAAGAGATGGATGAAGCAATCCTATTTAAATAACAACAGAACGGAAGCATGATCCAGAGAGCATATAGTGACCTTTGAAAAGAGTAGAAGTGTTTTGGTTAGCATTTTTTTTTTTTTTTAATATTGTGTTTCTCTGTAACTGAGCACCATCTGCTTTGGTCAGGAAGTAGAAGTATCAGAATATTGTGAGCCAAGTAGCCATGTGGTTATTTTGGAGTTTAACTGTTAATTCAGAAAAAAAGCCTGATTTCCTGCCCTGTTTCACAACCCTGAGGTTCAGGATGTTTCTGAGGTTCGGTCCTTTTGCCCCCAAACAAAGCTGCAGCTGGGGCGGGAAGCAGCAGTCACGCCAGTCAGCAGTGTTCAGGGCACATTCTGAAAACAAAAATCCTGCTTTTAGGAAAACTCCTAGTTTTCTTTTGATAGTCAGGCAATGGATACTACTGAACGCTAATTCCTTGTTACCAGATATATCAGAAAACATAAACTCACTATCGACACACACTTTATTTGATGGTTTTGATTGAGTGGCCCTGACATGCAAGCCAAAGTACAGAGGATGAAGTCGCTAACGGCAGCAGGTTCTCCAGCAGAACAACAGTGTTTCAGCACAACCAAATACTCATTCCATTACAACCAGCTCTGCATCCTTTCACAGAACAAATTCAACAGCTGCTTTTCCTTGGTGCTCACAAACACAGGAGAGCTCAACACATTGCTGTGTTTCTGCCGCAGCAGCCCAGCTCTTGGTGTATCCCACTCTCCCTGGGGGTCCCACTGCTCACAGGGAAAAGACCCATCCTTGCCGTGGCCTCTACCCAACTCCCACCAGCTCATGCCCAGTGCACCAGGAAAAACCTGGCAGATGGCGCCCTCTGTGCACAGCCGGGAAAAGCTGCACAGGAAAACTTGCGCTTACAAATGGAATTATAGATGCAAATGAATTTTGGTAAATTAAGACCCACTGGGTCTCAAAGCAATTATGTGAAGTACGGGAAAACTCAAATATCCTCAGCAGTTGATCAAGTTGTTCCCAGTCTCTGCAGCAATCAGACCCCGTGAAATGGACAAAGTTTATTAATCAGGGGAGAAAAGGGAGTCCAGCTAAAGCAGTCAGAAACTACCAGTGCTTGGAGGAGACTTTTCGGTTTTAAAAAAAGAAGCCAGAAGAGAGCTTTAATATGCAAAACAATGCAGTTTTATTAAAGGAAATATCACATTAAAAATCTCCCACAACTTTTCATCTCTGTTAATTTAGCAGATGTGTTTCCAGGAGAAATGATGATGTGCGGGTTACCAGACCTTTTGCTAACATGAAACTGTCACAAAAAAAATGTGACCTTTTTAGATTTTGACTAAACACTTGTCTTTATCTTTTTCAGCTATTCTTAAAGCAACTGCAAACGTGGAAGGTAGGATTTTTTTTCCTTCCAAATGGTTTCAAAGATACATGAAAATAAAAACTTGGGGTTTTTAATTAACTTAATGTTATTCATTTAGTTTATATATATTTATTTATATGAGATTAATTTACTTAATTGACATTCAATTCTTTCCCAGCATAATATAGCAGTACCTATGGGACACTTAGGGCATCCCAGGATAAGCAAAACTTTGGTAAATTGATAATTGCCTCTTTGCTCCTTCTTCTGCATGCTAAAATCGATGAGGAGAACTGACCCAGAGACAATATGATAGATTTTAACCCTGGTAATTAAGGGGAAATTATAGTTTTCATACTTACTTATGGCTACAGTAAATCCATTTCTATTTGCTTTGTATTTATTTACAGATGCCAAAAAGGACAAAGCCAGTGGTCACCGGAATATGTGGATACTACTTACTCTGGTCCTCATCATTTTATTAGGGATGGGCTTCATGATTTATTTTGCATTCAAGATCAAAACTCAAAGTGACACTGCAAGAAAGGAGAGGTGGTGCAGCAGACAGATAAAATACAGCCATGCCCTACCTGGAAGGGACAATGAAAGTGATTCTACCAACAACAAAGAAAAAGATGAACACAGTGTTGTCTGATGGGATAAACCAGCCAAACTAAATGGTTAAGCTTAAAAAACATATAGCTGAAACAGAGTAAATCTTAGTCTCTATTAGATGCACGTAACTTCTACTATGAACTAGAACTGGCAGTTATTCCTTTGGTAAGGATGAAGAACTATTGCTCTGTGCTCTTCAATAAATATTCTCAGTTATTGATTGAGTTGGTAGTGCACAAAATGGCTAATTAGGCAAACATGAAAACCAACAGAACTAGTGGGAATTCAGATTTAAAGGTTATGGGTTAATACTATAGTGTTGTCTTTATTTAGAGATTTGTGGCAGCGGTGCATACAGAGTCAAGACTAATATTGAGTGCTCTAATGCCTGCACCTTGAGAATATCTCACCATGCTGTACTGAAGCATGTGCACTGTTACTCAAGTAAAGTGGTGTTTGGAATAAACAAAGATTTACATGAACTCTTTGTCCCCATTGTTGCCCCTGTCTTAACTCTTTACGCAAATATATATATATATATTACAAGTGAAATGCAAATACTTGTCCTTCATGGCTTCAATTTGAATTTTGCAAAACAAGTAAATCTTGGCGAACAGTCTTATTCTATGACTTTGAATGTTTTTTATCAATTGACTGTGAAAGCATATCAATAAATGATCTATATATTACATAATAATACTTTGGTGGTGTTCATTTAGCATGCAGAGATGTTACACAGTTCGCTGATCGAATGAGTCATGTACCTTAAAAGAGAGGCTAACAGGAGGAAATACAGAAACATGAACTAAACATGACTAAAAAAGGCATAAATAAACCATAAAATAAAGCAGATGCCAAATAAAGCTGGGAGAATCCATTCCTGGTTTTATTTCACTTGATTGCTCATTTTAGGATGTCTTTGCTTACTATCCTCCACCTCTCTGATAAATAGACTGACAACTGGGCACTGTGTCCATGCTACAGGCCAGTAAAGCAGTGGGGCACACCATAGTGCCTTGGTGTGAAATGTTTTAGAGGTTTACTGTGCTGTTTAAGTTTCCTATGAATTCTCTGTTGTCTATGACATACTGAAGGGAAAAAAGATCTCAAAGATCTCTGGGAAAAACAAACTTTTAGAAAGTGCATAAGAACAGTAGAGGAGACGTCACATGGCATTGGATTGATGACTTATAGATATGGCAATTAAACAAAACATATTGCAAAGGATAAGGAATAAAAGACATTTTGTACTCAAACTACTTTTACTGACAGTCTTCTCGACCTTACATCTTCTTTTTCCCCTTCATATAAGTTATAACGAATACACATATTTTAGGTTTTTTTGTGAATACTGAGACTGAATTGGATTCAGTGCTGTTTGATGTCTAATAATAAAGGCAAAACAAATGAAAAGAGTGAACAGATGAAAAAAATTGCAAAATAATATCATTATTTAAAATTTTGATATTGATAACACAGCTCTGAAGACCCTGTACTTCCCTCACACTAAGTGATGCTTTGCCCTTGCAGAATATATTGTAAAATTTGTCTACATAATAAAGCCAAGAAAAATTTGAAAGGCAATTTCAGCTGAATATTTTTCCATCTTTTTCTTCAAAATAAATAGGGGATTTTGCATCATAGCTGAAGTTCATTTCCACTTAATAAAGGACTGAAGCTCATTTGTAAAGTTTGAAAATATCCTCTTTTCTTGTTTCATTTTACACTTGGTATAAAGGAAAAATTAGGTATTAAAATTCATTTGTACTTCATGGATTACATAATTTTGAAAGACAGTTTTGCTGCCAAAAAATCAGAAGGATTTGTAAAGATTTGGCTAATTTGTATTGGTTCTTCTAAGATAAATTCACATGAAATAACAGCACAGTAGCTTTATTAGTTGATAAATCAGAGTAGATAAAAGCCAGGTGTATACATAGTGCCCAGTTTGTCAAGTCATCAAGCAAAATTAAATTGTCCTGTCTGGGTTAATGTATTTTGAAATAGTTAACATTGCTCACTCCATTAAATGAAACTAATGTATCATTTGTAGCAGTGAAGACCTATCTGCCTAAGAAATTTGCATATATTTTTGTCTGAGTTTCCCAGGTATTTATTTAAAGTACATCCATTTAAGTGCACTCCCTACTTCTTTGTCTTTGAGAGTCACAATGTTACAATTTCAAGCAGAACGGAGAATGTTAAAAATAATTCAGTGGAATGGTGTTGAACTGTTAAAACTTGGCCACTTGCATTTGAATGGATGGAAACTTCACTTTCAGATGCAAAGTCTGAATTTTGTAATTATTTATAGATTTCAAAATACCACATGTGACAGGATATTTCCTTATTTAGAGCCCAGAGTTTTCTCTTTCAACTAAAAATCTCCAAACCTGAGAAGGAACCAACACCAACTGATTCCTTAAGGACCTCTACTGCAGCAATTAATTTCAGCTCATCTCTTTGCAAATAAGAAGACAGAATGAAACACTTGACTTTTTCTACAGTCTTAGTTTTCCTCTCATTTGTTCGTACTGCTTTTCAGACACTTGGTGAGTCTATTTTTTCCTATCCCCTGAAAAAGTGGATGTGAAAGTGGGCATCTTTGTTGTGTTGATGGTTTCTCGCGCTCTTTAAGATTTTCACACAGCTTGACTACTCTGCATTTCATATTTGTCCTAACGGGACTGGTCCACAGAAACTTAAAAAAAGACAGATACAGATGATGTTGTTTACTTTAAAAGAGAGGGGGAGGGTCAAAAAGGGGTAAAGCTGGGAATCAGCAAATAAAGATTGTCTTCTGGGTAAAAATTAGTTATTGCTTATGTCTGCTCTGTGAAGTAGATGGACTTCACAGGGTGCTCCATAGTCCTTGGGTGTATACACGACTGACTTAGAAAAAAATTAAAAAGAAAAAGGAATTAAATAGGGTGTTGTATGTGTATCCCTTAGTCTTAGCATGAGATTGTGTGGGATGAGATGGAACTTGTGGCTTGATATAAGATGTAACACCATGGCTGTGCAGATGCCAGTGGAAAAAAAAAAGAATTAGAATTATATGGGAGTCAAGAATGTCCCCTGAATAACCACTACAGCTTTCAGAGTAAGAAGAGGCATAGTTAAAGCTTTGGTTGACCAAAGACAGATCACAGCTCCCTTCTGATGTAAGGATGATGACAATGTTCAAGGACATTTTTTCTTTATCCTTCAGTTCATTAGATTTGTGGAGTGGGGTACACATCACAGCTCCCAAAAGCAGATACTGTGCCATATGAGCTGCACTAGCACTGCCCTGTGCAAAAAGGGGGTCCCCCACCTGCTCTGTGAGCTGGGAACCAAACCCACAAGCAGCAACCTCAGTTTCCAGCAAGAACTCATATTATTAGTCCCAAAAATACTGTGAGGGACAGAAACTTAGGGGACTACACTAAGCACTGATTTATTTAGCAGTAAGAAATAAAAGATTTAATAATATTTAAAACATTTTGCTGAAATGGAAAAGAAGAAGCTAAGTCTCAGCTTCAAATTTAGATTTGCAGAACTGACACTTCCATATTTTACTGAGCTCGTCTAAGTAATACAGAGACTTTCTGGGAGGGCTCAAGAACTATTCTTTCTGTCACAGCATCCCAGAATTTTCCAGACACTTTCTCCTCTGTTCACTACTTAACAGTGGCTTGCCCTAACATCCTACAGTTCTAGAAATTTACTGTAGTGTTTGGAGGGACAGCTCACTGTCCTTTTTGTCTTATTTTATCAGATGAATATGGGAGCAATGCTGTATCTCTGTTTTCAGGGGGCAAAGCTTTGCCCTTCTGTTCCATGGGTCCTAGAATATTCCTTGTAGCCCAAATTCCAATCCCTCATGACCCAAAGCCAGTGATAGCTGTATGCTACCTGGAATTTCGAGTAGCAGGCAGCTGTGTGCTCAGGCTGCCCTGCTTTTCATGTCCATAGTACAGCTGCAGTTCTGGACGTCCCTTACCAGCAGAGGATACTTGTTTCAATGGGTTACTAAATCCCCTTTGGGAGTGTTAAGCACCTTACTCAACACTAACATTGCACCATCACAGAGGCCCACACCTGTAGTATCTGTACCTTTCTAAGCTGCCCAGTTCTTGTGAGAATGTTTGTGATTTGATTGTGTGAATTATTTTGACTTCTTATGATGGACCTACTAATGAAAGGATACTGAACAAGGCAAGACAGTGAGTCACCATTACAGGGTTTTTTCATTCTAAAACAAAAAAACAAAACCATAACACAACATGCCAATTCCAGAAGGAGCAAAAGTCACAGAAGGCTCACTCATTTAACTGTATTAAGCACAAATGCAACCCCATGGAGGTTGTGTATGTGTATGTGACATGAGCTCAATCTATAATGCACGAAATGATGGCAAACTTACAAATGTTCAGTAAGGTGTCTTTTGGAAATCTTGAATGAAATGTGCATTTTGGGAAAAAATTAAATTCCATTATAATGATGATATTTTTGAAGTTGTCATAATGTGTTTTATGTATTCTTATTTCTCTGTATTGTATTTACATGTAGTTACATGAGCTGCACTTATTTTTCCATCCCAGAATGAAATAAGTCTTGAAAATGCCATTTGATCCTTGCAAATGTGACTCATATTTGAGTCAGATCAGCACAGAATCAACAGCTCATCTTTCTCTGCACAAGCTCTTTTACCATGTGCTCACCATAAATACAGTAATTCTGAATGTTTTGTTTTACAGACAGTGAAATATTTTTAATATACAATGAGGATACTAAGCTCTGTTTAAGTGCTCAGAGTTCTGAGGCAGTCACTACAGCCACTTGTAGGAAAAACACTGACTTACAAAAATTCAGGTGGGTCTCTGATCATCAGCTGATGAGTGTGGCATTCGCACAATGTTTGGGAGTGCCCTACAAGCAAAACCAGGCTAAAATTTCTCTGTACCCATGCGACAAGAAAAGTGAATTCCAGAAATGGGAATGCAGAAATGGGACCTTGGCAATCCAAGGGGAAGATTTCTTTCTCAGTGCTGGCAAAAAAAAAGAAAATACTGTGCTGAAAACAGGATCAGAGACAATGAATAAATGGAAGATCTACGGAACTATGGATGATTTGTGTTCTCGAGGCCATGAAGGTAAAGTTTAAAGGTTAATCTTGATGGTTTATTGAATGCACTTGTTTGCCATCACAGATATGGTTCTATGACTTCTGCTCCCCGTAGTCTAACATCAGCTGTTCCCCCTGAGGCAATGGTGGACTAGCAGATGATTAGTTCACATATTCAGGCCTGTATTCCTCCATCCTGGAGAAACACAGCTGCTTAAGTTCAGACAGCATGCATTATGTGCAAAAATGGGCTTTATTTTTTCTTTACTTTTAAAGCAAAGGTGGAGGTTATTTTTAATTGTTAGCATTAACCACTTTTCTCAGTGATGCCTGGCAATAATACAAGAGGCAGGGGGAAGAAGCTGATGCACAGAAAATTCCACCTGAATATAAGGAAGAACTTCTTTACTGTGCAAATAACCAACCACTGGAACAGATTGCCCAGAGAGGTTGTGAAGTCTCCCTCACTTCAATATCTGCCTGGACACAATCCTGTGCCCTAGGCTCTAGGATGGCCCTGCTTGAGCAGGGAGGTTGGGCCAGATGATCCACTATGGTCTCTCCCAACCTGTGATTCTATGACTGTAATCAAAGCACTTTATTTAACAGTATACTCTTACTACTGAGATTGTATTAGTATTGTTGGATGAAAGGCAAAAATCTCTAAGTTTAATGCACCAGTATTAAATGTCAGGAAATAATCCCATGCATGCTACCTTCAGTTGCCCTACGAGATTTCAGATGCCAAAAATCCCACAACATTTAACAATTAAATCATGAATGATAGGAAATTAAGTTACATAACAAAAAAAATTATGTTTTTAGAAAATTATATTTAAAGATACAAGACAAAAATCTCCACAGTTCTTTCATAGTTGGCTACAGTATGAAACTTCTAAATTTCCAGCTGTTACGACTGATGATGTACCCCAAAAGGAAATGGTAAATTGCAACACCTACCAAGAACTTCCACAAAAGACAATGCTGGTGACAGCAGTTTCCCAGTTACACCGGTGTAACACTTGCAATGCTTTCTCCATGTAGTTTTATGGAGATACGTAGATTCACGTACATACATTAACATTTCTCTTTGCCCCCTCAGATCTGTTTACATTGTTAGGAAATTCCAACGGAGCTCCGTGCACCTTCCCCTTCCAGCTGAGTGGTAGATGGTATGTCGAGTGCACTGCTGCTGGCAGGTCAGACGGCTTACTCTGGTGTGCAACAACACCCGACTTTAACGGGGACCATTTGTATGGGTTTTGTCCAACTGCCAGTAAGTCCTGACATAAATATTATAACACAACATTGTTTGGTAACTATATCAATACTGAGATGCTGTCAATCATACAGAAAGGAAAAACCTTATAATGACCTCATTTTACTCAAAAATGTCTCTCCCACAACATAACATTCCTGACAGAAGAAGCAAATCTGTTTACTATTAGTCTGTAGTCAGGCTGAAAGTTGTCTGGGTGTGTCCATCAGTAGTTAACACCCAGAAAAAGATCAGTGTGCTTTAATATGACTGTCTTCAGCATAGAATCACCTGAAAATTGAGATGCTATTCACAGCCGAATACTCACTGATACTTGTGGTAGCAGTAGTATAACCTCTTCTACCCAAGCAAAGCCCTGTTCTGTATAACAGGATTGATCTACAGTACATGGGAGTATGTAGCTTGTCTTCTGAAAGTTATAAAATAAGAAGGTTGGCTCAAAGATTTTTCTGAAATAGTAGCATCATCAGCATTTCCCTTGTAATGTTTCAGAAGACATTACAAGACATGTTCCTATGAACAGATAAAAGAATGTGCATTGGAGTGCAGGATGAAAACCACCAAAATACGGTGTTAATGAAGATATTAAAAATGCTGCTTCAAACCTAATTTTTCAGTGTGGTACCACAGAATCAGCATTTGTCATTTCGATAGGAGCATTGCACTGGGAAACCAGCTTCATCTCGCAACCACCAACTACCACCATTGTTTTGACTTGATTTGGTGAAAATTATTCCCTGGTGCTATATTGCAAGCAGTAGCTTGAAAAATCCCACAACATCCTCACTATATAAACTAGAAAACATGAAGTACGTGGCATTATAAAATTGATGGGACATTATCACTAACACTTGAGTCTACAGTTAAAAAAGAATGTTAAAAATCTGTGAATCAGCAAAAAAGAAACACAATAAGAAATAGAAAACATTTCCTCTAATAAATCATTCAAGAAATTTAATCTTTTTCCCAACAAAAGCAAAATTTAGGACAAGTTGTAATCACAGCTTATTTCAGCACTTGCCCAGGGAACAGTTTTGCTAACAGTGAGCTCTCAAAAGATAATTTCTAAATTCCAGAACACATGCTAGACTACGAATACGATCCCAGCTCCTCATCTGCTCCTCACTGGACCCTTCACCAGCTCTCTTGCCCTTCTCTGGACACACTTCAGCATCTCAATGTCTTTCTTGTAGCAAGGAGCCCAAAACTGAACTCAGTATTTGAGGTGTGGTCTCACCAGTGCCTCCCTAGTACAGGGGGGCAATCACTGTCCTGGTCTTGCTGGCCACACTGTTCCTGATACAAGCCAGGATGTCATTGGTCTTCTTGGCCACCTGGGCACACTGCTGGCTCA
This sequence comes from Cephalopterus ornatus, assembly GCA_013396775.1. Classification (NCBI taxonomy): domain Eukaryota; kingdom Metazoa; phylum Chordata; class Aves; order Passeriformes; family Cotingidae; genus Cephalopterus; species Cephalopterus ornatus. The sequence goes on from VZRE01005073.1 coordinate 11,673, forward strand.
TGTTCAGCTGGTTTTCAAACAGCACCTCCAAGTTCTTTTCTACTGGACAGCTTTCCAGCTGCTCTTTCCCATGCTTGTAGAATCGTAAATGTAATTAGTGATGGCATAATTTCAAAAACAAAGTTTCCATTACTGGAAATGTTTGTGCTTCGGTTGTGTTTCAGCCAAGAATAAACTTGGACATAGTCTATGAGCTACTGAACAGGATTTCAGAGTAGACAATGACCAAGACACAGTTTTGGTTTATTGATACCTTTACAATATTTTTTTTCATCTGGAGATTATAAAATTTAAAAAGTGTAAATAAAGAATGAAGGCCCATCTCTGCTACTTTAAATTGCAAACCCTGTTTTACTTAACAAAGATCAAGCTAACTTGCTTGCTCCAGAGTGTCATTTCACAAGTAAGCTTGCAGTAGAATTTTGCCATAACATTTTGTGTAAAATGTTTATTACAAACTGAGATACTGAATCTCCTTTCTCTCACACAGACAATGACAGATTTTGGAGTACAGACCCTTTGACAGGAACTTACTACCAGATAAACTACCAGTCAGCTCTCACGTGGCACCAAGCAAGGAAGAGCTGTCAGCAACAGAACGCAGAATTACTCAGTGTTACAGAGATACATGAATATATGTATCTAAGAGGTGAACTAATAATCAAGATTGAGTAAAAAATGTGTCAAAGAGGTTTTTTTCACTGATTTCAAATGTTTCAGGGTTTTAAGCACTTTACAATGAATAGCTGCTGTAAAAAACTATGTACTAATGTACTATATATATGTATATATAGTCAGATATAATCAGAAATAGCAAAATTACTGTAAATTAAGCTTTTTATAGGTGGAACTTCTGTAACTTGTGGAATTGCCATTTGAAATTATTTATATTATTATCTAAGAATTTCCAATTAGCTCAAGCTCAAAAAATACCAGAAAGGTCCTAGAAAGGGACCTTAGAAGAAGAAACAACATTTTAGGAGGCAATCATTAAATGAATTTTGTGTTAATGAATCAGTATTCTTCATGTATATCTAATGAAATAGTTTTTTGGAAATATCATGCAAATTTTTTACAGAAGACTCCTAAAAAACCAAAGGCTTTCTGGATTTATGCACATTCTGTAGGATGAAAGTCCAATAGCAATTGCATCACAATCAAGAAAAGCTGGAACGCTATTAATAATAGCAATTTAGTCTTTCCATTTGCAAAGCTTATTGTTTACAATTAACTGTAGAATAGCACTAAATTCAGATAAACTAATTTGTAAAACAGTCTTTTGCAATTCTCTACACTTTATTTACAGAAAAACCCCTCTGGGTTTATTACCAGTAAACATGGATTCTGTACCGAACTTAGAAATCACTAAGCAGACTTTTAGTATCTTCTTCTAACCTTTGAAAATAAGGAACATTTCCTAACAAATCTTATTGGGATTCAATTCTTTTGGTTTCCTAGATTTGATTGACAGCAAGAGATCCTCTCTCTGGATTGGGCTTAACAGCCTGAATCTCAACAGCGGCTGGCAGTGGAGTGGTGGCATTCCCTTCAGATACTTGAACTGGGCACCAGGTGATAATCTTTTTTTAACAATTTTAGGAATTAATATTTCCCACCAGTATGATGAATGCATATTAATTGAAGTCCTGTAGTATTCCCCATGGACATGAGGAAATGGAGCCGAAAGGCATGGGAGGCATGAGATGGAAAATCTGAGAATTATGCTTTCCTTCACTAGACATACCTTATGGAATTTCAAGCAGAAGAGCTAAATAATCTCATCCCCTACCAGAAGCAGATAAAATAAAAAGCACTAGATGAGCTGTAGCAAACTGGGAATGCCTCCAAGTCATTAAATCCTCTGTGTCTTTACAACTCTTACAAGGGTTATCAGACCCTGCATCCTGTAAGGACTCAGCTGTCAGTGAGCACCATTCTTGAAAAGCCTTCCTCTTACACTTTTCTACTCTTCTTCTCTCCTCTTTAACATTCAAGAGAGACTGTAAATAGAGTTCACACCACTGTCAGTTTATCTTTGAAGGTCTCTTAATGATTGCCATGGCAACAGTTGATTGCAGCAAATGCTGAATAAATCCAAGCATAGTCCATCTTTTGGCCTTCCTAAATCTCAGAGATGTTACCTCCTTTAATCTGGCACAGAGGATGAAGGAAAAGCCCAGAGCTGCTGAGTCTGGTACAGGATTTCATACCTTCTGCTGAGCTGGTCAAATTCCTTAAGCCCTGAAGAGAAGAGGAGTTGGCTCTCAGGTCAAAAGGCCCACACACCCAGAGCTCCTGTATCGCCACCTGATGGCTGTGATCATGAGTTCATACACACATTTCCAGTTCACAGAAAAATTGTTTTAAGTTGTATCTTTTTTGGGGAAAAAAAAAAAAGGTAATTCATCACACTGTGGACCTCTCTGAGAAGAGGAAAACACTGACCATTCCCCAGATAGGGATCGTGGTCCTGGAGAAACTCCTGGAGGGTTGGTTGAAGAGGCAGGCAGAGGAGAGACACTCAGCAATTGTGAGGAGCTCTGCTTCCAGTAAGGCACAAATTTGCATCCAAGTTCCCAAAGGGACAAGCAGAAATGACCTTTTCAAAGGGCCATTTAATACAGCCTTTCCACCAGTGCATAGTATAGTTTGTCTTCTGTGCAATCCAACAATTTTCACAAAACTTACAGGACTGTCTTATTTTTGAGACCACTATTCTGCAATCAAATGTGGCAGAAAGTGTGAATTATGCAATAAGCATATAAAGAAATGTTTTGATGGGTACTTCTAAATTACATTTTCTTATCTTATTAGATTATATATTGTTAGAAAAAATAATTGTAGCAGTAAAGTCAAAAGCCTACAATTGACACATTAAATGGCTGGAAGTAAATTGTTCTTTTAGCTGCTGAAATAAAACCTGTGCTACATAAAAATAATTTGGTTTTTTATTACATGAAGGAAGCCCTGACCCTGAGTCTGAGAAACTCTGTGCAGTACTAAATCCCAGAAGAGATGCTAAATGGGAAAACAAGCCATGTGATCTAAAACTTGGCTATATCTGTAAAAAGGAAAACTCCACAATGGATCCTTTCATTCTTTCATCAGGTATGTCAAGTAAATTAAAAAAAACATTTTGATAAAGACAGAATTTGTATCACTAAAATTATATTTATTGGCTACTTGAAATTTTTTAAAAAAAGTAAGCATTGTAATTTGTTCTTCTGCTATGATGAGGGGTACAGAAGAAAGCATACTGTCATTTCTTTAGCCAAATATATTTAAATACTGACAATGTTCCTGGCACCCAGTAACCACACAAGCATTTTTTACTGGGATAAGCTGTACACTATCATGAAAGTATCATGGTCTGCATGGACATGAAGATATAGTTAGAGATACCTACCCTTCCTGCAGTGCATTCTAATGAAAACACTGAGGTTTATCACTGAAGACTTGGCAAAGTGACACCGGTAGGCTCAAAGCAACATCTTGGTGGTGTTGCCTGTAACCTGGAAAGATGGCAAAAAAGAGCAAGTTCCTTCGGAACACTTTTCTAGTACACTTCTCTCTGATTTTTTTAATGAGACTCAGTATGGGAAACCACGTGTGCAGAGAATTACTTACGCTGCAGTAATAATGCCTTTATGGAATATGCAAAACATAACTGGGTAGGATATATTGTGTGCAAACGCTATATATGAAATTCCAAAATATTCCTCTGTCCAACAGTGAATACTTCACAGTAGTGAAGCCCAGTAACCACTGTCTCCAGTATTTGCCTCTTTTGTTTAAATGTAGTAGGTTTTCTGTGAAAGTACAGTAAGCAAAAACATACAGACTAAAATACATGTGTGAGGGATGAATAGAAGTACTGTTTATTTGTAATAATTTTCATTCTAATTAGTTAATTAACTGATTTTAAATATAATTGCAATTATTCTAGACTTCAGTTTGCACTTTAAAAATTTGAAATATCTATTGATTTTAAGGGGACGCAGAGCCTGTTAAATGCCCAGAAGGATGGTTACCCTATGGAGGTCACTGTTTCATGGTTCACAGAGACTCCAAAGAATGGAGAGAAGCCCTAACTTCCTGCAATGAGAGCAATGGCAATCTGGCCAGTATCCACAACCCTGAGGAGCATGGCTTCATACTGTCTCAGCTTGGCTACCGTGAGTGTTTCTACAGGGTAGTGTTTGGTACAAAAGGAGAACTATACTATTAAAAATCTTACAGGGTTTAAATAAAATAATTCTTACTTGTTTGTTACTAACATTTATAGGGAAGGCCACAGATACATGGGTTAGAAAAACCCCAAACACCAACAAACAAGAGGAATCATTATGCTCTCTTCATTTTTGTTTTTGCTCTTTTCAATTTGATTTTCATTTGTTTTTCACTGCATGAAATCACTTGAAGGAAATAACAGCAGCATTTGGACTGATTATCTGCTTCAAACACCTCGTAGCTGCAGATACAGTAATGGACTTTGCTGATAAAGCTGAGGAATCTTATTTCCTGCTGGTGTCTCATTTTTTAACTTCTTGAAAGAAGAATGTGAATTAGGGCTTAAAATAAACTCCTCTGTCTTTTAATATAGATGAATTTGCATTGAACCATTGCAATTTCAGCTCATTTCCACAAAATCTTGCTCCAATGGACTGTTTCAACTTGGGTAATAACACAGACGAATCTCTGTTCTTAGAAGCCGTGGATGAGCTGTGGATTGGCCTGAATGACCTCAAAACTCAAATGTACTTTGAGTGGAGTGATGGGACTCCTGTTACATATACCAAATGGTTGCCTGGAGAACCAACCCATGAAGTCAATGGGCAAGAAAATTGTGTCATTATGGCAGGAAAGGTGAATCATTCCACATTTGTGTAACACTGTACTATTTGAATTTTGGTTATATTTCTAGGTTGTTTTTTTTTAATTCAACATAGCAACAAATCAGAGAGTGGTATCTTCATATGGTTGTCCTAAATGAAATTGAATATGAAATTATATATAACTAGATAAATATTCATATCTGATTTTGAGTGTACGTTATATGCCAAGCAAACCTTAACAGTCTGCCAGTGCCACTTAGATTAACATTAACCTCTCCATTAAGCAAAAATACTTGGAATTCACTAAAAAGTACAGATCTTCATTGTCCCTTTGAAACAATATTTAAAAGAAATAATAATGTTTCTAAAGGAAACGGGTTATGCCTCACTGCTTTTCACCTCTTCACAAATTGCAACTAGGATGGATACTGGGCCGACAATGCCTGTGACAGAAAGTTAGGCTACATCTGCAGAAGAGACCCACTACAAGGAGTTTCTGAAACAGCAAAGACTGATCCTGCCTGCCTGAAGGTAAGAAGAAAGCATATCCAAGAATCTGGTTAGCAAAAACCCATTGTTTTCATAAGCTCCACTTGATACTGAAACTATTTTTTTACTTTCTTCCCTAACAAGTGTGATTCTACAACAAATTCAGGGTGGTAATTTTCACTACAATCCCTTATTTAAAATAAAGTTATTTTGATTTTTTTTTAGAGAATATGAGTCAGGCCTATTATCTCAGAACTGTCTGTGAAAGGGGCTAAAGCCATTACTGCGGTTTTCTGCATATTTTTTATATTGTTCTACAACCATCTGTGGTTATAGAAGCTGTAGTAGGGGCTGCTAACAATTTCTGGACTATGTGACATGATGCAAGATGATGACAAATTTCACTATTCAAGCCAAATCAAAACAATAAAATCACTTATGAGTGAATTAGTTTTTAGCAAATTAATCTATCTTACTGGGGTTTTTTCCTTCTCTTTTCCCTCTTTTTTACTTTTCTATTTACTACTATTCCATATTTAGTAACCTTTCCCACAAGCCCATATGGGGAGCAGAGCTAAGACTCATTGGGCTCAATGGAACTAGGCAGCAGCCAAATACTGAACACAGATTTTATTTACCTTTCTTAGGTGCAGCAAGCAATCTACGACCTGGCATAAAAGGGAAAATTACTTAGAATTCAGCTGTAATTTTGAGGATTTTGCTTTTCAATTGTATTTATGTTTACCTCTTCAGTCAGACTTTTAGGTGAGCTGATGAATTAAAGAAATTAATTAGTCTAGTTACTGTACCTTTAGCCTTGAAACATCAGGAAACTTGAGTCAGCATCTCTACTATAACACATACTATTCTTTTCGATTCTGAGCAAGGAAATATTTTATTCTCCTGATTCTGAATGCACTCTCCATTCTTAGGAGAGCCCTAGGTCCCTCTGACTGTTTTAGCAGTAAAAACATATCTGTTATTAATTGTCAAAATAGTGAGAGTCATACGTGTGAAATCTTTTCTTTCCGCCCTTAATGTTTGCTAAGTTTCATTTCCATTAGAACACTGGAATTCAAATGAATACATTAACACCATTAGGTTATATTAAAAATATGTTGATTTAAGAGTATTCACCAAAGTTCCAGTACTATAACATATACTTTTTTTTTACTGCAAGTACATTTCATGTGTTCTTGACAGGGCTGGGAAAGACGTGGTTTTTACTGCTACCTAGTTGGACACACCTCTGTAACATTTTCAGAAGCAAAGAAAACCTGTGAAAGGAGCAATGGTTATTTAACAAGTATAGGAGACAGGTATGAAAAGTGTTTAAAAATTGTATATCTGGTGCAACAATATTGGAATTTTAAAAAATAGTTGAGAACTTTTTGGCAGAAAAAGAAAAACAGAAAACCACAGAATATCCTTTTTCTGAAGAAAAAAATAATTGATAAGCACAGTATGGCTTTTCTAACTAAAAATAATTTACACATTGATGTTTTACAGTACTTTACTCTGAAAAGACAGACAACAGCAACTTCTGCTCTTTAAAGAGCAGTTTTTCAGTATAGCACAGCTTCACCTGCTATTCAATATAGCATCTGAAACCCAGTTACACAACATATTTCCATGTAAGAAAAAGCTTAATGGAGACTCCATTCATTCTAGTCTTATAAATTTTGGGGTGCTGAGGAATGGAAAACTAAGGGAAAGCTAGGCTTAATGCCATCTGACTCTTGTAATTTCAGATATGAGCAAGCCTACCTAACCAGCCTCACTGGTCTGAGCTCTGAGAAGTATTTTTGGATTGGTCTCTCAGACATGGAAGAGCGACGGAGTTTCAAGTGGGTGACTGGTGAAGGTGTTCTGTACACAAACTGGAACGCAGCAATGCCTGGTACTCTGCCAATGGAGTAAATCTATCCTACTAAGGAACTTCCTGTGTTCTAATTCTGAACTGTTTTCCAACTTTGATAAAACACATCCATGATGACCCAGACAAACATTCTGCCTTTGAAACTGGTGTGTCTTTGATACATGTACTCGGCACTAGTGAGGCTGCAGCTCGAATCCTGGGTTCAGTTTTGGGCCACTCCCTACAAAAAAAACATTGAGATGCTGGAGTTTGTCCAGAGAAGGGCAATGAAGCTGGTGAAGGGTTTGGAGCACAAGTCTGACGAGGAGTGTTTGAGGGAGCTGGGGTTGTTTAGCCTGAAGAAAAGGACACTCATGGGGGACCTCATCACTCTCTACAACCACCTGAAAAGAGATTGTAGCCACGTGGGGGTCAGTCCCTTCTCCCAAGTAACAAGAAAGAGGGCAAGAGGAAATAGCCTCAAGTTGTGCCAAAAGAACTTTAGATTGGATATTAGGAAAGATTTCTTCACTGAAAGGGTGGTCAGTCCTTGGAATAGGCTGCCCAGGGAAGTGGCTGAGTCACCATATCTGGAGGTATTTACAAGATGTGTAGATGTGGCACTGAGGGATATGGTTTAGTGGTGGGCCTGACAGTGCTGGGTTAATTGTTGGACTCAATGATCTTAAAGATCTTTTCCAACCTAAATTATTCTATGATTTTTCTATGATGCCATGAAAACATTTCTTTTCTGACTCATTGTATACAAGAGCAAAATCAAACTGAGAAGAAAGGGTGAAATGGCTTCCATCCTTGGTGACAGGCTGTCAAATCCTTGCTGTGAGTGGCATAGGAAAGAGGCAGCCAAGGGACTGTTCATGCAGTCAAAGGGGAGGGAAGATGATGAAGGACTTGACTGGCTGGTTTCCTCTTTTTACAAAGCTTCTCTTCTGAGTGGACACTACACTTAATATTTCAAATAGTCTTCTGTAAAATAATCACATGAGCTGTAAAAATGTCAAGGGAACCACTGGAAAACACATTTCACCTTTCTTTTACATCTCACAAAGGGAATGAAGCTGGTTGTGTTGCCCTAAGGACTGGAAATGCAGCTGGACTATGGGATGTTCAGAACTGTGAAGTAAAGGCAAAATTTCTCTGCAAAAAATTAGCTGAAAAAGTCACTGTTCCTCTCACTCCTGAAACTGTTCCTGATTCCAAATGTCCCTCGGGTTGGGATACAAGCAATAGCACTAATGCATGTTTCAGAGTAAGTATTGCTTTTTGCAACAATCCTACTCATTAAACAGAAGAGCACCAAACAGATAGGCAAACTAAATCTCAAAGAATGGCACGTTATAGCTCAAATGTAATAAGCTTTTACACAACTGTTCAAATATCACTGCAGTTTTCACTCTATCAACAATATATAAGGTTATCCAATTAGCGTAATTTTTAATCCATATTATACATGATAATTGTAATGGCATGTTTTCCTGTTTTGCTTATACAAGGCATATGTTTAACACAATGTAAACACAGTGTTCTACCTGCATCTACAGGATTTTGTGAGAGAAGAAAACCAAAAGAAAACATGGTTTGAAGCCCGAGATTTCTGCAGAGAAATAGGAGGAGACCTGGCTGCCATTAGAAGTGAAAAAGAGCAAACAGTGATAGAAAACTTAATAAAGTAAGCAAATGAACTATCTAATAATTGATTATTTGGTGTAACAACAGCATATATAGTAATAAATTACAATATTCTTGTGTTGCTCCTGAGATAATTAGTTGAAAATCTATCTGGTTTTCATCATCATAATAATAAGAAAAATAACTGAGAAAATGGCTCAGATGGGTAATGTTTTCAAAGAAATTTTTGGAATTCCCAAAGTTTGTCATAATCTGTAATAATTTTAAATTCAGAAAAAAAGAACCCAACAACAAAATTTGTTGAATGCTTCTCCTTCAGACCCTGTTCTAAGTTTGTTTACTGAACCATTTTGAAACTAAATTGTGTCTTCCAGCAGCCCTGAACATTTTATTTCTCAAAAAACACCACAATCACAACATCAGTGAAGGAAAACAATGTGCTCTGTTTTCAATACAACCATTTGCAAAGTAGGAAATTTTAAGGTGTGAACTTCACTTACTTGCCAATGGAAGTTTGCTAACCAACAGTACTTTTTGTTTTAAAAATTTCTGCTGTATTTGAAGTCTTCAATAAATGTCAATTTATTGTCCCATGTAACTTGTAAAATTGACCAGCACTAACCATATATATCCTCTTCTTCCTCCACACATTTTTCACACTCTAGAAAAAAATCACCATCATCTCAGCCTTTCTGGATAGGTCTCCAGTGTTTGGATCCTGACGGTGGGCTTTCCTGGAGTGACGGATCACCGGTGAGTGTTTCACCTTGCCAGTTCCTTTCTGCTCTGACTCTTTTGCTGCTGGACCTGTTTCCATGACCACTGTACTTAAGTCGTATAGGAATTTCCAAAAAAGCCCACCTTGCAACTGGATTGAAAAAAACCCCCACAAACAAACAAACAAGAAAATGACCAATAAACCCTGAGGTTGTACCATCACAACACTGATGGCCAAAACAGAGGACTACATTCGGCTACGGAGATGATTATCCAAGTCATGAATACATGAGAAAGATCTCTCCTGACTTGTAGTAGTCACTGGTGATATATTGACATGTTCCTTTCCCCTGCTTTTTATTTATAATCTCATTTGATTCCAGTTTTCATGGGACTGCTACAGTCTGTTACACACTACATAAACGTAGAGCCTTTCTTTTCTCTTGTGTAGTGTCTGTAGTTGCTTTAATAGCCCACACTGGCTGCACAGACAGAAGAGGAAAGAAAGGAGTGGTTTGTAACTTTGGCACCACTTCTCATTCCTTACAGAGTACAACTTTTTTCTCCTGTATGATAAGAATAAACACTAAAGCTGTGTTTCCTCTGTAGGTGAATTATAAAGCAGAGAATTATTTTTATGATACTTCATTCGAAGATTGTGGAGCAATCAGGGAAGACCTTTCGTGGATTACGGAGCACTGTGAACACAGTCATAACTGGATTTGTGAAATAAAGAAAGGTACGTTACTTTTTACTCTAAATTCACTTTAGGAAGAAATTTCAGCTGAATCAAAACAGGAAGCTCTGCAAGTTACATACTGGTAAAAAAATTGGTTGATTTCATAGGAATTTTGCATACAGAAAAATAGATCAAGACATATACTTTCAGAATGCAACATTTCATCTGTTAGTGATAAAATGTTTTGTTTTATTTTTAAAAAAATTCCATACTGACATTATACTTCTTTGTGTAACTACGTAAACATAGAAAATAAGTTGAAAGCTGAGCTTACCTTGTAAAATCCACTGCTCTGCACAAAAGCAGATTTATGTCAAAACATAACTTCTGACTGACACAAAACTGCATGTTTCTTGGAACTTTTACCTGTAGGGAATTTCCAAGCCGGGGGGGGATAAGGGGACAAAGAGGGAGAAAGAGAGGATTACAATTCAAAAAAAAAAGAAAAACTAGCTTAAATTTCCACATCCTTTGTAAAATGAAACTTCACTCCTCTGCTCAGATGCTGCTAGGATGCTACACAACAACACATTAGTCACCTACTCTAATTTAAACAAGACTACAGCATCATATAATCTTTTTGTAAGATGACACTTAAAGACGGTCCTATAACAACAGGCTTGCTGTAATAAAAAGGTAATGAAAGCTTAAAAATTCATATACTTGAAGACAATAGACAGATTCACATCTTCCTCTCATACAAGTAGTGACATCTTCTCTGTTTATACTTCCATAGTTTTTATCCCAAATTAAACTACTGTTGGGAAAAATAATCAGTGAAATAAGAGAGCAATCAATTATAACTATGTGTTTACCTACATATTTTAGTTCCCAGACTAATACAGTGTTGCTTTGGCTGCTCCCTGGGCTCCTTGACAAAAGCAGTAAGGGTTAACATTTCAAGTGATACTTTTCTAAATAACATCATTTCTGTGCTGGTGAATTATTCAAAACAACCTTATTCTAACCAAGGCACATAGTCTCAGCTTCTCATACTTGAAAAATAATAGTCATAGACCTCTACCTCAAAGAGATGTCGTAAAGATACTTTTCCTGGCAAGTTCCTTTGTAAGTTTTCACCTGCATGATCATCCTGACTAAAAATCATTAGCATAAGTGTCAATCATAGCTGTATACTGTTAATTATTATTAGTGTATGAATGGGAGAAATTACAGCCTGATGAAATTACCATCATTAGTCAGCAGTGCATAATGGCATGCTGAAAGATGCTGAAATAGACATAATGCTTTGTACTTCCAGAACAGAAATATTCGAGTTTTTTGTTTTAAATACTGTCACGGATAACGAGAGATTATTTTTAAAAGTTGACTTAATTCTTTTTCATCTACGCATGTATGTCACACACTTAAATTAATGTAATTACACATATAGCAACACAAACATTATGATGAATTCGTAGGGCGGAAAAAACATAGAATCACAGAACGGTTTGAGTAAGGGACCTTAAAGATCATCTAGTTCCAACCCCCTACCTTTGACCAGGTTGTTTAAAGGCCCATTCAACCTGGCCTTGAGATTATAAAGATGACATTTGTTTTACATTTTTATTGCTCTTGGCCTTGCATGTTTAGAGAAACATTGCTCCAATATCATACTCCAGTGAGTGGAAAATTTTCCTTTAAATTATTTTCCAAAAGCTGGTGGATTTTCAGTCAAGTATAAGTCTTCTCAAAGAAGTTAGACAGAAAAAAAGTTTCACGAACAAATAAATAGTAATAAAATGTAAAACAGTTTAAAGCAAAACTTTGTTTAATATTTGAATTTCTTGTTCAAATACAAGACAATGTCCATAAAGAATTGTTCAAATTATATCAACATTGAAGTATTTTCACTATTTAGTTTTCTTTCAGAAGCAAGTATTCTTTTAGACTAATTTCAGTCATCTAATTTAGGCAACATTCAGGATGTACAAGATGCCCTTACCAAAAATCTACCAAGATAGAGATGAAGGCCTGTAATGCATCTTTTATTCCCTGAACATCCACTATTTTCTCTGCACCAAAGATACTATATAAATATATTCTGCATTGAGTATGTAAAATACAAAAAAATAATAGACACTAAGATAATTTCCATTAATTGAACACTTACATTGGCTCAATGTTTGGCAAACGTTTTACATCTTCATTTTTTCCCTCATTTCATTACAGGGACACCCCTGAAACCAGAACCTCTGAGCCCTTCTGCCAGTAAGCTTCTGTTTATTTTCACTTACCTAAAGGGTAACACCAGCAGCTTTGCATAAGAACTACGAAGAATGCAGACAATCCTCTTCTGTGTTGCAGTGTATGAAGTCACAGAAGATGGCTGGATTATAAAAGGAGACAAGCAATATTTTTTCAGCCCAGAAAAGATTTCTATGGAGAAAGCCAGAACATTCTGCAAAAACAAACATGGAGATCTTGCTACTATTGGAAATAATAATGAAAGAAAATTTTTATGGAAATATGTAAGAGGAAATTTGGCTACCTTACATACTATATGTCCTACATACCCTCTGCTTGTGAAGTACTGAAGAATGTGTTTGTTGCATAATATTACTACATTTTATTAGGATTAGATTTAAATAGTCTATGAAATTATATTTATCCTACAAAATGGATCTTCACTTTAAAAAAAACATACAAAAGAATGTTTAGCATTTACTAGGGTTGGTTTATTCTTGTACATTCTAATCTGAACGGAGTTCTACCCGTGACCAAAATACAAGGAGCAATGAACAGGCAGACTAGATGTATACTCAGAAAACTCCCTTTGACAGGGAGGTTACCTCTCATCTAAATATCATCTTCTAGAATACAGTGTTTTATGTAGATGTGAGGCATCTGCCAGTCCAGCTTTGATGGTCATATCTGATGGTCATATTGCTCTCCAAAACAACTTTTCAAAGGTTTAACCTGGTCCAGGTTAGACTGATGAACCTTAATGAATTAGTTTTCCCACAACATGGCCAAAGCATGGCAGGGGCATGCTAACAGCTCAATGGCCTGGATGGTGCCTCAAACCTCTGCCATAATCCTGTTTGCTTTGCTAATACCAAAGTAGCCACACAAACTACTGCCTATTTTACAGCTTACTTTTATTATGTGAGAAAAGATATGAAAGGAGGAGAGGACAGACAGCTTGAGACACAAGAATTACATAGCTGATTAAGAACAGGGAAGTACCAAAAATGTTATAATAAATTTTTTTCCTCAAGTCTTCTGTGATGTTTCCTTTTTAAATTGAGAACAGAACCTTGAAAGCTTTGGTCGTACCAATAACGCAGCCAAAAGTGGGAAAGCATCAATAAAAATAATAAAGCAAAAGTATGTGCTGTATGGTATCTCAAGTGACTGTGCATGATCATTTAAACAATGAGTACTCATCTCTTTTCTTCCATAATATAAAATTTACACTTTCCCTTTGAGATGACTAATAAATATTAGAAAATACTGGCTAAAATTATGATTTTGTGTTTAGATCTTAAGAAATGGCAAATTGGATTCGTATCTCATAGGATTAACTCAGAATGCTGATCAACAGTTCAGGTAGGTAAATAATACATCAATAAAAGGTGGTTGTAGAAGTCTTGTACTGCCAGAGCTCATTCTGAAGGAACCACTGCAATGGAATTAAATGCATATTGAAATGTGTGCTCTCCTTTGGTTCAACTACATTGTACTAACACCGTTTTAAATGGAATTTTTATAGGAAATAGATACACTATGAATACATAGATTTTAAAAATAAAGATATTTTGGTATTTGACTTGATATGCAGGGATTTCATTATCTAAGGTCTCTTGATCCTAATGGAATCTCCACTTACAGACAGACTCAGATGTAATTTTTGAAAAAATATTTTTAGCATGTTAAGGTAGATTTTTCTCAACTGTTCCATGAACACTGTGTGAGCAACCACTACTGTTTTTCAGTTGGATGGATGGAAGCCCAGTGCACTATGCAGCTTGGGCACAAGGTGAGCCCAACTTTGCACAAGCTCAAGAAAATTGTGTGGTCTTAAAGAAAAAGGATGGTGAGTTACACAACTATGTGTTTCTTTCAAGTTATTTTATGGGCACTGCTCTTTCTCTGTTAAAAATGTCTTGTCAGTTTTCACCCATTCTTTCCCATCAATTTGGAGAAATATGCATAATAAAGTATACTCATTATATCTGAGGTTTCTTCAGGGGCAATATTAGCCATTAAAGTGGAATATGAGATATTGATTTTAATAGGGAATGCAGGGACAATTCAATCACTGATTTTTCAAATGCACAATATGTTCTATTCAAATCACCTGCAATTTTTTTAATAAATAATTAGATAATAGTTAGCAAAGGAACAGAACATATAGGAAGTTTCACATTTTACAGTGTTTTCACCAACAAAGTGTTATTTACACTTGCATCTTTCAGTGCAACAAAGCTGTTTGGGTGGGTTCTACTCAGAGGTCACAGAGTTGCCGTATCAGTCATTTCATATGGCCACTTCTCCCCTGGTCACAGCAGGATCAAAGTCTCCCTTTCCTGATGATGGAAAGCAGAGTGGAGCCACATGTAAACTCATATTCCTAGGCAAATTTCTTTTGAATTTACAACCATAGAAGCCATATCACTTACCCACAAATTTCAGTCTTACTCAGTGTCTTATTACTTATACTTCAATTGATTTCAGGCTTGTGGAATGATGTCAGTTGTGGCTTTCCCAATGGCTATATCTGTGAGAGGCACAGAAGTTTTATAAATGCAACATTTCCTTCAGAGGTACCTTCACCTCCTGGAGGATGTCCTGCAGATTGGCTGTTATTTAAAAATCAGGTATGGTAACTTCTGTCTAAGTACAGTTATATTAATCCTTAGGAAGGTACTTAAAGATATACTTAAAGGCTTTTTGTCTCTCGGACATCTAGCTTTTGACAGTTGTATTAAAAAATTTACCAGTTGCCTAATTATTGCAAAATGATGGGTTTATATTTCAAACATAAAATTCCTTTTGCTGTTGCTCTAACAGTTTATACCTTTTTTTCCCCTAGTGTTACAAATTTTTTGGCTCTTCCTATGATTACTGGATTACTGCAAGAAGAACTTGTGTGAACCTTGGAGGAAACCTGGCAAGCATACATAATGAACAAGTACAAGGTACAGTGCACCAGCACTTTAAGTGATAGACAGTCTTTACACTGTATACAGTGGACATTTCCTGCAAGGAAGGAAAGACGCAGTATGTAAATATATTTTACAGTATGTCTACTCAACATTGGTTATATGGCCATGGTATGAAATATTTTTAGAACTGGAATAATCTGTTTAGGGCATGCTAGTGATGCTAAGGGTTGCTTCTTCCTGTTCCATGCAAACTGCCTTACATTATTTATAGGTATGAATTAGCATAAAATTAAAAATCCAGATCTGGCATTTGTAGCTTTAGGCACAGAGAAAGAAACAGAATGCATGGTCTGCTTCTCCCAGAAATAGAAAGGGATATACTACCATACCTCTGCCTAAATTCTGCAACTCAATTCAGTAGAATGTCAGAGAAAGGCACATTTTCACTTTGCCTATGTTCCCCAGCTTCCATTTGCAGCTGTTTACAGCTGAGTGTTGAAATAAGTCAACACATTAGATATCATGGTGGTCTGACAGGTTTTTTGTCTCTTTTCTCTTTCCAATCTTGCTGCATAGTTCAAAATATACTCTGAGTGTTTTCACAGGCAAAGGCTTGGCATAACCTTAAAATAATGAACTCAGGTAAAATTCTGATCACATGCTAATTAAAACTTTTTTTACAAGACTTTAACAAACAAAATAGTTAAGTATTTGTTTATGAATTGTTGTTTTGATTGATGACATTGTTATAAACGCGAATAAGGGAAATCCAACAAAGCCAATTAGGATAACCAGTCCGTAATTTATTAGCAAGCTGTGGCCAAACAAAAACAGCGCTGGGTAGACAGGGGAGTCTTGCTCCAAAAGCCTGTCACACCGAAGCCGCGAATGTGTCTGGTATTTACCTCAGACACTCCGTACATATTCATCACATCCTTTACATAGCTATCTCAGGTATTCAACATACAGCAACAAGTTGCAAGTTATAAATTTTAACATTATCTATCAGAAGTTATAAATTCTAAGATTACAAGTTATAAATCCTATAAATTCGAAGTTTACAAGTTATAAATTCTAAAAAGGTTATAAATTCTAGGATTCACCATGTCTAGGAAAAACAGGGGAGGCAGTGATCTGTCCCATGTCTTTATAAACTGTTTATTTTTCTCCTTCCCTGAGGTTGCAACAACCCATTTGTTTCTTTTATTTTTGTGACACGAATCATAGCTGTTTATAATTGTTATAGACGCGAACCGAGAAAATCCAACCGCCGACCAGGACAATCAGTCCGCAACCCACAGCTTCAGACGGCCGGAAAACATCCAACAGTTTCGCACACGGCCCGCGCCGACTACCTGGCGCCCTGGTGGGCGGCCTGGCTGCACGGGCTCCCGCACCGCGGCCCGCGCCCCCCCAACAGTCAAATATCTATTTTTATACCCCCGTTATGGCCATCCCCCCATAGTCTCTCTTCGTCTCCCCGTTGGTTTCCCGTTCGCGGGCTCTGTCCCGTTGCCGGGTGGACGTCCCACGACAGTTGAGGAGAAGAGGGCAGAGATGAAGAAAGGCGGGGGGGGAAGGGGAGGGGGAGAAACCTGCCCTGGTTTCTCACCGCACCCCATGGGCAAGACAGAGTGTCTGTGGGTTTATCACGCGCATAAGTCAGAGACAATCACCTATTTGCATAAGTCAGAGACAATCACCAACACCCAGACATTAACCCCTCAAAATAATCCTATATGTATAACATAAACCTTTATGCAATGAACAAACCCCAACTTTTATTACAACATGACACATTAATTTTCTTTTCTGTTGGCTTTTTTCCTAGCTTTTCTCACTTACCATTTGAAGGATGTTTCAAATGATCCTTGGATTGGCTTGAATGATCTACTCAGTGAACTCAACTTTGTTTGGGCTGATGGAAGTGCTGTCTCATATACAAACTGGGCTCCAGATTCCCCAAAACTTGTAGAACCCTATTTGTTTGACACTCTACGTCCAGAAGATGGCCACAATCTGCAACAGGTAAATATCAGCTACTGTTTACTGCGAAGTTTAAATCTGAGGAGCAATATCACTTCAAGTAAACAGCTCACTTCACTACAGACATTGCCCAGCCTTCTCTGCAAGTTGTTCTCCTATCTTTACACTGGGACTAGCAATAAAATGTTTCAGTGTTTGAGTATTCTAGCTATCTAAGAACATAAAATGGTATTTGGCAAAATTGCAGCAATGTACAGATTTAATAAAGATTGGATATACTGAATAGAGTAATCTCTTGTTCATTTTTCAGAGAATATAAATGCAACATTAGAATTTTAGAAGTTAACACACAGAATCATTTTCATGTCTAGGAAGGAAGGAGGAGAGAATGTAAGAGGAAAGAGCTCAACATTTTTTAACATTTCCCCTATTTAAAATTGTAATTGAATTGCTAAGGACCAATAGATATCAATTAGTTTCTAAACCAATAAAACCCTCTCCACTGCTAGCACTGAAATCAAACATCAGAATGCTGTAAATAAAATAGCATTCTACATAATCATACCAATATAGACTGATTTGCACACCCACATTGCCTTTCTTCCATTTATTTCTATATTTTGCTTTCAAAACTTGCCCTTCACACTATGCCATTCCACTCACTATCCATCCTCCCTTCGTTTTGGTATCCACACCTCAAAGAACCCAGAAACCATAGCTCTAGACATCCAGCTTAATCTGCACCTAAGTCAGTTCATGCTGCTCTTGCCCACATAGCCCCTGGCCAAGGCATATTGGAAGAAATAAGGATACTGCACAACACGTAGCTCCACTGCAGCTCTAACAACAGTCCTAGGAAACAGCGAGCAGAAAAAAAAATGTGCAAAGGTACATCCTGCTTTTCTCCTTCACCTTCAAGACCTTAACAGATCTCTCCTTCAGAGGATCCTTTTCAATGGACCGAAAAATTCAGCATGGCAGATTAGTAGGTGATTGCAGTTTGTAATAATCTTGATGTTCCAGCTTCTTAAGAAACGCTAAGAACTAGATGATGATAGCTCTGCCGAAGACTGTAATTTAGGTGATTTTGTCAAGAATGACCACTTTTTAAAGCTGGCTTTGCAAATAAAATACAAAGCATGACCTCCATTTCATTCTTACTCAAAATCTTATTGATGGTCGCTCATTAGTTGGGAATGTGTCACAGAAAGTTCTCAAAAATAACAGTGCCTTTCAAGTATGTCTCCTTGAAAAGAGCCAAACGAACAAACAGGTTGAGCTGAAGATTACAAAGATTTGCAGGGGTGTACAAAAGGGGAGCTGGCTGCCAGAAAGAACAGAAAAGGATAAAAGAAAGGTGTTTCTAGAGTTGTAACACATGCCCTACAATATCAGAATTCAAAGGGGAAAAAAAGGACTGAAACTACTCAGGGAGTTACAGTACTTTATTTTATAACATTTTATATCAATGTGCCCATATCTTTCTGTTTCTCCAACAGTTTGATTGTGTTTCTCTGAAGAGGGGTCCTGCTGATGACACAGGAAAATGGAACAACGAGGAGTGTTATATGTCGAGAGGGTTTATATGCCAGAAAAATAGTGGTGAGTTCTGTATTGCTAATTGTGACATTTATAACACAAGGATTAAATCACCTTTCTTGTTTAATATGCTTTATTCCAGTGTGGGTTTGTTTTCCTTTGGTTTTGTTTTGTTTCATTTTGGGGGTTTTTTTAGGGAAAGTATCAGTAAAACCTAAGGGCCCATCCTGCCTCCCAATGTTACTTAGCAATGTTTTGGAGAAGGGAATGATAAAAAAGACACCAGAATTTAGGAAATGAAAATTACGTTATTTTTAATAGATAAAACTCACAAAAATTTTAATTACATACACTTATAAGGACCTATAGAATACCAAAACTAGTAAGTTTTACACTTATCCAAATAAACATGATGGTCACAAAGCTGCTAACTGCAAACAGTATTTTGAAAACAGGCAGGTCAGGTGTGTTATTTTTAACTACCTCTACAACATAAGATACTGTGCATTTATAGATTCAAAAGTCAGACGCTGAAAATACATTTCTTTCATCCAGAAAATCTGCTGTTGTTTTAAAGTTATCTTTTACTTATAAACAGCTAAGAAGGTGTTCCATTCCATTAGCGATTTTATACTAGGTTTGTAAATAATGAAGATGTTATTCAGTTGATCAATTCAAATATGTGACTTATAGATTAAATGGCTCTTGGGATATTTTTTTCCCCTTCTTCCTACAGATCCTGAACTCTTTCAATCATCAGCAACACTGATGGACTTTGCTTCTGACCATTCTAGTGGCATTAGCTATTCTGTCACCCGTTTCAAAATGAACTGGGAGGAAGCACACAAAAGTTGCAATAACAATGCCTCAGAACTTGCCAGCATTTTAGACCCTTATAGCCAGGCTCTGTTGTTCTTACTTGCACAGGAATATGGTGAGCCTCTGTGGATTGGTCTTAATAGCAACACGGTAAGAACACGTACATTATATACAGGAAGTCAAGATGACACCAGACCTGATCTTGCTTTATGCTTTCATCTTCTTACCCATAGGAATTTCTACCAGTGTAGTGCTGAAAACAACATGTTAGATCGGAATAGTTCCTCTTTGCACTGGAAATCTTCAAATAAGACTTGTTTAGTGGAGATTTAATGATTTAATGATTTAATGAAATGATTTAATGAAATAAGAACTCTTACAAGTTTTAGCACAAGGAAATATTCCTGCAAACCAGTACTTAACAGTGCTGTATGTTGTTTGGAGTCATTTGAAGTATCTTGAACATAAATTGTAAAATCTCCTATATTTTGAGTTTATTGTAATCTAAAAGATCTTCCAGGAACAACATGCATCCTGCCCTCCTGCCATGTGTTTATGTACCTCAGTGATCAGTGCCAAGGCATCTCAGGTCACACACCTGAGACCTGAGAAGGAATGGTTTTTACGTGTTTATGTTCATATTTTACTAGACTGTTCTTATTTATGATAGCAATAGCAAAATACAGTTGTGGACAGAAACAGGGTAAAAAGTAGTTAAAGGAATCTGGAGGTTATATGATATGGTACATATTGACCAATGACTATATTTTTGAAAATGCAATTGGTGTAATTGCTCCAATTAGAAGTTAGAATACTGTGGAAAAAAACCCCTTCAGTTTGTGAGTGTAATTGCTCCTATTAAGAAGTTAGAATATTATACAGAAATAATCCTTTCTGTTTGTGAGATGTCTACATCAGTTGTATGACAGGAGAGGGTGAACATTTGGAAGGTAGGTGTGTTTTGACACGCTACACTCTTCACCTTGAATCACAGTCACGGTAACTACAACAGCGCTGCTTGAGAACACTCTCACCCATACTTCCATTTTCCATGCAGACATTTGGATGGTCATACCAACATGATGTCTTATCTGACTCCTAGTTTTATGCCTTCTCTCATGCCTCCTTTCTTTTTTCCCTTCCATTCCTCAATTCTTGAAAAATGCTCTGAATTAATGTTACATATTTTTTGAAGGGCATTCAGCTCTGTGGATGGCACTATACATTTTATGCAGTTAGTATTTACAAGCTAAAAGGGCTAAAAATAGTAAGCATACGATTCCATATTGGTTATATGAGAGTCCTCTTGAGGATCCTGTGTAGTAGCTATGTCACTGTAAACAACCTTGAAATTACCACACAGATTTTGCTTCCAGACGAATGGCAAGTATCAATGGATTGACAGATGGAGATTAGTTTACAGCAAGTGGTCCAGCGGAGAACCAAAACAGACATTAGCGTGTGTCTACCTAGACACTGATGGCACCTGGAAGACAGCTTCTTGCAAGGAAAAACATTTTTCTGTCTGTAAAAAATCAGATGGTAAGTAACTTCATACAAATGTTTTGACTGCAGGTTGTATAGATTTACCAACTATTATATTCTAAATATAATAAGCCACTGGAAAAATACTTGTTTTATACACTAGTGTACCAGAAGACATGAGTGGCAACTAGCTCTAAATATCAACATGAACTCTTCCCAGAAGTAAATTAATTCATAATAATTACCAAAATCCTAAGAAACAAAGGACTAAATACTCATTGGTCTCTTAGCTATTCATTCTAACAGGAAAAGTAATTCGCTATGAGATCTGGTTTTATTAGGCATTATATGATATTCTGCATCCAGTTTGAGGCACCAAAGATTGAAAAGGTTCTCAGTCAACTAGAGTTTTCAAATAACCAGGAAAACTAAAACAAAAGGTTGGAGTTGGACAAAAGACTAAGAAACAAACAACTAAGGGAAACCATAGTATTTTAGAATTGTCTAAATATTAAAAATGAGTCTTATGGAATGGAATTTAATTATTCCCTATGTCTGATACAGGTTGGAAAGGGCTAATAGACTTAAATTCAGCAAGGAAAACCTTCTGATTTTATCAGTACTGAAGCCTTTAATAAATCCTCTGGACAGATCAGGGAATCTCCATCACTACAGCTTGCAAGGAACAGGCAGGACTAATGTGTTAAAAACAGATATCAACTTCATGTCACCTGTGAGCACAAGGATGAAGTAAATAACCCCTTGAGGAGCATTCTAACCACAAACTTCTATAATTTATATTGGAAATAAGTATAAATATGCTTTCACAATTTAGTTATATTCTTGATTTTGTCAACATTATGGAAGATCTTGAATCATTAGCAAATTTAAAATTACATGCCAAATTACATTTTAAGATGTTTTAATTTGACAAAAATCCTCAGATTTTATATATAAAGTCTCTTTCCACTTTATTATTCTGGAAATCTCATTTGAGAGCTGAATGTTCCTTAATAGGGAAAGAAATAGACAGTAGAAGACTCACAGGAAGAAAACGTAATTTGGCAGAACATTTAATTTTCACTCCATCTGCATTTACCTACCCATCCAAAATCCTCCTATTATATAAATCACTTTGAAACATATTCAGGATGCAGTTTAATAAAAAATCCTACAAGCCATGCTTAGTTATACTAACACTTTCACATACAATCCCAATTTCTGCTATGTGGTTTTGATCCTATAAAAAAATGAGACAGAAGTGACAGAAGACATTTAAAAAATAGCAGTTTTAACTAATTAAACAGATATTTATGCCAGAAAAGCAACTGCATATTTTATTGACTAAATTACAAAAATCATCATTAGACAGAATCAATACTTCTTATAGACTAGTGTATCTTCCTAATCACCTTGATAAATAAATCTGAAGCAAAATATTGTCCCAAACACAAAATCAGAGCCATATTCAAGCTCTTCTTCGACGTTTCATTTCTTCTATGACTGCTAACCTAACAGTCTGTTTAGTTTTGTCTTAGTAGTATAACGGGAAAAACAAATGTTATAAAATAGTTGGACTCCAACTACCTGATCTCTTATCAGTAATAGCTCCTACTGAGCCCCCACAACTTCCTGGAAAATGCCCTGAATCAAGAGGACACAAATCTTGGATACCTTTCCATGGTCACTGTTATTACTTTGAGGCCTCCAAGAAAAGAAGCTGGTCTCAATCTCACCAGGAATGTGCCCGGCTAGGTGAGTGTTTTGCCTTAGAAAGATTGAAGATGTAATTAAACACATAAAATAATGGATAATATTGCTAAGCAAATCTCAAATTACTTTAAAACTTCACGTTTAGTGCTTCTTTGGCTGCTATTTTCAAGCATGTTTTTCCACAATAAAAGTAAACTTTGTCAGAGATAGCAGCATTTCTCATCTCAAATATAAGGTGAAATATGAATACCTCAAAAATATTAAATTTCTACTAGTTTTATGGCAATCAGTAATTGGATAGGGAGATAAACACTTCTACAGATCCACTAAGGCACTGGCTGCAGGATTGGTGTTCCCTTCCCCAAACAAGACACAAGCAGTGTACACCAGGAGACGCAAAGGCATAGGATAGTTGTGTTTGTTAGTTCCAGGGCACAGTTTATTAATTGGATCCCACTGAATGGACAACAGATGAAATTGAGGACAGGTTTAGCTTTCATGAACCAGTAGAACACACCCAGGCATGCAGCTCCTGCTCTGGAACAGCCTCCATGCTGTCCCCCTGGAGAGAAGAGCAGTATGTTGATCAGGGAAAGGAAACGCCACTTTGCTCCACAGTCCTGAGAACTGCTGTGATGCAACACACATTTCAGTGTGAGTAAGAATAGGAAATATTCTATACATTAGCATTATATGTCTGAGCCATAGTCTTTTAATCGTAACAGAATGAAAGGATTTCTAGGAGTACTCCCTCATATGTCTGAAAACACTGACCTATGAGTGAGTAAACAGAAAAAATAGCTTTGCAAAGGCATTTTACTCTACAGCTGTATGAGAACAGAATTCCTGAAGTTGTTCTGCAGAAAGATAAATGACATAACTACTACAAAAAGTAAACATTACACTAATAACCAGGATACAAGGTCACAATGGGACATTGCTCCATGTTCTGCATTCCTACATTTTTGCCTGCCTGTTACCCAGTGGCCAGGCCAGGAAGGTGGTCATTTCCTGATGACCCCAACACAGCTTTGTGTATTTGCAATGCCAGGGCATATGGTAATTATAAATCAACGTCTGGACATCTTCTGGACTGCAACCTCCAGCTGCTGACACATTCTACCTAACCTTGCAGGTGCTGTCATCAGGTACTGCCAAAACTGCTGTCCAGCCACGGATGGGGGACAGAGCTGTAGTGGCAACAGGCATGGTGCTAACCACATCACATGTATCACTTTAGCCTGTTTGCACGCCAGTCTGGAGTGTGGTCAGACCTAGCCAAAAAGTATCACAGGAGAGCAATTTTGCTTCTCTAAAATACCAAAAACTAAAAAAATCCAGAAAATTTCAGAAAATCCATGTCTTTGCACTGATTTGCATCCATACAACACACAGATACGCTGAAAATACAATACAGAGATTTATAAACCACAAGACCAGTGAATATTATATGCAAGAATTGGTGTCTTTCATATATTTTTGCTTATTTTTTATGTGTTTATTGACTTGAGCCATAGGAAAATGAGACACTGTGCTGTATTCCTTAATATTTTTTCAGGCGCTGATTTGGTATCGGTAGAAGACTATACAGAAGCAAACTTTCTGGCAAACACCATTAAGATACTCCATGGAAAATCACCGAACTTTTGGACAGGGCTAAAGAAAAATTACAGAGGTAATATCTTTAATACTGAATCAGACATTGTCATATCACAAAAAAATTATATCTTATATTAAAAAGAAATCAACTTTGTGCACTTGAAATTACATCTACATAAAAATTATAGAAAGTCTATTTCCAGGAATGCCAACATTTGCTTAGAAATGTAACTGACACATTTAACTAAGTATTCATGCTACAAATTTTCATTTTCTCCATCACAACTTATTCTATTTGTCTAAACCCCCATAGTTTATATATATATGCTCATTTTAAATATTAGAACAGTGGGTATGGACAGACAAATCTGCAATGGATTTTGTCAACTGGCAAATGGGAGAACCTTCAAACAAAAGGCTTAAAGACTGTGGAGAAATATGTGCATTGTCTGGCTACTGGAAAACCAATGTCTGTTCTTTCAAAAAGGGATATATCTGCAAAAAACCAAAAAGTAAGTAGTATTTCTAATACATTAAAGTTAATAATGCCTGATAATGTATTTTCATTGTATAATAAAATATGCAAAATATTCTAGCCTTGTGAGCAAAACTGACTGACTCTAATAGCAGGATGTGGCTGCCTAAATACTGACAAGCCCCATACAACTTCCAACTGCCTTCTCAGAAGGCTGCATCTCCCATAAGTCCTGTAAAACTACCATCATCCCCACGCAGCCTTCATAAATACTTCAGACCCCTATGTTTCGGCAAACTAAGCTCAAAAACAATGTTTTATTTAATTTCACTGAATATATTCTAAAAAAAATCTTGTTCTTATAAGCGCAATGAAAACTGCCTTGTAGAAATGCTGAAATTGGTGATTCCTTTCCTTACTGACCTCTGATCTGACTGATTACAGGAATATCATAACACACATTATTGTGGCACTCTTTATCGAGTATGATAGAATCATGTTTAATAAAATGCTGGTAGTATCCTGATAGAAAAATTATCATCTGTAAGAAAATGCATGAGTTCAATTACCAACTGAGAATAAATGAAAGTGGTCCAGAAAAATGGACATTTTGTTTGGTTAAACTTCATATTTCTGTTCACCTTTCCATTACTTGCTAAGTTCAGGAAGTGTAATTACCATAGGAATCACATCCACATGGAATGATTGTCTCTGACAGATGGGGCTACCACAGTGGAAGGTACTTTTCAGCTCAAGTAAAATGTTTATGATGCATCTCTAACACTCAATACCTTCTTTCAGGAAACACTTTAAAATGATTAGGGATCCTGTCAGTAGTTCTAAAAAATGAACATATCTGAAAACATCTTTCAATAGAACAGAAATCTGACTCTAATTTCATGTCTTTTTTGGGTATCTCGACTGAGGAGGCCAGATGCTCTTGGAATTAAAGAGCCAATCATCCTACCACAATTTAGTTGTAGTACATATGCTTAGCTCCATGTCTCGGAGAGTAACTGTCACCAGCACATGAATTTAGGGGGAATTGTCAGAAACATTGGGATCTAGAAAGTTGGAAATGCTTCTTTTCTTTTTTTAAAGCATTCAGAATAAACATTTTCTTTTCTTTCAAAAGCTCCTGAAAGCACAGAGGTGTCAACAGAAAATATAGGTAAGCATACTTCATTTTAAGTAGAATTATAAGGAGATGTTCAAATACAGCAAGATCATTACATAGTTTCTAAGTATCAGTTTTGAGAGTATTTAAAAATAAAAATTCCATACGCTATATCTGTGCCTCAGTATAGGAAACAAGGTTTGCCCTGAAATAAATATTTATTTACTTTTATATTTATATTTTTAATATTGGGCTTTATTTCACTTTTATATTCATATTTTTAATACTGGGCTTTGACCGGATTTAATTATATTTTGTTTGGTTTTGTTAGTAAAAAAACCCCAAACCCATATGCTGAAGTGAAGATCTACAGGCACGTTGCCTTCTTCTGCTTTCAGATTAAAGAAATCCCATTTATTACTAGATTCTGAAATCTTTTAAGATCAAAGGTGTTGATTCCATTGTATCTCCTTACAGAAGAGAAAACGGGGAAAGTACTTTCCGCCGGCGTCATTTGGCTGTTCGTTCTTCTAGCTCTTTCTATAGTTGGGGCTGGCAGTATAATTTATTTCCACTTGAGGAGGAAAAGTCAAAACCTGCCACAGGTTTCAACCAGAATGAGTGGATCAGAAGGAACTGTGGATATTCAAGAAAAAGATGCTCATACCGGCATGTAGCCTGACCAAATGCCCCCTTGTTCCAACTAACAAAATCCAGGATATCGATCAGTGAAATCTTCACATTATCCTAGTCTCCTCTCAGTCACCTCTCTTCTCAAATACAAAGTTCATGGATTTATATAAATACACACGTATATATGCGCCTTCCAAAATTCCCTCCAAAGTGTTAGAGAGTTTAGTTGGGGAGTGTATATATATTTTTCACATAAATGGGCATGGCTGAAAAGTTGGCTGCAGAGGTATTACAGGAAAACTCGGACACATATTTACTGTGTGAAAACTACTTTATTTAACTCAATGTAGAAATTTTCCTTTTTTGCACACAGGGGAAACCATTACTCATATCTTCAAATTATTTTTTCTCTGTGTATTTCTTCAGTGGAACTTAGATTACGATGGGACACGTTCATGTCAGGTTTTCAGCTTCACAGTATCTTTTCATTCATGCAAAACCTGTTATGATATCTGCATCTGTGTATTATTTGCTTAGCAAAAAAACCAAGACAGTTGTAAAAAAATGAAGAGGCTCATTTGTTTCTACCCCTAGCCTGACTTTTTGGAATAATTGTGCCATTTCCTATAGCCTTGCATTATTCTATTATTCTGCAAATGCCTATATTTTTCTGCAGTTCTAATTAATAATAAAGATAGAAGAGTAGATGATTTTCCATTGGGTTTTATTTCAGTAATGATGCTTTCAGTACACAGATCTAAGTATGCATAATAAATGGCTACCTTTTACTGCATCATTAGAGCTCTCCAGTTTAGAGATATAAAATCACTGGCATATTTTTTGAGAATAAATTCTTTCATTTTTGTTATGATTTCATTTAATAATGTGCTGCCTAGACCCCTCTCAGCTTTTCTTCCATTGAACCTAGTAGCAGTGTTTGCCTCAGGAAGCAGTTTATCATTCTGCATATTTTAAGACAGGCATCATCCCTCCTGAGGAATGAGAACACCTTTCTCCAAGCCATGGGAGGGCACATGGCACTAACAGGCCTCTGTGAAGAAGCATATGGAGCAGTAGGGCTAGAGCAGAGGAGCTGCTACCAAATATATATGTTGGGAAACAGATTCTTTCTTTGGCCCTTCTGTGAGAATTGCTGGAATTTCTTACCCAGTCCCTATGCTTATGGTCTCTAACTCACAAAAAGATGATACCACACTAAAGATCTCTGCTAAAGAGAAAAAAAAAGAAAATATCTGGAAAAAGTGGAATAGGTTTCTGATTTTCAGGACATCTGTGTTTATGCCTGCTCAGCTTAAGAACACACTTGAATTATCTCTATTATTTAGATTTCTTCTGGATATCCAGAAAGCAATAAAGGCTCCTAAGTAAAAATGTTATTGATAGTTGCCTAGAATGCAAGTATCCCCTTTCTTCAGCAATACTTACTTCAGTTGTTTCATCAAACACTATCTTAAAACATGAGCCTGCTACCATGTTTCCTCCTGAGCATTCAAATTTTCCCCCTCCACATTCTTTTGCTGGATGGACACAAATTATTCCAAATATTATTCCACACCTTTGGCTAAGTTGGTAAAGAAGGTTCACCAATCACAGACAAAGATGACTGAAGATTGTATGGCTTCTCCCTTCCTTGTATGTCTGTATGACATTACTTAACCAAGTAATGTCATACAGGCATCAGGTCTTTTAACCAAGACCTGATTAAAAACAAAACAAAACAACCAAACCAAAACACCACCAAAAAACCCCAAAAACCAAAACACCCATCTACAGGTTATTTAAAATAAAGTTAAAACTTAAGTAAACCAAAATTAATTTTTACTCTTAATGTCCTTTGAACACTTCGTAAAGCCCTTAGATAAAAATTCCTTAAGTTACTATAATAAGTCCTGCAATACCAACTCCTTGCAATAAAGAAAGTCACTGCCATTTTCAGGAGGAAATAGGAAATAGCTGAGAGAGCTCTGCACAAAACTGTGCAAATTAGAAAAACAACACCTGCTTCCCATGGAGATGAACAGAGATAAAATTGTTTCCTGGTATGTGCTGCAGATATCTGGGAATACAAGCTTCTGCTTGCCCTTTGGATGAGTGAATAGTGAAAGTGCTTTTCCTGTTCTATGCTTACAAAGACTACAAGCTGCTAGATAATACCATATATATGCCCAGGTTAGTGAATCTGATAAATTAGAGTTATCTTTCCCAAAAGAAAAAAAGGAAATATCCAATAGAAGAAACTATTTTGTTTTTAAGTTATTTGTAATTTATCTATAAAAACTGGGAGCTCATAACAGAAGTTTTCTGGTGACCAAATTCAGCACAGCCTGGGACCTCCAGAGGAGAAGCCTTGCAGGAAGTCTGCAGAGCTCAACAGTCAGGCTGCTCTGTGTGCTGGCTCTCTGTGTTATTATATGAAAATATTTTGATAGATATACATCTTTATGTAAGCTACTTTGTAGATAGACTGAACATCGTGACTGATATGACAAGAAATAGACAAGATCATAGACTAGACACAAAGCGTGTTGCTGATCCCTCTACAAGATACTGAGACACCACAAAGATTGAGCCAAAGTGCCTCTTACAGAAAGACAGAGTATGGTGAGAACAGCAGTGGAAATAGGTGAGTGCAGAGTGAGCCAGTGCAGTGGGGCTCATATGTGGGGAAAGGGATGAGAGCCATAGCCCTGACCAGGCCTGGTCACTCCAGGCAGGCACTGTTACCATTACCTGCTGCTTGCAGCGTGGGACAGCCTTGCCAGAGCACAGATACATTTTTCAATTTAGTGTCTCAAACAATGGAACAGTCACCGGGTAAGAGACCGATGCACCTGAACACTGACTTCTCTCTGTCATTTGGACTTGGCATTGGATACAAGTAAGACATCACCCACACACCTCACACATTGCTCAGACACAGAAGAGGGTTGGGTTGCACTTATTTAAATTCCACAGGGCAGAGAAGGCCCTTACCTCTTTAAATGCTTAATCCCAAATCCCAGTGTTTCTGCACAAGTCAGTTTGCATGTTTCTCTTTTCTCTTCAAAGAGTCCTGTATACTTAAAACCACTGCCAGTTCAGTGCTTGGCATAAGAAAAATATTGCTTATTACAAATGCTGCTGTTTAAATTAGCTTCAGAGTAGAGAAGACACCTCAGCATCAATTTCTAACATACATGTTTATACCAATGTGTGACCATGTGGGATTTTTCTTCACATTTCTATAAATAAATGGTGCCTGATTTTCCTCACCTTTAATCATTATCATTTGCAATAACAACATAATCTCTTTCATACATAGCCTCAGCTATCTAAGGCACCTGAAGAGGATGGAATTCATCTCACATAATGTAGATATCTAAAATGCAGCCATTTCCCACTAAATTACTCAGCCAAGGTCAGCATTGTGGTCAACACAGAGAGATGGGTACATTAGGGTACAATTACTTGATCTAGTCCAGAGACTGATGAGAACTTCTAGACTCTCACTGGCAGGAAGAAAGCCTAAACCAATTATCTCCTAGTAAATGAGTTCTGCAGAATCCAATTCTTAATTGATATCTTGTGCATTTTGGCACAACACGCACTAATAGTTTTTAATTTATTACATTTATCATCAGGCTAGTTCAGAAAACAGCTATCAAAACTGGTCCCCGCAGGATTTTTTTTCCCCTGGCTTGAAAACCATTACTTTTGGAAACAAAACATCTGTCAAATTCAAAAATTTCTGTAGATTTTATTTTTCATACTAATTCAGAATGGCAACTGAACAAGTTGTGTTTCTTAAACAAATGTTAAGAACATTGACAGAAACTACAAATCAACTCTCAAGGAAATCATCTGCTTTTGTACTCTCACAAATGCTTCTCAACACGACAGGATCAGTGAAATGTGTCTGCTCTCTGTTTCCCTGAGCAGCTGCTGATGTGTCCTGTACAGCAGTGAACCCGGAAGGAGGTTAAGGTGTGCTGAGCATCAGAAATGAGGGCTCTGCTGCTTCTGTCTCCATCACTGATACATAGAGCTGAGGAAGATAAACAAAGCATAAAAGTCCTGTTCAGTCTCATATCAAATGCTGCTGCTTAAAGTTCCCCCTCCTATTCTGTGTAGACTGTCATAAAATCACTGCACCTGCTTTGGCTACATTCAGTTTATGTTTCTTCTTTCTCCCATCTATTTCCTACTGTCTTCATGATCTCAATGCTAAGCTAGAATAGAAGAGTGGTATTTTTGGTCATCAGGCTGATAATCTCTGTTTACCAAGAACTGTTCAATTTTTAGTTAAGCTAAATCTGGACAATTTATTTTTAATTTCTGTAAGACCCATTTCTGTTCACAGATTCATAGCTTTCGTCATAGATAAGTCTTAACTATCACTTAAACATCATTACTCATTAAGATTTTGTATATCTCAGCCATTCCACAGAATGCTGCCCTCATCCCATGTATGAAATATTCCTGAATTACGTGGTATTATTTTCCTAATTGTTTCAAATTATGGCATGTCCCACAGGTAAAAAGTGATCAGAAATGGCTCATTAGCTGAACTCTATTAATAAGTAATTTTCAAATTATTTAAAAAAATACACACTACTGGTAGGTTGAGAATGGATTGAGAGCAGCCCTGCTGAGAAGGACTTGGGGGTGCTGGTCAATAAGAAGCTGGACATGAGCTGGCAATGTGTGCTTGCAGCTCAGGTCCAGCTGTATATCCTGGACTGCATCAAAAGCAGCGTGGCCAGCAGGTTGAGGGAGGTGATTGGCCCCTCTACTCTGGTCTGGTGAGGCCCCACCTGAAGTGCTGGATCAAGCTCTGGGGTCCTCATCACAGGAAGGACATTGACCTGTTGGAGCGAGTCCAGAGGAGGCCATGAAGATCATCAGAAGGCTGGAGCGCCTCTCCTATGAAGACAGAGAGACTTGGGGCTGTTCAGCCTGGAGAAGAGAAGGCTCCTGGAAGACTTAGAGCACCTTCCAGTACCTAAAGGGGGCCTATAAGAAAGCTGCAGAGCAACTTTTTACAAGGTCATGTAGTGATAGGACAAGGGGGAATGGCTTTAAACTGAAAGGGCAGATTTGGATTAAATATTAGGAAGACATTCTTGACTGTGAATGTGCTGAGACACTGGAACATGTTGCCCAGAAAGTTGTGGATGCCCCATCTCTGGAAGGGTTCGAGGTCTGGTTGGCTGCAGCTTTGGGCAACCTGGTCTCTGGAAGGTGTCCGTGCCCATGGCAGAGGGATTGGAGCAAGATGATCTTTAAGGTCCCTTCCAACACAAACCATTCTGGAATTCTATGAAATTTACTTATTTCACATTTTGTTACATTCTCCTCCTTTCGCCCCAGTTTATTCTCTTTATTCTTTCTTCTATTCTCCCAAATCTTGCCATTTTTAAACTTTGACTCAATTATTTTTTAAAATATTTGCAGAGGAACACTGGTCCTTCACTTCTCACCCTCCAAAATACATACAAACTAACTTTTAGGAGCTAAACTTCTTTCATTTATTGACAGTAGTGAGAACATAGGTTATTTCCTTTCTCTTTAAGAATAGAGCAGACAATACTACCTACTATTACCAACTACAAGTTGGAAGGTACCTACAAGGACCATCTAATCCAACTGCCTGATCAATTCAGGGCTCATCAAAAGTTAAAGTGTGTTAGTAAGGACAGGCTTGGGGCATTGACCACCTCTCTATGAAGCTTGTTCCAGTGTTTGGTAAAGAAATGCTTTCTCATGTCCAGTTGGAGCCTTTCCTGGCACAGCTTTGAACCATTTTCTTAAGAATTAAGAATTCTCTCCCCCTCATTTTCTTTCCCTGTTGTAATTTCAGTATTAAGTTCCAAATTTAAATGTTAAAAGGAGATCAATGTATTACATCACAGTTTTTTAGTGAATGCTGTATCAAGAGATTATGTCAAGGAGAGTGGACTGGTTACTGCAGTTACCTAACTGGTCATACAGTTATAAGATTCTCAAGGAAAAAATCACTCTATTTCTCAAAGTTCCTATCTACCATATACAAGTTTGGAAGACACATATTGAAAGATATTTAAATGTAAGTTCTTCACGTAATAATTTCAGCACTTTTGTAAAATCCTTAAGAACTTTTTGTAAAGTTTTATGGTAGAGAAAGATTGCTTGAAATTAAAGAGATGATACAGTTTTATGTTCATTAGCACTCAAGCACAAGAAAATAAGACTTTTTTTTTTCCTAACTGAACGTTAGTTTTGTTTAGTGGGTTTCAACAGTTCCCATCTGTTCTTAACTTCATAATTCCTTGTTCATAAGTTTGCTATATATCCAGAGGAAATTGTTCAACTTCATGACCTGATCCCATTTTTAATAGAAACAGAACTTGAGTGGTTTGCATTATTCTGAACTTTGTCTGAGTGAGGTTCCAGGTAGTTCTAGACAAGCTGCAATATGGAAAAATGTTTTTCCTACAAGATCACACAAACACTGAGATGACAAGTCTGCAGTGGCATCCCAGTACTCCATGAGCCAGGCACTGAGGACAGGGCTTCATCAAAAACCAGACACAGCTGACAAATAAGCTTTTATTTCTACCTCCTAGAACTGCAAAGCAACTGAAGAAGGATCCTGCCCATCCTGAGGCACTTCTAGATGTCTTCCATGACTCTAGTTACCGGGCTAAGGAATGACCATTGGAAAGTGTACCTTCAGCACAATAAAAGAACCCAGATTTGGTGTGTCTCCAAGACCGTCACAGGCTGGCCAGAGGGGATGAGGAGTCTTCAGGTTTGGAGATATTCACAGCGCTTCTCGGTGCCAGGGGCTGACCTGTGTGATTTCCACTCCAACCCCAGCTCCGGGGTGGCTCCATGCCTTGGCCATCCTCCCGCACTGCAAGGGCAGCCACGCCGGTGTCCCACGTGGCGAGCCAAGCCTCACAAAGCAACGTGTGGGGCGACTGCCTAAACCCCTCTTCCGCCCCGCTCATGTGCAGCCCCGGTCTCAAAGCCCCGCAGCCTTCGCCGATGCGGGGCTCAACCCGGCCGTGGGCTGCACGGCCCGCGCCTCACACCCGGCCAGGCTCGCACGGCCGGCAGCGCCACCGCCACCCTAAAACCACTGCCCGGCAGCGGGGGAGCCTCTCCTGCCGCCTCCATAGGAGCTGCCGGAGCCAGGCAGGCTCTCTGGGGCGGGGGGTCTCCCAGGGGTCGGGGCGGAGGGCAGGGGAGGGCGGTGGGAGCGGAGCGGCCGCGGTGCCGCCGGGCTCGGTGCCCTGGGGCTTCGTGCCCGAGATGGCGGCCGGGCCGAGCCGCGCCACGTCCCGCAGCAGCCGGCGGCGCCATCTAGCGAGGGAGTGAGGGAGCGAGAGAGCGAGGGGCTCTGCTGCGGCCCGGGCTTGGCTGAGGTGCTCGTTTCCACTGGCCGGAGCTGCGGGGCCAAAGGCGGCATCTGAGCCTTGGCAGGAGGCTTTTTGCGCTGCAGGGGTGAATTCCCTCAGCCGGAGGTGTCCAGGACGTGAACTGCGCTGCCCGTGTGCTGATCCCTGCAGGACGCGTGAGGCCCTGGCAGGCAGGGCCTGGGGGCGAGGGGATGGGCTGCCCTGGGCATGACAGGGAAGGGATTCAGAATTCAGAATTAATTTTTTAGATGACAAATGAGATAATGTCCTGGTCTTCTCTTTCAAGCTAGAGTTGTCTCTTTTTTTAGCTTAAGATGGTATGTACAAATTTTTCTTATGTGTGACTTGTGAAGCAGACTTAGTAAAACGATAGTTTTCTTTCATTTCTCTTTTGTTTCTTCTTATTATTTTTTTTATTATTTTTTTCCTTCTCAGAAGACTTGTGGGACCATCACTGCAATGTTCCAGGTAGGTATTTGCCTTCATACATGCTATTAGGGTAAGTTTGAGCAATATCAGCAACAGAGAGAGGATGTGTGGGTGAATCACTGTTGGTTCTGGTAATCAGTTAATTACATGGCAAATCAAAAACTCTATGCCTCCATCTCCCTTGCTAATAAAGGGATAATAATGTGTGTTTATCTTGCAGAAGCATTCTCAAGATCAGGTAATTGCTTTTAAATCTTAAAATTGAAAAGTCTATGAAAATGCGAAGAACATTAGCTTATTATCATTAGAGACACAGAACTGACAGGAATTCTCCTGGCTCAATTTCATAAACTTGTTTACACACCAGACTTGCCCCTCTTGGGGGTATAAATATAGTCGCTTTTATTTCCAACTATTTTGTCTTAATGTAGGATGAACATACCTCACTGCATCACTAGTCTTTCTGTAAATGTCTATTTGATGTGTTTCAGTAAATGACCATTTTGTTGTTTTTATTGTTTTTTTCCCCAGACTCTAATTAGGTACATTTGTTTCTTTACAGATTTCTCAAGAAGTGAAATGGAATTGCACTTAGAAGCAATATGGTTTTGACACATCAGAGAGCAAGAGTACTTATTTTCTTCTGTTCTTGTGGTCTTTTTAAACTATTCACTAAGGTGCTATTGACTACAAGCGGCTCAGAGACTTCAAATGAAGAAAAAAGTAACAATGGGAGACTTCAGTTCTCTTTATATAGCATTATATTTATCATATGAGTGGGCTGTCATGCAGACAGCACATGTACGTGTACTCATACATCACTGCTTTTTGGAGCAAAAACTCACAACAGAAGGTTAATCCATCCCGAGAACACAAGGCCCTGGTTAGTGTTATCCTGGGTAGAGGTCACTGTAACACTAATTACATTCTCCTCAAATTTTATATATATTAAGAAAAACATTTAAAAAATAATCCTAGAAGTTGTTGTAAAGGAACTAGAAGCTGGTGTTTGCTCTAGTATATAACCTGTTCTTGAAAACGTCTAGACTGCCAAAGGAATACCAAGTCACAAATACCACATTGGTCTCTAAAACAAATTCTGTTTCCTGAGTATTTTAAGAGAGCTAATTGATTTTCTACAAGGTAAAACAGTAAAAACAGTAATAAGGAAAGTATGAGGAAATATCTATGATAGTTTATACAAGAGTAAATGTGGGGTTTGTACTGGCCTAAAAAACTCTACTAGAAAGTTCTAATAAACATGGAAAATATTGATCATGTGCTATTCAAAAAGTCCTGAGTCACCTGGAAGGAAGAGGTAATGATGGAGTTTACTGATTACTCGTATGTATTCATCACTGTCAAAACCAGAGTTTGAGTATGGATACCTGGGAAAGATTTGTCTACTCCTGAACTATGAGATAATGAAATGGAAACTAAATGTAGTGCTATGAAAGTCAAAGTAATGTATTTGGGAAAATTAACCCTAAAAATACCTGTGCAGTGACAGTTAACATTAGCAACATTGTTACAGGGCTACTGGATGCAACAAGGTTTTCAGTTTTAAGATGAGGTGATTAAGGGTAAGTGGAAACCCATACAATTATGAGATTTTTAATTGCTGTAGGATGGCCTATTGTCAAAATGGATTTGACATGTTTCTGGAGAGTAGGTCGAGAGGGGCTCTTGAACAGTCATCCAAATGTGACTGACCACTGGCTAAAGGTTCCTAAACCTTTAATTCAAAGAAAACAGGGCGATATAGCAAGGAAGAATCCTTCATTATATGCTTATATCTACACTCCTGTAAGTGTCCATTAGTAGACTTTGTAAGAGGGAAGGCAATTCAATGGACTTCTGGTTTGAGGCACTCTAGTACTGCTTGTTCTACTAATTCTTCCTGTGATTAGTGACAAAGTTGGAAAAAAATGAGTTTGACTCAGCTAAGAATAAGCTTCAAAATCTTGAGTATCAAATATGACTCTGTGACATATCTTTTAAATAAACGTGTCAGATGCCTGAAATATTTCTAAAAGGTACACGACTCTCACCTACTGCCTATGTAGTCTGTTGTTTTTGGAAACAATGATATGTGAGCAATAGAATGTTGTCTTCATCACTGCTTTCACAAAAGCAGGTGTATTATCCTTTCAGAGACATGAAGGGATTAAATACTTTACACTGAGTATCTCAGAGGGCTATAAAATGTACTTCTCTCTCTGGCGTATGATTTCCATAAAGTGTTTCTTTACTGTCTAAAATACTCAGCTAACTTTCCTTTGTCTGCCACTCAGGAATTCTAACAGTTCATAGCAATGGTTAATTTTGTCTTGGAAAAGAAAATACGTCTTTTCATAAGACATTGCCAAGTGTATTCTACTGCAGAAAAATATACATTCAAGTTCTGTGCTTGCTTATATAATGGTTTTCCAGCACTTGAAAACAAACCAGAAATATGATCTGTATATTTCTATTGA
This sequence comes from Cephalopterus ornatus, assembly GCA_013396775.1. Taxonomy (NCBI): domain Eukaryota; kingdom Metazoa; phylum Chordata; class Aves; order Passeriformes; family Cotingidae; genus Cephalopterus; species Cephalopterus ornatus. The sequence continues at coordinate 48,747 of VZRE01005073.1, forward strand.
ATCATTCATGGAGATAGATTTTACTGACTAACAGACACTTATATAACACTAAAAGCCACAAATGTGCTTCATCAGGGATGGCTTCTAGCTCTGTTTACTAAGAGACTATCTTGAGGACTTCCATACAAGTGCTTTAACAGGAGCTCAGAACATGAGTAGAAATCCATATGCTTGGTATTCTGAAAATGTTGAGCATTTTCACTTGACCTAGTAGGGCTCGTGACAGGGGGGGTGGAGCTGGATCATCTTTAAGGTCCCTTCCAGCCCAAACCATCCTATGATTCTATGATGCTACTTATATTTTTCCATTGATTCGTATGCTTAACCAATATGTAGGGCTATGCCAACTTGCTTGTAATTAAATAAATATTTGTTTAACACAAGTGATTAATAGATTACAAGGTCAGAAAACAGCATGGTAATTACCTGTTTTAATTGGATACCAGAGACTGTAAGACTTATCTGAGCCAATTCATTTCAAGCTATTCTTCTACTGTATCTTTTGTTTATTTTACAAAGAGATTACATGTTTTCCCACTACCATCAACAACAGAAACAAACATTAAACAGTCTCCCTTCTTTGTTTTTGTAATGTCTGCTTTGTTTCAGCAGTATGCTGTCTTATTTCCTGCAAAATTTCCTTTATGGGCCTTTTATTCCTTCTCACGTTAAAAATATCCTTTAATCTTGCTTTGGGACTAAGTAATGAACCTCAGCACTGTTTTTGTCTGTGCACGATGATGGAAATACAGAACAGGCTACTTTTCGCCTCAAATCTAAGGATACTTAAAATGCAAATTACTTAACCTGTAAAGACCTAGGATACGGCAACTAATAATTCTTTTCAGCATAGCAGCCTTTTAACCACCATCCATTCAACTTATTCATTCACTTATTCAGAGATGGGTGCCTTCTGGATACCCTCATATTCACTAAAATGTAGCTTGACTTTTAGTCAGTTGAAAATAAAAAATGTGAAGTTTCTTTATATAACAATAAATGATGCTTTAACGGTTTTTTTTCCAACTTTAGCAAAACCAGTTTAAATATCACTCTCAAAACTGAAATAAAAGTGCTACATGTAAACAAGCCTGTAGCCATGCACAGCTGCTTCCTGGGAAATTTATTTGAAACTACTGATGCTAAAAATGTAAGCTGGGTTTATTATGCCTAATGTAAACTAGGTTTATTTGTGCTCCTGCGTAGGCTCTGCTTATTCTAGTCAAGTGCTCCAGGCTGCAGATCATGCACTAACTGGCAGGACCAGAGCCTTATATAAATGTATCGATGGATTCAAGTCAAATAATTTGTGAGCATCTAGCTGATATACTTTTATCTTTCTTTCCTTGAGAAAATGTCTCAGGAAATTTGAGACATCTGTTGTGATGGATTTTGCATGGCAAATGTCAGTCTCAACCAGTGAGTTATTTTTTGTATTTAATTTGGTTTTGGAATGGCATAAATTGCACTTATGTAAATACTTTTGTCAGGGAAATTTGTTACGGTTTTAAAAATTCTATCTTTTGAACACATCCCACAATGTATTATTAAAACAAACATTGTTAAAAATCTGTGGTAACAAACTGTGATGGCTTATTTCACAGATGAATAACTTATGGACAAAGAAATATTTTCAAATTACACGGTTTAAATCCCTTATTATTTATTTGCACATTTTAATTTTTATAAGGGTCTTTTTGTATTAAGCATTAATCCAGCATGTTATATAAATTGTTAAGAAAGTAATCTAGAATTATTGCCAATATTAAGCAATTATTGTGCAAAGTTATTGGTGCAGTACTTCTTGTGTCCACTAATTTTACTATTTTGTCTTTAGTTTTTGTTTGTTGTAGATAAGTTATGGACTATTGCAAATGCCATCCTTTTAAGAAAAAAATTTAAAGCTAGTTCTCTAAACTGTGATGAACCAGAGAAAGGTATAAATTTAGAGCTCTAAATGATAAACTTCGGTCAGTTGCTTTCCCGATTCAGACATTTAAGCCAGAATGGAGTCCTCAGTGTAGAACTTTCCTATTGCATAGGGACTAAGACACAATCTGAAAAGAAGGGAAATTTGCACAGTCTGTTCGTTTTCTTTGACATTTTCTACTAGTCTGGATTTTTATGGCAATGTTACAAATCACATAGCAGACAAATGAACTGCGGAATTGCTACAAGTTTGAGATCATGAATAATCATTGACTCAATTAGGAAATTAAAAATGAAAGCTTCGTGGGTTTTAGTGATAGTGTTGCAGCTGTATTCCATATTTGTATAATAATATGTAATCAAACTAATTAATTCTTTGTCTTGATAATATTTTTTAATATGCTCTTGTGATCCTTATTGTTTCATGTACGTTTCTCTGTGATACACAGTTTAAAAGCTCCCTTCTTATCAAAATAAATGGATTCTTTATTAAACTAACCACTTATGAAGGTGTTTTACTTATCAATTTAAGATTCTCAGCCCTGGGTAATATTCTGGATGTATTCACAATTTGAGTTATAGCTAGGGCTATATAACTATTTTGAATTAAAATTCAAAAATGCTTGCTTGATGGGAACATTTGAATAAAATATCATGGAATGTGTCCAGGTGTAGAACTGTACTCTTCAGTTTCCTGTGGTTGAGTAAGGCCAGACTCCTGTTGGAGCAGCTGGAATTGTGTTATTACATAGCGGTCTAGGTTATAGTCACTGTAAGAGGACCATCAGAATTAAAACCGTGAATGGCCATTTCCTTGATGAACAGAACTGTAAAAATTTCATCAGTGATGACCCCAGTGCATCCCTGTCAAACAACGCAGTATTTTCTCTTACAGATGGTTGGAAACAGCCATACTGTAAAGGAAACTGCTGGCCAATGTCTTTATACAGGCAACGACTGTGTTTTAGGCAGGCTAACAGAACAAAGGCTGGCTGTGTTGCTGTACACACTCAAATTTACCGCCCCTAAGCAGGTAGGGGTTAGTACTGCTAGCATGTCCTCTGTTCTAGTGGCTAGTACTGCACTTGCTGACACACTTCTGCAGATCCCTGTGACGAGGCACGTCTGCTCTCATGTGTGGCACTGCCTTTGCGGCTGTGAATGTCGGTGCCTGTCAGTTTAACTGTCCAAACTCTGGTAAAAAGCACCTGAATCACGCTGACAAATAAGAAAATATAACTTGAGTCTACAGAGGAAGTTAATATACTTATCTAGTCTTCTCTCACGCCGGCTCTCTCCAGAGCAGCTCTTTGCTGAACTGTTATTAGTGCAAGTAATGTAATGGATATATCACTCTGGCAGCACTAGTCAACAATCAGACAAGATTGACAAGGTAGAATGTGTCTACACACATGTCCAGTATTTCCTAGTTTGGGTAGTTTCTGTTTAGGTAAAAACTCAGAGATCTTGAGCAGTGTTAGACTAAAGAAGCTTTACTGTGTTCTTGGTACAACAAGTAACACCTTTAAACTCCATTGGGCAGTGACTTTCTTATTTGTGGAGCATTACTCAGGATGACGTGTTGTGCCACTGTCTTACATATAAACACTCTCACTACATCATTCCGGTATTGTTATTGGTGTGTTAACAGCAGCTGGAAGCAGTCACTACAAAAATAAAGACATTATACTCATGTTTCCCGTGAATCACTGCATAGACTGTTTCAATTTCTTTTGCTTTTAGACTAATGGTGCTTCCAAGTGACTTTCCTGTTGAAATTGGATTGTATTGCTAAAAAAGCCGGAAGAAAACAGAAGCAGACTGTATCATGTGTTTGTGTGGAGCTAGCTGAAACCTGAAAGACAGTAACATAAAAGGAAAATTACATCTTTTAAAACAACTTGAAAGTAAGCACTTTAATTTCTTAGTTTCAGTTTGGGGAAATTGTTTTTTTTTTAAGTGCACCAAGGATCGCATTTGGCATGTTAGATATATATTAACAAGGACTATTTTGAAAAACAGGAACATTAGAAAGGGAGTAGGATTGAGTGGTTTAGAGAGAAAGAGAAGTAACTCAAACAAGCATTGGTTCCTTAGAAAATCTGGAACAAGTCAAGTAAAACTTGTCAGTCATCAATTCTAAATATTATCCCTTAGAACTGAATCTGTTCACACTCAGTCTAAGGTCATATTTCAATTCGTTAAAATTCATGAAGTTCTGTAGAAAATACCCAAATTATAAGTAGTTATTTTTATAAAAGTGTTCTGGTAATTTTCCCCAAATTTCCATTCAACAGGAAGCAATACCAACTCTGACTTTTCTGAGATAGCAATGGGCTGCATGAAATTAATAATGGCTCATAGAAAATGTTCCCCAAGGAAAATGCTTAGAAACAAGCTTTTCTTCAGGAATACAGGATGCCATTCATGTGCAACTCTGGTAGATCCAAGCAACATTTATTTAGTTTATTTATTAGCAACATTTTTATTTTTGTTTGAGTAAAAGCCTTTAAAATGCTTAACTGGTCACCAGGTGAATCCAAATTTAAAGCTTACTCCCACATCAGCAGCAAGGGGCATTTCCTTTTAACTTCTGATAGCCATGCACATGCTATGAGGCAGGACCCTTGGAAAGAGTTTTTTCCTGCCCTCAGCTTGACTTTTGTGTACACCATTCTATATTTATCTACCACCTCCCCACCTGAGCACATATTTTCCTTGTGTTGATTTTTAAAGCCAAGCATCTTACAGAACTTGTGGGAGGAGGGTGAAAACTGTCCCAGATTACTGCCCTTATCCATCAATATGAAGGTTAAGGTGATCTACAAACCAACATAATATTTCAGGAGCCATGTTATATTAAGATAGTAAACTAAATAAAATGTCTGCTATCAGTGCTTTCTTAGAAATACAGGAGGATAAGAAAGGGCTCTGCTAGTTCTACAGAAAAGCCCCACTTAAGTATATGCAGTTTCAACTATGGAGAGTATAGTCTACTCTCCACATCCTAAATATTGTTTGAATGGGAAGGACATGGGGTTTCAAAGGATACAAAGACACATAAAATTATTTAAGGATAGAACAACTCCCTTATGAGAGATGAATAGAAGGAAAATACTTAGATCTGGACTGGAAAAAGCTGGTTAGAGATATTGGTAATGATTGCAAAATCATGAAGGTTGTGGATAAAATGGATACAGAACTATTATTGATCAAATTTTACAGTGTAGTAATTGAAACTAATAGACTGATTTAAAAAGGATGAAAGACAATCCTATTTTACACACTTGGCAGGGAATTTCAAAAAAATTTTAGCCCCAGACCTTATGAAGGCAGTGCGAAGAGGGATCTCCACAAAGATACACGGAGAACATGTTTATAAGCATGTTTGCTAAAGGCAACAATCGTGATCATGGGTGTGCCCTCTAACAGCTAATTTTAATGACTGCATGTGCAGGGGGTGTGAAGGAAATGGACATACGTAGTGGACATACAGGCTTGCACTGCCTAAATAGCATTTTTTGTTGTTGTGATGGAAGCTAATCTGGGTAAAACATTTCTTAGTGGACATTTTTTAGATCTTATGATCTTTTGCTCTGGGTGTCTTTTGGGTTATTCCTTTCATTTCACTTCTCATCCTTCTCTTCATAAGGTTTGCCTTGAAGTTTTATGGTTATTCCAGTCAAAAAGTGACTGAAAATACTGATCCCTATTAAACAGAATAAAATTGACAAAAGCTGTGGACTTTTGCAGGGTTTTCATCAAAACCAAGAATCTTGTAGAAAATGCATGGGAAGAAAATAGCTGCCTCATAATTTGTGAACATGGCTAAATTACTGATGAGCCTAGGCTAAAGTTTGTGCTGGAAAAATAAAAAATATATTCATTTTTAGGGTATTATTAAGATTCTGTGACAAACATCATAGAGTTGTCTATGCCTTTTATTAGCTAAATGCATGGGTAGTTTGATGTGTACCCATTTGAGGGTGTGTTTTTAAAGGTATAATGTGAGGGCTACCTTGCAGTGGAAGTTACATCTTTCCAGATAACAGGTTTATTATTGTTGGGAGTATGACATGTAAGAATAGCCCTTTCTCATGAGGTGTACAGATGGATGGATGGGTTAAAAAAAAAAAGAAAAAAATGAGAAGAAAGAGTAAGAAAGGGAGAAATGTTGGGAACAAACTGTACTGGAGAAGAATATGAATTCATAGATTGTTCATGTTGGATTTTCTTCTGTTCTTACTGCCTCCTCACATTCATTGAAAGATGACATTTAAAAATACATTAACATTTATGTCATGGATATTGCAGCATATATGTCTTGAAGTAAGTCATTCTACTTTACAAAACAGATTTGAGAATATATTTCTTCTATGTATCATGTATCATCTTTGATAATTATTTACTTTGACAATTTTAAGTCATACTGAAAAATTCACATTCCTCTGCTGCCAAATAAACTTCACTGCAAATTAAAGGAAGAAACAAAAGCAATCTGGCATATGCACTTAAACATCTACCTCTAAAACTAATTGTTCACAAGCTTAGTAAGAAATAAAGACACTTGGAAACTGTTCCACGCAGTAGAGGGCAGCGGTGGTAAAATGGCATAGCAAGGAGATGATTACAGCATGTCTACTTTGATCATCTTTGATATAATGTAGCTAAAACAGTAAAAATAAAAACTATTAAACAAACCCAAAGTTAAATCCTTTATTCCTGTTTTCTTGATGATGTTCGTGTCAGCATTTATTGTCATTTAGAGGAGAAAATTATTTTTATACATAGTTTCTAAATCCAGGGCTAGAATTACTGTGGTTTTCACTTCATAAAAAGATCACTGAACCTTCTACCATGTTAAATTTTTATTTTTCTTTGAAAAAATGAAATAAAATCTGGTTCTGAAGTAACAAAAAGGCATATTTTTTTCCTGAAACCATAAATTACTGCTCCCACAGATGCATTTTATTAGGGATTGCTCCATTACATTCTAGTGGTCAACATCCTGTTAAACTGCCTCTCAATCTGCAAATTCTTTCTCATGAATATAAAAATTATTGGAAAGCCTTTCTAAATTAACCAAGTATCAGATGAAATTAAGACTGATTGTGTCCAATGGCTTTGAATTTTTTCTTTGGATTCTTCATTTTGAATAACATGTTTCATGGTTTAACAGTTCTCTTAGTTTCTTTCATGTCTATAGCTGAGTCCTACGTCTACAGTTTTCCCACATGTAGGTACTAGTAGAATGCTCGTTCTAGTCTTTGTTTTGCACAAAACTTGCAGGAACTGAACATCTTTGAGATTTTTTCTTCTCTGTCAAATATATTTAGAAGTGGTAAAATTGCTAATGAGTTACTGGGATGAAAGGAGTGGGGGAACTCGTACAGAGGCAGGGAGTGATTTAACTGGCAAAACGTAGCTGATAGTACAGATGTCTACAGCAATCTCTCCAGGCTCACTTAGCTATCAAGGAAGCTTCATAAATATAATTACAGTGCAACTCCTCTCATCCAAAAGTTTGTTGTGAAATAGGCCAGACAAACTGCCTCCTAAAATGCCTCACTCTCCAATGTCTGTGAAGGAAACCTAGGGTGACTTGTCCAGATACTTTCACATACAGCAAATTTAGAGAAGATCCACCCTGACTACACACAGAGATCTTGTCAGCTTAGGCCTGACTACCTCAGGAGATCACACTGGGAAAAAAAGCAAAAAACCCCACTCCTCTTTAAATACAAGCGAAAAACGAAGATAAAATAAAAGAAAGAAAAAAGATAATTAAGATTATACTGAATTATGTATAATAAGGGCAGCAAAGTGGTCTTTAAAAAAAAATAAGTGAAAGAGAATTAGTGGTCTTTGTGCACATTTTAAAAGGCCTCGTGGAACTATGCTTTCACAGAAAATATTCCGATCAGAGACCAAAGAGTTGCAGGCAAGTTAAGGATGTCAGCTTTACTGTAAAGGTTGTAGGTTTTTGAAGAACTGATTAGTTGACATAGAGGTAGAAATTTGAATTCTGAAAGATTAAATTCAGCCTTATAAGTGTGTTAAAGAAGAGAAAATATCAAGCAGCATGCCAAAAGGGAGCAGGGTGTATTTTTCCCTCTCTCATGCACATATATTTTCCTCTTTCGATATGACAGTAGTGTTTAGCAGGTGAATCTCAGATTTCTGCAGTACATACACAGAACAGTATACAGGCAGCCAATATACTGGTGCCATTTATTGACTTTAATTGACAAAATTTATTTGTAGAAGAGTTCCATGTCACTTAAAAGGAGGCATAGAAACAGTTCAACGAGAGTCATCACTCAGAAGATGGAGTGGAAAGCGAGTATATTGGATCTATCCATTCTCCAGACTTCCATCTGAAGGTGAATACAGGCTCACGCTCCCTTTTTTTTTTTTAACTTTTCCACTGGTTTCTGAAGAATCTTAGTTTTCTTCCTCTTACATAACATTGCCTCAGCTTCCTCTTTAGTTCTTGGGATTTCTGCAGGGAAAAAAACAAAAAACAAAAAAGACCAACCAAACCAAACCAAAAAACAACAACAGCAACATCATCAAAAACAACAAAAACAAAACAACAAACAAACAAAAACCAAAACCGACCAACCAACCAAAAAAAAACCCCAAAACCCCCAAACCAACAAAAATCCACCCAAACCAGCTTTTTGAAATAAAATTCTGATAAAGAAATCCCACAACCCTCCTCGTAGAGAGTTAACTTTAAAAATTACCTCAATGTACTAATGCCCAGCATACTAATCCACTTAAGCTTTCTTTTTCAAGCTTATGAGTGCCAGCCATTGACTTGTTTTAGTTGGCTACTTCGAACCTCACACTGGGTTGCAGGCTGTATGTTGTTAAGTGTAAGAAAATATATCTAATTGTTAATAAACACTCTAAGTTCATCTAAATAAAATGTGAAAAATAAGATTACACTTTATATTTATGGTTTTCCAAATTCCTGTGTTGGGTGTGTGTGTATGTTTAAAAAGGGCGGTGGGGAAAAGGCAATTAGAATAAACGTTCTTCTTGCATACCTCAAAATCTTGCACTGTATTTCCAAATGTGTGGAAGGCATCACGGGAGCAAGAAGCACAGCAGGAGCAGAGCTGCAGGAGGCTTGCTTGGTGTCATACCAAGCAGATAATTTACTTGTAGCAGAACGTCAGGTCCAGGAAAGTCTCTGCCCTCAGTGTTCACCAGCTACCCACACTGAGCCCTTCAGTATAAATCCCCAGCACACATGAGAACTTGCTTAGCTGCTAACTCAGATACAAGCACTTGCTTAACAGAGAGTTAACATGGACTGCAATTCAAGACTACCGGAATAGTTGTTGGTATTGGAGCTAGTAAGTGTTTGCCTCATAAATATAATTTTAAACACTGGGTTGTTTTAAACTTTTTTTTTTTTAACAGATATTTTTCTTGTCCTTATCTGTAAAGATGAGACATGAGGAGCGAAGGAGAAACTAAAAACCTTTAGTTCTTTCTGTACAGTTGGAGGAATTTGTTCAGCAGAGTAAAAGGCTTGAAAAATCTTTACAATGAGACTGTTGGTACGAAATTGTCACTATGCTGCAGGTTGTTGTTTTGCTTTTTAAGACGTAACTTACTCTTACTTGTGCGGATTTCTAACTCATGTCCTTTTTACTTCAATTTAATCTTTTTGTTAGCTTCAGGCTGAGCATTTTATCTTTAGCACAGTGCTAAAATTATAGTCATCACAAACCCACCAAAATTTACACAGCCTAATTCAAAATTAAAGGCCACCGTAACTGGATTGGTTACTGAACTAAAACTTGATGCCTAGAGATGCCTGTTGTTTTCTTGATTTCGTATAGGTATGTGTATATGAATAGTACTAAACAAAACATATATGACTAATTCTTTAAAAAGACTCTTTCCTTAAAGCTGATAATAATGAGCAAAACTGGACAGGTGGAGGTTTTTAACAAATAAATGAGGATGATTATTAGTAACTAAGAAAGTCCTGTTGAAGAGAAATAGTACAAATTCTCCATTAATTAGAAAAGGAAAATTTATCCTAAAAAATATTTAGGAGAAGATGCAGTAACAATCATAAAAAAAATAATTCAGAAATCCTGTATTTTGCTTTATCAACATAATTAGCTAATTTTTACTGTGTGTCATCTTCCAATTGTATTTCTATAAAGAGAAATATAAATATTCCATCAAATACTGTTTAAATTAACAAGTTAAAAAAAAGGCTGATGGTAATGTCTACTCATGCTGAAGTGATAGTAAAAAAACATAGTACCTCAAGCTAAACAGATCCACTCTGGATGAAAGACACATGCATATTAAAAGTGAGGATAACAAAGGTCTGAAAAAACATTCCTGATGATGGATGAGTTATATCCTCAAACGAAGACTTGATAAGACCTGAATTTTGTACACAAATATATCACAGAATACAGACTCACAATGGGTGAAGAAATTCACCCATTAAGGTAATCAAGGTAATCAGATATTGGAATGGGCTGCCCAGGGAGGTGGTGGATTCTCTGTCCCTGGAGGTATTTAAGAAGAGACTGGATGTGGCACTCAGTGCCATGGTCTAGTAACTGTGGTGGTAGTGGATCAAGGGTTGGACTTGATGATTTCAGAGGTCCCTTCCAACCCATGTGATTCTATGATTCTATTTCAGGAATTCTAGGATATAGTTTTTTTGTCCTGCTTTAATGCAAAACTGTGTAATGTTCCTAAATGATCCTTTCTGTCCTTAAAAACTGTGAACTGTAGGACATAGGTTGAAATGCTTCCATTTAACTGGTAGCAGGAAGTCATGTCTTATTGGAACTATATGAAGTCGACTTCTATCTTATCTTGAGTTTTCTAAAAGACGTCATTTTCCATAAAACATGTTTTCAAAGAGCTGGTTTTAGTAAGTTGATAGTGGAAGTTTTATACAGCATGGAGCATTTTCAAGATAAATTGTAGGAACAAGTGGTCAGAAATTGGAAGAGTTATTTACTTTAAATCTTCAATTGCTGTTTTGATGAAAAGACCGCTTTAATATAGACTGTTACTGTTTCCCATATAGGATGTTATAATTAGAACTAAATAGAAAACTCAGACAAGCAGTTCTTGGAACAGTGTGTGGGAGCTTACAGGTACTGATCAGCCGTAGATTGTCTGGGTGGTAGCAGTTCAAAATTGGTAATTAAAGCTTAAAATACCAACCAGCATCACAATGAGTGAGAGTTGTGCTCGATCATTTGCAGCTGACTATTACCAGGCTTTCCGTGATTGATGAAATCCAGATCCCACTGGTGTAATACCTATCCCACCATCAGCTGCTTTACAGAATGTTCTGATACCCAACAGGGATGGGCTTAAGCCCTGAAATACATCATTCTGTATTAGTTCCAAAATGTGTCTGCATTACCACTTTATTTGTTTATTCCTACTCCTTGTCATCATGGCCAGGATCCCTATGTGTGTCTTCACTATCAAGTGAAGTGAGCTCCCCATTATTATTTGTGATGCAAAAATAGCCTTAATGCAAAAAACTGTACCGTAGCTTCAGTCGTTTTCTGGAGATTTCAGAAAATAGTCAAGCAATAAGATGAGGTTTTTGAGATGTTTAACAAAGGAGAGGAGTCCAAGGTCCATGCCTGAAATCTGCTTTCCAACTTGCAGTCCTCCATGGTGTTCTATGTTCACACTGATATTAAGTGATGCCATCTATGTGATTTTTAAGTACAGTCAGTGAGCATCTAACTTGGATATAAGAAGTAGAAACCAGAAAAGACCAGAATGGGATGGAGCCCAGTTATACCAGTACTGTTAACTTCTATAATTGAAGGACATTAACAGCTTTTTAGTTCTTAAGAAACAGCTGTCTAATGGGAATAACTGTCTTTATAATTAGCCCACTTACTCTGTGCCCCTGTTTTGTATTGGAGCAAACATCAAAATTTCAGACTTGGCTGGTTATGTATATATTTTTAGTAGCTTCCAGCTGAATTTGCCAACAAACACAAATATTTACTTACTTAGAAACACTCTGAATACAATAAAAAAGATTGAAAAAGATCTGAGAAAGTGTTACTGCTGCTAAGTGCTTTGATGTAGTATAACTGCATGTTAAATAAAGCTTTGCTTATAATCTACATCTCTGTTGGTTTTATTTTCAGTATGTCCAATATTTTCAACATTCAGTATTTGAATCATCATCTTTGTTCGCGAAGCCTAGCCATGATGATGGTGATGATGATGATTGGTTTTATTTTCAGTATGTTCAATATTTTCAACATTCAGTATTTGAATATTTTTAGTATTGTAATCTTTTATTGTATCTGCACAACTAGAAAGGACTAATCCTATATTTTGTTAATTTTCCTTTTTTATGAAAGCAAATGTTTCTGGCTATAAAATAAGCCATTGTTTCCACTCAAAAGCTGATAAAGAGGGACTAACTAATAAACTAGTGGGAAGGTAAATTTTTGGTTTGTTTTTAAATGACTGATTTTCTGTACAAAGCAGATGCCAGGATCAGATTTGCCAGGACTTCACAATAATAACTGTCTGTACTTATTTGGAGTGGTAAAAATCTAGAAGGTTGTAGGTTGTTTTGAAAAGTCATTGATTGACCTGCCATGCGGTTGCTAGTGTGATCTTCCAGGATTCAAATCTTTAGTTTTCTTATACTTTCTTAATTTTTTTTTTTTTTTGGCATGAAGTTAGCAGATGACATTGGGTTGAGAGATTACAGATGATATTCAGGTTTTCAAGCAGAAAGAATTAGAGACTTGGAGTTTTAGACATGCTGTGAAGTGTAATAGTACATAACATCGTACATTACAGGGTGATAAGGGTTTCTAAGATGGGAAATAATGGAGGGTTAAGACCTGCATTCATCACTCAGTTGTGAGTGAAATAGACTGTGCAATCATAAAAAAGGAAAATGCAATTGCTGCATGCACATGACCAAATATTTTGAGGAAAGATATGAACATTTGAATATTATTTTAAAAATACTTCATTTCTAATAATGTTTATGGTTATATCATACGTGCTCATCAGGTGTATTTAGTAAGTGGAGAAGAACCTGCTGTGTTTGACAGAATAATCATATTGAACTAGACTCAGATTATTTTCCGTATTCTTTGGATTTATTTCATAGTCCTTTTATACACGTTGTGTACAGGGAACATGCAGACATAATAAACTGATTATATATATATAAGCACTATTGTTGCCCATCACGAGAAGGTCTTCTATACACTTCCTAAAACACTTTAAATGTTTACTTACAGGAGAGGAAACCAGAAGATACCAATATCTCCCCTCAGTGTGGTATGTTATTCTGGTGCTTCTTAGTATACTGAACCCACAATTTTTTTCTTCCACAACTAAAACCGAAAATCACACAATCAATAACAAAGACATGCTAAATTCACGGAAGTATTATTAAAATACAGCAATTCTGTTCTAGGAACTAGTGATACGAAGAATTCTGTGGCTTACACTGAGCAGAATGAACAATGTGTCTTGACAATAAAATAAGAATTTAATCCTAAATTGAACAGAACAATGTTGCAAAAATATATGGTGTGTTAACTCAAACTGTATTTGCAAAGTTAAAATAGTAGTTGAATTTGTATTTTTCTTATAGGCTAGGAAAAAAGAAAGCATGTAATTTTGAATATAAATGTTACATATGTGCATTTATTGAGAATTCTGGTATTTAGGTTAACTACTTAGGTTAGAGAGAGAGAAAAAAATTTTTTAGCAGTAAAAAGTTTCTTTCATAAATATGAACATTATAACAAAGTCCTCCCTTACTGCTCTTGTTACCAAACCTTTGAACAATGGATATAATACAGGGTTATACGGGGGAGATAGTGTTTGGTCTGTAGTTTTAATAAAGGTGAAAACTAAGGTCACTGTAATGCAATTAAGTTTGTATTTGGCTAAATTGTTTTCTATCTGTGCTGGTTCTTTCATTGTCCTTCCATTTTAGGATTTTCCTTTTTTTTTCTTTACACCTTTATTGCTTCAATATCTGTTACTTGAGGCCTATTTAGTCACTCAACTATTCTGTAAGCTCTTTGTAGTGTTGGTGCCAACTACAAACTTCCTGAATTTAAGACAAAGAGACAGAAAGAAACTGTCTTTCCTCCCCTCATCCTGGCTTCTATTAATGACCCAGAAACTTGTATTTTTCCTTTGGTTTTTAGGTAGATTAGAAGACTTTGAGAAGTATCAGTCTTCTCTCAAGCAACAGGTGTTTACCTGCAGTGACTTTTCCCTTTTGTGAGAATTTCTTTAGAACAACTGAACACTGAGTCGTAGTTTGAAAAACAAAAAGTAATGTGAGTAAACACTTGTTATCTCAATTCCTCTAATATTCAAAATTATTTATAAATATTTTATGAATATTTACAGAAAGGAAAAAACACACAGATTACATAAAGAACATTTGAGTGCTTTTCAAGCATGAGTCGATGAGAATCAGCAGGAAAGGAACAAATCAATATTTTGGGGTCAGAAGTCAACGGCTGAAGATGCGACATACAGTATGAAGGACAGGTTTCCTACAAGGTGAACAGTATAACTGTCAAAGGTTATTTTTCAGTCTTAAAACCTATTTTTTCCCATTAAAATATCACTTGGTGTTCTATACGGTAATACTACATTTCTGCTACATACTAATATTTCATTTGGGATATTTAAATTAATAGTTCAAAATATGTAATTGGACTGTAAATGCTTGGGACTGGATAGGACACAGGTAGAAAGATCAACGTGGTTTTTGAGTCCAGTTTCTTTGGAAACCTAAAGGCGCAGGAAGAAAGTATACATCATAATATTCTGATAACACTCCAGGACAAAACCACACAATAGCCAGTGAAAAGCTTAGTAGCTGATTTCTGCATCTGTTTAGTATAAGGGGAGGTGAGATATCTGAAGTTGACTTGATAAATTAGTAGCTGTACTCTAATGTTTAGGTACCTTCAGTAAAGTTAGGCTGATAAAGTTCCTAAGGATGATTGCAAGAACATTATTTTCCCCATGTGTTCTTTCACTTAAAAATGAGCAACATCATATCCATCCTTATGAAAATTCCTCTTTTTCTTGCCCAACACAATCTCCCATTGTGTTCAGGTTCTTGATCATAATTGTTACCATTGAATAGTCTTGATAGTTACCTCCACATCTCAATGTTTTTGGGGGTTTTTGTTTGTTTGTTTTAAATTCAGCTAGATAGTCAGATAGAGAGATTGTGTGAGGGAGAAGTCTGTAGTAAGATGGAGGCAATTAATGAAGTTTTAGATTACACTTTCCGTATAAATGAACACTTTGATTTCATTTAAAAATTCAGTTTTCATGACAGTAATATCTTAGAACAATAAATATCACCTTAATTCTGTACTATGTAAGAAGGCACTTCTGGAGGCATATTTTATAAAATATAAGGGCTTTGCTGGCCTAGCGTGGAAGCAATCTGTGGCTTCTTTCTGTTCTACTTTAATGTAAATAGATTTCCAGGTCTAAGAAAACTTTCTAATAACAGGTGAATTTTGCAATCCTGAAATAAAACAAGACTAGTTCCAGGCACATATATTAATATATATAACTCTATGTTAATATATGTAACTCAGATAATTTAAATAGCATTTATTTATTTTAATTCATTGGCAACCTTAATATATGCGATACTATTGGACTGACATGTGATGCCAAAGAAGCCTAATTGACCGGTAATTTTTAAGTACTGACATTTTTTATTATAGCACTCTGGCATTGATTCGTTGGCATAGATGCTTTAGATATTGAAATTCTACACAAATTACATGCAAAATGTAGTTCTTTCATATGTCAATATGCTGCCTGTGGCTGTAATTATACAATGTGCACACATCACATTAATAACATGGAGGAAATCTGCAGTACCAGAGGATTCTCTTGTATTTGCCATAATTGCTGCAATTAGTAAAAAGTAAAAAAGGCATTTGCTTCTTTCATCAAAACAAGTTACACAGTACTGAAGGAATAAGAGTTATATAGCTGCATTTCTCAGTATGATGTGAAGTTCAGCAGGGGTCTTGATAAAATTATGCCTACATCCACTCCCATTCTACTGTACAAGTAAAATTAAGCCATTTGTCGTGTTGGTAGAGCTCATGGGAATGTCCTTGTCATCTCAGAGTGAGTTCTCTAAAGAGTTTTCCTATTCTTACATAATTTATTCACCAATCCTTTGAAACGGAGAAGATTGCAGAGTGGAGTTATCCATGGCATTTGTGAAGGGGCAACTTGCTTTTGGTCTTGCAGCAGGTGCAAGGGTGAGAGAAACATGATAAGCTGCAGTAAGTCTTACTGCTTCGCTTAAAACTAACTAACCAGAAATCCTATAACCAAAGAGGGCTTGCTGCATGCTCCTCATCTAGTTGCCATTTGGAAATTGCCTTCACTCCTTTTCCCTGAGAACAGAAGTTAGGATATTACTAAATAAGCTTTCCAAATCACAAAAGATTGTATCTGTGTGTGGAGAAAATCTCATATGCAGTTGTCTGGGATCATTAATCCAATCATGAAATAAAAATAAGAGTTTTATGAAGTTACCATTTTTATCACTCTTCTTTTTGTCTTATTTCTTCTGTTACGTATTTTCCTGGTGCATATGCCTATGTCTGTCAACTACCAGTTACTGTCTTGCAAGTACCCTACCATGGTAACTGTTCAAACTAATTAAAAAATATTGATTATCTCTACAAATTCTCGAGCTCAGGTCCTTGCTTGATCATGCCAAGGCACTAAGTACCTTGTGTAGTGTAGAATCCAATAATTAAATAATGGAATGGAATAATTTAAAAAAAAAGTTTAAGTTGCTTATTTAATCAGGAAGATCCTCATACCTCTGGTTTCGCCGTATAGAGTCTGTTGTCATGTTAGAATGGTAGGTTACTAGAATTTGAGTTACTCCAACCCTCCAGTTCCTCTTAAAGCTCTTTCTGCCATGCATATTATCATTCTACACTAAATGGAGAGGCTCTGGCTTATAAGCATTGTGCATGAACCTTTTTTCTCCTTTATTAAAATGTACCAAAAGACATGCAATAAAATTTGAGCCAAAATTGGAAAGTCTCATAGCACAAGACAACATTAATAGTAATAGGTGCTTTGGGAGGTTTTAAGACATTAAACTGTACCAGTGATTTATTTCTGTGTGTACTGCAAACTTCTAATGGGCATCTAACTACACAGCTCTGTTATTGTTGCTATCCCATTTTATCAGTTGGCCTAGCTTCAGGATGGGCAGATAGTAGGGGAATAATGGTGCTACAGAAGGGTTTGAAAAAAGGACTTAGCGATTGATGCCAGCAATTACTTCAAAAGTAGTAATCCAAGTGCAGTGTGGACAGAAGAATTCTTTGATGACAATGGCATGACTGAAAACACTGTGTCGAGGGTAAAAGCAGAGTCTGAGCCTTGAGTCACCATCAGTGATATCGCCACCACTGAGAAATGCATTTCCAAGCCAGGGAAGGCTTGCAACACTAAGTCATAAAAAGGGAAGTGAATTATCCTTTCTCCTTTGAATCAGTCATAGTAGCATGTACCAAATATTATTGGTTGCTTTTTAATGTACTGAGTGTTTCTTTTTTTTACCATCAGTCTGTAATATAAACATTAAAGTAAATTGTAGCCATTATTATTATGTAAATCTCTCAGCAGCTTTCAATAGCTGTAAATCATCAAATGTGTTTTTAAATGTTAGCTTCTCTCAGTAAACTGAAACAACTCACCCACTGTACACTTTAATTGGATGGAATGAATTCTTAGTTTCAATTTGTAATTATATACAAAACACCAAACTATATACAGATAAACCTATTCTATGTTTATTTGGAGATTGCGTAATCCCCAGAATTAAATGCTGGAAGCTATTCCTCCATTATCTGAGGAATTAATTTTTATTAGTGGAACAAATCTGGACCTGGTTAGCTTTTTTGACAGAGCAAATTATTTAATAGCCAGAGAGGATGCATATTATCATGTGTTTCTGCTTTTCAGTCATTCACACAAAAATAATTTTTTATATAAATAATTCTGTAATTCTCATTTGCATAAAGTTGCATTTTTACAAATGGTAGTTTGATAAATATAATTTGTAATTTATGAAGTAAAATAACAGAATATTTAATCATAGGACTGATTTTTAAAATATTCAGCCTTGATCACACAAGAATTTGTACGTACTTCTATGCAATTGTACTTTGTATTTTTGAGAACATTTCTTTATATTTTCCTTTCCTTCAAGCTGGTGTTGACAGTTTAATTTTTTTATAGTCAGTATCCATTGTCGGTTCTCAGGCTGTTCTCTTTGAGCTCACTACCTTACAGGTGATACTGCATACATTTTAGAACCCAGGATTTTTTGTCCATCTAGATGTAAAGGGAATCGTGGTGTTTCTATTACTACAGGCTTTCTGCTTCACAGGATTTGTTGATCCAGCTGAGCTGCTAGTCCTTCGTAACACCACTGAAGGTTTGGAAAGTGGGAGAATGATATGACTGGTGTACCTGTCACTGGGGAAATCTGTCAGCCGTGACAGTTTTCACTAACTTCCAGTGCAATGATATTGTAATGGCATGGTGATGGGAATGTCAACATTGTAACAGCATCCCTCTGGAAAATCTGAGTGGGTGCAAGAAATTTTTTTTTCACCACAGTCTGAGCTATCCCAGTTTTTTAGTTGGTGCAAATATAGCACAGAATAAGTGGGGATGAAAGAGACTGTTCTCTATGGGCAGTGTTTTGCAAACAAAAAAAAATAATTTTTCTATGGAGATGCTGGAAAAGATTTCTATCATATTCTATTCTCATATTTTCAAAAAGTAGTAATATTTTAATAAAAAAAGGAATTTAGGGTTGTTGTAGATTTGATCAGATAATTTAGTAGCGTAGAGAACAGTTGAGTGCTTGCATGTATTATGCATGGGAATGAAATACATTCTTTAGTATTTTTATACATCTTGCACTGCTAAAATACTGTTTACATAAAACGATAACTACTAAAATATGTGAAATACGTTCAATAATGCGATGCTTAGAACTTGCCAAGAAGAACATGTACTAATTCCTATCCACCTCCATTGTTACCTTAAGAGCAGCTCTCTCCATAGCAACTGAAAACTTTTCAAGGCAGCAATAAACTAATCCTCTCCAGCTTCCAGAGCACCATCAAGGAATTTTAAAAACATTGGACTTCCAGCAGCTAAATACTTCTGAGGATTCAGCAGGCCACAAAGCTAGATACACGAGCATTCTTTTTCCCTTCAGAAGGTAAGAAAATAACATTTAGAAATAAATGCTCGTAACATCCTTGTAACAATGATACCTATTCCGTATTGCTAACAGTAAAATATATCTAAAGACCGAAGGATTTCCTAACATTTAACCTTTATCTGAGTGAATGCCCATTTGAATTCAGCTGTTCTTTAAATTTTAAATACTTTGTTAGCAGGGTTTCCTTAAAAATAAGAAACACGTCTTGTATTGCAGACAGAAGAAGCTGAATGCATATGTAGCTGTTTAGCACATGTGCATTATTATCTGGGTATGTATGTCACTGCCAGCATATGCCCATCAATGACATTAAAACCTCTGTGGAAAACAGAAGTGAAACTCGTTTTTCTTGTGATTAGGTATTGAGATAGTTTATTTTTAAAGCAGAGGTGGTGGTTTATTAGGAAGGATAGTGACAAGACAGATTTATAGTACAAAACGTCTTTTGCACCTAAAGTTAACAAGTTAAACTTGTTGCTTAGAGTGTGTTTGTCTTGTTTACTCACTGAGTTCTCTGAGTGAAACTAACACCTCAGCTTTGTAACTCTTTCATCTGATCATAAAATGTCACTAATTTTTAAGTATGTCCTGTTAATTCTTGTTTTGTGCTGTAAAGCTGGAGTTTAGTAGCATTGGTAAAGTGTTTTGAAAATATAACCTGCTCTGTATCATTGCTATGTAACATAATTACTGCCCATTCATATCAGTATTACACTAGTAATATTTATTTACAGCGATTTTTGCTACTAAAAGCCTGTTTCATAATGGAATGAAAGTGAAAGCAATGGTATTTTCCTGTTCTTACCAAAAGGAATTATTAATGAATTCAGTAACATAACACCAAAGTGAAAGACATACACTTTATTTTTTAGAGGAGGGAAGGGCACTTTCAGACAACCTCTTGTTGGTAATTCTACAGAATATTTAAGGCCATGGTTGTCTTAGTTTCCTGCTGTTCTCCGCTGTAAAGCCCTTACAGGCTCCCTGTTGTTCAAAAACAGCTTGTCACTGCAAATCAGCTTAGCCGACCAATTAATAAATCCTTTCAAACATATTGCATTCACACTAATTAAAGGGTTGGGGTTTCTTTTTCCCCCTTTACCATTCAGATTCCTCAGGTTTCCAGTTTAAGCTCTGAAGTGCAAACAACAATCCAACATTCAGTGCAGATCCCTCATTGCAAGAAGAGGAGATGTGTTTTCTGACCAAGCATTCAGCTCTTGAGGTGGTATGTTCTGCTTTCATATTCAGCGTGCTCATTGCTGAAGGACAGCCTGGGGAAGAGCACGGGCAGGATGGCAGCTATGTTCCCAGCAGAGGCTATCTGATGGAAGTTTTACGCGTTCTTTCAGCTGAAAACACTGAGCTCCACATGAACCACTCACGAGAACTGGTCAAAATGTTACTGGAGAGAGCTGAGTGCCCACAGCGGATTTATGGCATGCAAGAGGATTGTAATCTGGTTAGTGCTTCAATTAATGAGGGATATCTTTACAGCATCGTCAGTGAGTTCTAACATTATTTATTAGAGTGATACTGTCCTGAATATGGAACCTAAACACGTAAAAATCTTGTTGCAGCAAAAAAAAATAATTGTCCCTGCTTTAAGTTTTTAATTTTGAGTTATTATTTATTGCTTGAGCTCATGAAGAGATATTCCAGACATGACATGCATTCCTTAAAAATGCCATGCTTCCATCATGTAACACTAATAATTTTCCTTTAGAAGTTTTTAAGTGTTTGTTTTCCAACAAAAATTTTTCTACTTAAACCCGATCTAACAATAAAGCATGAGCTTGAATTTTAGGCACAAGATTATCACTGTGGAAAGAATAGGTAAACACTGGGGACCAGTTCTGCTTTTTTTTTTTTTCTTTTTACTTCATAAAGATAAAACCCAGACAGGATTGTCTCAGATTTATGTGCCACTTCACTGAGTCATTCAAGATTTAGGGGAGGGTTTTGGTAAGCAGTTCAGGTCAAGGAAAAGCAAAGGCAGAACAATGAATCCACAAATCCAAATTGAAACTGGAAAAAGTCCAGGGTACAGTTTCACAGAAGGATTGGTTGTCTAGTTGAGTTGAGAATATTTGCAGAACTGATTCATGATTCAATGAAGAAAGGACAGACACAGTGCTAAGTGGGCAACTTAGCTGAAAAGGACGACAAAGGGCTTGGTCAGTCTTGGCTTTCAATGACATTATTCTGGCTCTGGCACTGTTGTTCAGTGACCTACATACAGCAGAGTCTCACTTTATACCACAATAATGAGGGTGGTCATAAAGGTGAATGCTTTCATGAGGTACTATTCTTGGCAATCTGCCAAGCCAATGAATTGGGGATCTTTTTATCGTATGCAGTAGACAGCTGCTTACTTAATTGACCCTTTCAGTAATGGTCTCATTTCTCATATGAACCCAAATGTGAAATTTTGTACCTAACTAATGTAGATACCTATTATTCACTAAAGGGATATATATTTTTTAGAAGGAGATTATTGCACATATGAGCAATGGATATGTATCAGATATGGACCTAGATCAAAAGCTGAGAATGTGATAAACATGGGTTCTCCTAAATTTCATGAAACAGGGTTCTAGGTTTTTGTTTGCCCTCTTTGTTTTGCTTCTCTTGGTTGCCATATTTTTTCCATATGTATCTGTGATATATTTGTGGAGAGTCTGCCCATTATGTCCTTGGATGGAAAAAATCTAAGGGAAACTTAGCTGGGACTTACTTTGGTCAGTGCTGCTGCTCTGTTCAGGCTTCATCTTGGAAATTTCCTGTGGGAAGAATTTGAGGACTTTCACCATAAGCAGTACTCTTTGGTGTTGGCTGATTCAGAAACACTGCACACATCCTGTGCTGCCACTGTTTCTGTGCCAGTGCCACAGGAACACAGTTGTCTATAGGAAATCCATGAGACAGACGTGGCATCTTCAGTCACATGGAGCCCACATGGCACTGTGCTGAAATCTTCCATGATGATTTAACAAGATTTGATAAACCAAGACAGAAAAAACTCTGCAAGGAGCACTATCCTTCAAGATCATCAAAATTTGAAACAGAATACCCCACCTTAACTTGGTATTTTTTTTCCTCATACTTGTTGGGAATCACTTATTGATTTCAGATTCAATTTTCCCTTCTAAATCCAGGATTCTGCTTACACCATGCCTTTGTTTTCAGATTTTTTTAATTATTATTTTTAATGATGTTTCTAATGGATGTTTAAAAGCAGTGAAGTTTAACATTTTTTTTTAGACTTCTTTTAGTTTGTTTTTACATACAGGCCCCAAGACTTTTTGGGCAGGGCCTGACAGCTATTGAATGGCATCTGACATTTCTTTATCTCCTAAGCACACAGAAGTCATATATATATTTCTTGCATTGGTAAGACAACTCTTTCTGAACTTCTGACCCCTTAAACAAAAAAAACTCAAAGTTCACTGCCCAGGTTCTAGCCTTCTCTTTTATAGCAAATAGGAATTTTTAAATCAAGGACATGCAGATGTTATTCCTTTAAAATATTAGTAGCAGAAAAGAAAAAAACACAAAAACAAACGAACCACTGATGAACCAATTTATATCCTCTTAATATCTCTTCAAGAGTCACTCTCCATGGCTCACCATATACTGTGGAGTAACTGCATCTTTTATGACACACCTACTTCCTTCCAATTAGCAATTTTCTTTTCAATCATCTTCCTTGCAAGAGCAAATGATGGCTTCACTGATTACAATTTATCCTGGCTGGATTTTGAAATCTTACAGAAATCTGAAAATCTTCCACTACATGCAGTATGTTTATTGTATTGAGTGTTCATAAAGGATGGTTGACTAACTTGAGGTCTTTGGGAGAGAAAACAGAATAGAATTCCTCCTAGCCCACATACTAATTCTCAGAGACACGCATTAGAAAAAGACTTACAGACCTTGATAGGCAATGTAAGCAGGACACAGTGGAGCATACTGCAATCTAGTTTATTTATGAGTATAAATAGTTAATTTAGATATTAATATGTGCAGGGGTTTTCTTGGGGTTTTTTTTAGACTGAGTATTTTGAGAATTTTTGTTAGAATTATTTATAATAAAAAGTAGCAGTTCTCTCAGTCCCTCCAAGGAACACTGGATTTTGATCATAGCACTGTGTGTTTCATTAACCCAGCTTCAGTGTAGGAAAATGAACTAACATATAGCGTGAGCCACACAGACCAACGTATCAAGCTGGTAGCCACAATTTATTCTGACAAACTAGACTCTGTCTGTATTCGTTAATTTATTAGAGTGCAGTGTGGATCCTTCAATGGTACCTTCATGTATTGTAGTTTCTTTCCTGAAATGTACAGTTTGGCTACTCTACCATAATGGTTGAGATTAGCTGACACACCTATATCATAGTTGGAAAGGAGTCTGTTGGAAAAAAGCAGATAAACAATGAATAATATTAGTTACAGGATCTCTTCAAGAAAGGTTCTTTATTCTGGAGTTCAGTATCTTATTTCTCATAGCCTGACATAGACCTCTATTATTATTCTTGTCTAATTTTAAAGACTAGCTTATTTTTGAGCTGGCAAAAGTTTCTGGAAACTGTCTTTGTATCAAAAAAAATTGAGGTTTATGTAGACATATGGAAATATACATATGAATATATATATATGTATTAAAAAATCTGTGCTCAGATAGAAAGCCTGCATAGGGTGACTACGTAATCTCAGTCCCTTTTGAAATGTATTTGAAGGACTAAATGTTGTTGAGACCTTGTGCTGGCTCTCTGTGCTGGGTTGCATTGTTGCAGTTAACAGAATTCGTTGAGAAAAGCATGAAAATAGCTGTGTAATTACAGGGTCAATTAATTCTTTCAACAGTGCATCGAATATGATGTAACTTCTGTTTACATACCCTGAATTAGCTATGGTTTTTATCTTATGATGTAAACATATATAGAATGCATATATGAAAATATGAATAGCCTTATCTAATAAGCCTTATCTAATATACTTACAACCAGAAGTATAATCTGTTGAAGCCAGTGGAAGGCTTTTAATCTCTACAACAATTGATCAGAGTTAGTCGTAATTTGCAGTGAGTCTTAAATCATCAAATCACTGAATCACAGAATAGACTCATAGAATGGTTTCTGTTGGAAGAGACTTCAAAGATCATGCAGTTCCAACCCTCCTGCCATGACTAGGAGCACCTTCCACTGGACCAGGTTGCTCAAAGCCCCGTCTCTAGGACATTTGACTTTTCTTAAACACAAAAGTGGCACTGGACAAAAAATCACAGTGTGATCTTGTGGCCACAGAACTGCAATGAATTACCCGTACCTTCCTCCTGCCATTCCATCAGCCTGCATCTGTGTAGTTTCAGGTTCAATCCGATAAATATAAAAGTTGAATTCTGCTTTTGTCCTTCCTAATTGTATTTGCAGATGCCTGACAGCCTGTTACTTGAGTCGAATTTCTATTTATTTTTATTTCTTCACAGTGCCTTGAACCAGATGCTTTGTTACTAATAGCTGGAGGAGATTTAGAAGACCATCTCAGTGAAGAAGTGTTTGAGAAAATTTCTGTTATTCTTCTCTACTACATTCTTCATCGCAGAGATGTATGTTCTACAGAACTCAGCTTGAATAATAAGGATTATAAATTTTACCTGCAAAATATGCTTAGTTTAAGACATGATGAAGACTGTTACTATTTTTCACGTAATGAAACTGAAGATATTTTAGCTGCAGTAAGGCAACATTTTAAAACTTCTGAAACCCAGGTAAAGAAAAAAAAGTAAATACAGCTTCATATTTATTACTGATATAATGCCTATATGTTAGTGCAGACATTGTGTTAGTATCATGGTCTGCCAGAAAACTGGTAAATAACAGTGTGAGAGCACAGGCTGAACGTTGG
This sequence comes from Cephalopterus ornatus, assembly GCA_013396775.1. Lineage (NCBI taxonomy): Eukaryota > Metazoa > Chordata > Aves > Passeriformes > Cotingidae > Cephalopterus > Cephalopterus ornatus. The sequence goes on from VZRE01005073.1 coordinate 73,927, forward strand.
TGTTTTGTTATACATGCTGTTTAATGTTAGCCTTTTCCTTGAGTTACTTTCGGCTACCTAGCACTTCTGCAGGGTCTGCTGAGACATGGCTGGGGACATACTGCATATTAGGGACCATTCCCAATAGGTAATTTAGAAGCAGATGGAAAAGAGCATAGCTGTGTAGATCTTGCACTTGGCTCCAAAGACAGAAAATACTTTCTCATCTCTCAGTATTTTATAGTATGTATATATATATATGTATACACTAGCAGTGATTGTATTTAAACGGTATAAAGCAGAACAGCTCCAAAACTGATCTGACTGTATAGGAGAAGTAATGAATCATTTTGCTGTGATGAAATCCTTGCCAGGTTCCACACTTCCATGCCTATCCAAAGCATGATGGAATAAAGAATCTAAATCCAAATGATGGTTTCCTTCAGTCAGAATACGCATATTTGTGACTAATTATCTACCAGTACAGATATGCCTTGTAGAAAGATTGATACAGATAAACTTAAAGTTTAAAAAAAAAAAAAAAGCATACTGAGTATTTTCAGCTAAGATCATCCTTATTACAGTCAGGAAACATGCAGTGAGTTTTCTCACTGCTGTTTATTATTCCTTATCTCAAGTAGGGGTCTATAAAATAATAGAATAATATTCTGGACTTCAAAATCTAAGAAAAACTGTTTTCCTTGTAATGGGCAATAAAATAGCTTTTTTTCAGTTAAGATAACTCCTGAAGTGCAGATTGACCTCCTGTTTGTAGCCCCTTAGATGTGTTCATAGTATTAAGTTAAATTTGGTTTACTGCAAAGCTTGAATTTGCCCTTTCCTTTTTCATATAATTAATTTTTAATTTATATTATACTGTAGTAGAGTTTTCTGCACAAACAGAAGATGGGTAGGAATGCTGGCTGTGTCCAGAATATTGAGGGCCTCCAGTTCCTCTTTCTGTCTTCTTTATGTAATCATTTCCCATCATAAATTATTCATTGACCAGTACTTTTGTTTTTAAGTCTTGGTGAACGTGCCGATTTCCAAGAACTCCAATGGTATCTGAGCAACTGTAAAGAGGCATCACTGTGTATTTGGAATGTCAAGATAGAATAACAAACCAGAAAGTGTTTTACTGTGAGTTCTGTTTGTTTATGCTGGCAGTACAACCAGTTGTCAAGCCTGTCCAGTAACTGAAACTTCACCACTCACTGATCTGAGGGAAAAGAGGGTTTTTTTTAATGAAAGCTACTCAAAACATAATATCATAATACTTAGAATCACAACACCTGAGTTATGAAAAAGGGCCAGTGATGCAGGGTAGTAATAGAAGAAAAGCACTTTTAGTGACTGTGTGTTTTGGTTTCACAGAAAATATCCTCTGCTCATTCATAGCACCTAATGTCTTGTTTGAAATGAGATATTAAATGTTGGGTTGGGGAAATTTTGATGTGTAGTGAATGAACAGGAAAAGAAATGCCAGGCAGCCTCCTCTCTGCAGTGTTTATGGCCTACATACAGAGAAATGAGTATGAATAAAATGAACTACTACTGTACTGGCTCCTCTAGTTGTCTTTTTGGTTTAGTTAATGTGAGTCAGAGAGAATTATTTTTTGCCTTTGTTGTTGTTTCTTTCAAATCCCAATGAGTGAAGTAAAAACAAACAAGGCAAAAATGGAAAAAAACAGGGATAAGTTTCCAGGTAATGGAGACAGATCTGCAGACATTCACACACATGGTTGTACACCACTGACTACTGTTCCTATTTGGTCATCCAGCACAGAAGTCACTCTTTATTTGCAAAATTATATCTTTCCATATTGTCCCCAGATAATATGTCCCCATACTGTTACTCCATAACAAAATATTTATTCCATTTAATAGATAGGGAACGAAAAGCATTTAGAGAATTCTCACTGAAGTTTAAGATGAAGAATTAAACTCTGTATTATTCAAGTCAATTGCCTGTGCCTTAACGAAAATTCCTCCCTTTTCTGCCACTTTCTGGAAATAGATGTAGATGCAATTGAGGACACTGGAATAATAGAAACCCCATGAAAATAACACTAAGCAAAATTAACACTAAGCACAAACTACCCGAATGAAGGACTGTACTTCCCCATCAGACACAGAATAAAAGTCCAGGATTTTTAATTCTATGCCTGTTTTCATGAAAATGCCCTTTGTTTCACTGTCCTGTTGTCGATTACAACTTCAATCTTAATTTTTTATACTCTGGCTGTCTGTGAAAGTGTTCTCCCCAATTTCTCCTCTTGTCACTCCGATTATTTAAATGGAGGTGACCAGGGCTGTCTTCATGCTGTTTTCTCCTGATTTCAGTGTGTTGATGTGAGCACTCTGGAGAAAACTGCTGATATAACGGGCAGAGATGGTGCCGATGAAAACACTCTTCCACGCCTGGCTGCTTTAATCATTACTCTGGCTCTCCAAGGAGTGTGCATGGGGAAAGCAAGTTTGCCTTCCCCAGAATTCTTTATAAAATATATCTTCAGTTCTCTAAACAGTACCACTGAGCTCCAAGTGACAGGTAAGCTATTTATTAATCTCTAGTTGCCTTTTGCAACACACATTTGGTGTAAACTATCTTTAAATGCCTAAGGGACTTTTATGCACCTCATTTTAGATCTTTCATTTTAAAGTTGTTAAGTAGTCTCTTCTAAATTTAAAAACAAGGTTGGAAAATAGACTCCTTATTTTGATAATTCCCTGAGAGGTATAAAGCAAATTGCTACTGAGATTATTAAATTTTATTCAACATTAATTTATAACTGAATTGCTCAGCACTTTCTGAACTACCCAAGAGAGCTCTGAAGGTGGCAATCTAGCAGGACAGAGTTCACTGGGGCTTCATTTACATTGCTTCTTTATGAAGATCTTCATACATTGTAGGACTCTTTTAGGGGTAAATGGGGCAATTTCTGTATAGTAGCCAGATTAGATGCCTTAGTACTCATATCTCAGTGTAGATATACAGATCTGTTTGCTTACGTAGACAAAAGAAAGTAGTCATACATCTTATCAGAAGCCTTTTTGTAAGATTTACCATTAAGATTATACCATTTGCATTTTTTGATTAGCGACATTGAAGGATTATCACATGGAAACTTTCTTATTCTGATTGACCTAAACTCCTTTGAAATCAATTTGTGAATTGCTTTTGTTTCTAATGGACAAATTAAGGTTTACAGGAACCGTCACTATTTGAAAATGAGGGGTTAAGGAAGGTGATAAGTAAGATAGGATAAAGCATGCCCCCTCAAATAACCAAGCATTTCATCAGCAGAAGCACCCCTTGCACTCAAGCTATGTCATGGGGTACATCCCTGCATTATCCCAGGTTTGGATTAGGGATCCTGACTCCCTCCTTCCTATTTCAGTGCTATGAGCAGGCATGCTTCTTGATTAACCAAAGGAGAGAGAAAATCTGCTGTCCTGTGTTCCACTTCCAAACTGCAAGAGCAGCACACTGTCCTGAAGATTGATTTCAGGACACCCTATAAAGGATCTGTCTTGTGAGCTGAATACCTGGCCATGACGACTTAGTGTGGAGTTCCATTTACACAGGAAAATTTTAAGAACTGTGAAGTTCTTTAGCAATAACTAGACAACTTTGTAAGAGATTGATGATTAAATGAAAGATGAATTGCCTTTAAGTCCTATCTGTTTTCTTCTGAGACAGTCATAGGCAAAACATTTGAGTGGGGCATGTAAAACAGGAAAGGTGTCTTGAATTTCTAGAGCTGTTAAGCAAAAATTGCCTCAAGTACCATACTGAGAAAAAAATTATTAAAATGAGGAATTGAATTAATGTTATAATTAACAAAATTTTAATAATTATTTTTGGTTTTATCTTTTAAATGTGTATTTTCCCATGGTAACATATCTGTTTTCTAATGAATTACTAGAACTAGAACAACTACTAAATGTGCTTACAGCCAAAAAGACCTGCACTGTAAATGGACAATTCCACAGTCACAAAAGAAGACGTCACAGTATGGCAATCAGAGATTCTGGAAGAAAAAATACTCCATTCAAAGGAAACCATACAAAAGGAGACTCTTTGAAAGGCTATTTTGAAGATCGTGAAAGGAACACAGATTGGGACCAGGTTAATTTATTTTTCTGTTATTATAACATTGGTCACAGAATTTCAGTGAAAAAAGTTCAAATTGTTTTGCAAACAGTACATGATTTCTGAGGTAAAATGTATTAGTTTAAAAAATACCGGTATATATATATATATCTCTATATATCTACCTATTTCGTGTCGATACTGATGGAAATATATTTTTATATAGTTATATTTGTTTAAATATTAATTGGGGAAAGAACTTTGTGGATGTTGACCGTGTGATTAAAGTAGTCGGGAAGGGCTAACAGAATAGTTAGTGTTACATGGAATCAGGTGTTTCTTTAAGACACAGATGACTGTAGTAATATGGCTTCAATGTTTTCACACGGTTATTAAAGATTTCATGTGCTCTTATGCCACAGAGCTTCTAGGGCCCCTTAAACGACCTGGTAGAAAGAAGGGTTGTTTTGTATGAAGGAAAACAAAGTAAATTAAGGTTTCTATGAAAGTTGCTTTTAAAAGGCTTCTGTAAACTGAAGATTGGGCATTTCCAAACTCTTTTAATAGCCATCTATGGAATCCAGAAGCTTTCCTTAGAAGGTTTAGAGTCTGTAAGACAGAGTCTTAGCTACTACCCAGTATCCTCTTTGAGGACTTTGAAGCACACTGGCTTGTTGCAGGTGGATTTATCCTTATCCTAAGAATTTAAAAATAAATGGTATATATTTTGATGTATATGTTTGAAATATATACTTCAAAGGATACATTTCTATTAATTTCAGTTTTTTACAGTTTACATTAACTCAGTGACAGTGTTTATCCTCTATTTAGGAGAGTGAATAATGTGCAATTGACTTTTGCTGTGTGGTCGTTATATGATGTGGAACTGAGACAAATTGCATCTGGATAAATGCCATTCAGATAGATATTTATCTGTGTAATTTTATTGAATTTGAAATGCATACTCTATCAATAGATTTCTTTATTTCCTGCTGACCACAAAAAAGAATCATGATGATCATCATGATGAGGCTTTTAATGGGGTCTCAAAATAACTTTAAATTAAGGTAATTTTAAATACGTTTCATATAAATTTTAAACTAGGAAGGACAGAAATCAGTTGTGACACTCTCTGTAAAAGAAGTAAAATTGTTCTCCAGTAATAGAAGAATTTATGAAGCTTAGTTTTTGATTTCTTGAACTTCTGAGACTGATTGTAGCTCAAAAGATAAGTATCTAGGGGAGTTATCTGAGTCTGAGTAGTCAACTGAGAGACAAATATTCTGTATACATGAAAAAAAAATCACTAAGAAACATCTGGAGAGAAGATAATTGCTCTTCTGTATTAATTCCTAGTTTCTCTGGGCTTTTTTTTCCATTCCTCTTCTTACTAGCTATGTCTATTTTCCTTGACATATTTCATTAGAACAATTTGTGTTTCACTGTTGTGTTGCTAATTTTGTCCCATGTTTTCTGCACTTAATCATAACGACTGTGCTCCATTAGTAATAGATTCTGCTACATAAAAGAAATTTGCTCGTTTATGGCTTGTGTTTGCTAACTACATTAAGATCTGTAAATTAATTTTTAGATAGGAGTCATTATTTGAAACATTATCACAGGAAAAATGTCACTGCTTTCTTTTTAAGACATCATTGTCTCTACATTTTGAAAATGTGTATAAAACAAGAAAGTAGCAGGTGTCTAATAGGACAAATGATTTTAAATTCCATTAAACTATGTCACAATAGCTGTATTCCTTTGCTATTTCTCATTAAACAGACATGGATTTTGCAAAACAAAATCATCCATCCATCAAGTTTTTCACAAGAAAATATACAAATTTTATTTACTTACTTCTTCAGTATCATCCTCCAGGAGTACACACATAGTTGCTTCATTAATGGAGACTTAGTGCTCTGCTTCCTTATGTTAAAAAGCTTAAAAGGCTGGGGCTTGCAAGTGCTGGTGAACGGTGCTGCATCCAGTTGGCAGCCGGTCACTGGTGGTGTCCCCCAGGGACATTTCATGCAGCCCAGTGTGCACTTAGTGGTCATTGCCAGCAGGGCACACTGATGGCTCATATTCAAGTTGTGTGTCAGAACCCACCCCAAGGGCTTTTTCTATAAACCCTCCTTCCTTCTGGTCCCCTTTCCCCAGCCTTCATTGATGCATGGGGTTATTCTGTTTGAAGCACAATAAATTTCTCTTGGCTGATCTTCATGAAGGTCTTGTCAGACCATTTCTTTGGCTTGTCAAGATCCCTCTAAATAGTAGCCGTGCCAGTCAGCATATTGACTAATTGTCCAGTTGGATTTCACCTGTCAATGCTATCTGGTGCACTCTGTTCCATCACTCAAGTTGTTAGTGAAGGTGTTAAATAGTATCATTCCTGTTCAGCAATTCCGGGTCAGCAATGCTGCTCATAATCAACCAACAACTTGATAGCCACCAACTTGATACCAAATGTTGGTGTTCCCTACTTCTAGCATCAAAACTTCTGCCTAGAATAGCCAAAATTAAGCTCTTTTCCAATATGGTAGCTCCTACATTGTCTTCATGCTCTCCTTTGGCCTGAAGGCAGAACACAGTAGGTCCAGGTGACAAGATCATCTGTTATCCTGAAGACTTGAATGTGGTTTTCAGAATAAATTTATCAGTGCTTAATTAATTCAGTTTCTTAGTGAACTTCAAGGCATATTTTACTTCACTAATGGATGAGGAAAGGCAGGAAGGTGTTGGGTTTTAACTGGATTATTTAAAAGTAACTACACTTAACTTTTTTTTTAATTAATTTAAATAGTAATTTTGTATCAAAAGAAGTTTAAGCTTCAGTGATTAGAAAAAAGTGTTTAGGAATCCCTTGTTTCTCAGATGTAGACCAATTTAAATGAAAGAAAAAGATAATTTTTTAAATTGAATCACAACTCATCAGATGAGATTAAGAAATGAAGATTTTTTTTCCTTTAAATAAGATAACACATTTGATCTGGACTCCTTCTCTTTGAAAGTGTTTGCAGAAATTTCCACTAGAAGTGTCTTCTAGTGCCAACTGGTCATGTTTTTACTAGAAGTTTCATCCTGGAGATGGAAAAGCAATTCTTCACGGAAGTTTGTCAAAATATAAAGATGCCCAAGAAAAGTTCCTTCTTTTGACAAAGAGATGTTCCTAACAGGAAAAAAAAGTAGTTGGAATTCTGAAGTACCTCTAATAATACAATTATTAAGCAATCTTTAGATTAAATTTAGACTATGTAACACCTAGTTTGCTGACTTCAAGGTGACATGCCATTATTTAAAGAATTAAAAAAATTCCAATTTATTTCCGTATCTTGCTGAAGATCCAGCACAAGGACAAATCTAAGTATTGCTTTTGATCTTGTATTAACAGCATTGTTATTGCAAACAATGAAATTTTAAATTAATGACTAAGAATATGATTTGTGTTAGCATTAAAAAGAGGGTGATTGGGCACTGGAACAGGCTCCCCAGGGAAGTGGTCACAGTACCAAGGCTGACAGAGTTCAAGAAGTGTTGGAATGACACTCTCAGGCACATGGTGTGACTCTTGGAGATGATCCTGTGCAGGGCTAAGGGTTGGACTTAATGATCCTTGTGAGTCCCTTCCAACTCAGCGTATTCTGTGATATTCTGTAAAATATTTTTCTTAGCACATATGACAACAAAATGTTGAGAGAGATTATTTTGTCAGATCCTTATGATATTAACCAGCTTCCATAGATATTGTCCTGCTTCATCCCAAAGATTCTGGTCTTTCTGAAATAGATAGTAGTATCAAGTTTAATTGGAAAAAAATTGGAATTAATTGAAGTAATTAAACTAATTTAATCAAAAAAGAGTATATAAAAAACAAGTTTTTTCTAGGTTGTACAACCCCGTGTTCTTCTAAGATTCCATATTTAACGTCAACATTAAATGCAGGCACATGCAACATGTTCAGTAACTCTGTATACTCTTCTACAAAGGTTTGTTTCTCTGCCAATGAACTTGTGAAGATATTTTTGAAAAATGGTTCTTCCTCCATTTCCAAGGACCACTTCAAGCAAATCAGTCCAGCTATCATTCAGCAACTTTTAAGTTGTTCATGTCAGCTTCCTGACTTCAAGCAGACAAGGCTTCCACCAACAACTGTGGAAAGTGAGTTATGTTATTATTAACAAAGTATTGCTCAAATTCGGATAAAGACGTGCAGAGACTTAACTTCTGGAGACATTTCATTCATTAATAAACCAAAACATGAGGAGATTTATGCACTCTGTAATTTATGCACTTTATAACTTCATAGCATACATCTCAGATAGTAGTACTATATTGAAAAGTGAGAGGATTCAACACTCTTAATTTTATATTAGATGGAATTCTATTTCATTATGTAAGGCTTTTTAAGCTTTATTCTCTCCATTTGAGGACTGCTTGATGTTGGCAGCAGGTGAGCCATAACAGGTCCTCGTGTGTGGCTTGCTAGGCAGTAAGGACTTATTTTGTGAAATTTTTACCATATTTATATTGGAGTCATTGAATTGCTTACACATATAGCCTCAAGGTTACACTGCCTGGCATTTTATACCATGATGTGGCAAATGCTTGATATAGATAAGTTCTGCATGAATGTTACTGGTTTTTCAGCTTGTGATAGTTTACAGCAGAGAAGCTTTGAGAATGTTACTGTGGGGAGGAAAACATCCAGGGCAGCAGGACCTGTGTGATAGAGCTGGAACAAGAACTGAGTTAATCACATTGTTTCCAGTCACAGTTGTAGCCCTCACATGTCACTGCTTCCAGTGATTTCTGCTCCATCTCTTCTATTGATTCCACTTCTGTAATCAATCCTCACTCTGCCTTATAAAAAAACCTAAATCTGATATAACCTAAGGGCTTCTTAATGTGTTGTTATTTTTTTTTGTTTGTTTGTTTGTTTTTTTACTTTAAACCACCAATATCTGGGAAGTGGTTACAAACCAAGGTGTGCTGGTGTATTACAGGGGACATTAATTTTGGTGGAGGATTTGGTAGTCAGGAATGAGCAAAAAGGAAAGGGTATCCAACCATAATCACCTGCACCTAGAGCGGCACTTTTTAGGCTACAAATCAATGTTTTCAATACCTACATCTTTTGGGAGCTATTAAACTTTCCCTACATCCTGCTGGCCAACGATCCTTATGGAACAGCATATAAATTTAAAAAAAAAAAAAAAAAAGAAGGATTCTCATGGATATCCCAATAATGGTTATAGGAGAAAAAACCATACAGAATAGGAAAAATCATTATGGGTCTTCTACAGGCAGCTGTCCTTTCTAATGAATTCTGTCTTCTCAATACCTGAACACTTTGCAGTCTTTACTGCTTTGGTCTTTTCTATGCTACACAGATATGACCATTTTTCAGATTGGGAATCAAGAGAAAAAGAAAGAAAAGAAAGGAATTCAACGAGGTCAAATGCAAGGTTCATGAAAAATTCACTGTTAAGTAGGATCCTTCCAAGTCTAAAGCCATCAGCCTAATCAATGATATCTTAGTGATCTCATAAATGTGAGAGATGAGAAAAACTGAACTATTCAGGTGTAGAATGGAATTAATAAGAGCCTTTTCTGCAGCCCTTTCCCTCTGCTTTTTGACAGAGGAAGGTTTCCATGACCGTAGGAACACTTCTGCTGTCTTGATACAGATAAAGGACTCCATGTTTGACCTATGTGTGACCTAGTGACCTGAGCATGGGCTCATTAATTTTATTCTTAGTTCTATTTTACTGACAGGCTGTGATGTTTTGACTAAGTCACGAAGGCCTGACCTTCCATAAATATCTAATATACACTGTATTTGGATTTGCAGCTTGTGAAATTTACTGTCTGATTTTACGAGGTCCTGAGCACTTGCAGTGCTTTTAAAGTGTGAAACATTAAGTGACAGCTTTGAACATTTTGGCATTAGTTCCTTTATGTGTGTTTCCCTTCACTGTTTTACCTCCATCATAAGATTTCATACAGAGGAATCAGGATTTATATTGTGCAAAAGGTTGGAAATGTGAGTGGTGTGTAACTCTGAAGAATTATGAGTAACGTTCAAAAAAATCCCAGTCACCCTAGAAAAATAAGTTGGTGGTCCTGATGTGGTAACTGAAAGGATGTATGTCCACAGCAGATTTGTAAATGTAGTTTGGACCAAAATGTTTATGCTTAGAACCTAAATTATATTCCTACATCCATCTGAGGTTTTATGTCTTGGTTTGTTTACCAAAAAAATAGAGAGCAATAAAACCCAAGAGAAATAAGTGATGCACGACACAATTTTCACCACCTGCTGATTGATGCCCAGCTCATCCCTGAGCAGCAATCATCACCTCCCAGCCAACTCCCCCAGTTTATTTGCTGGGCGTGACATTTTGTGGTATGGAATAGCCCTTTGGCCAGTTCAGGTCAGCTGTCCTGACCGTGCTCCCCCTCAGCTTCTTGTGCCCTCCTCACTGGCAGAGCACAAGACACTGAAAAGTCCTTGACTCAGGGTAAGCACTACTTAGCAACAACCAAAACATCACTGTGCTATCAACATTATTCTCATACTGAATCTAAAACACTGCATTATACCAGCTTCTAGGAAAATTAACTTGATCCCAGCTGAAATCAGATAGTGGAACAATGAGTCACTTATCCTGTGTGCTTGTGCATAGAGGTGTCAAAACATACCCTCAAAACTAATTACAAATACAAAACAAATACTAAAACACAAATATAAATACTGGATGATTAAAGGCGCCCTTGTTTTGTTTCATTTGTTTTCCCCTACAGAATATGGTTACAGCACTGTTGCTGTTTTACTTATTACTATTGGATCTATGTTTGGTACAACTCTCATTTTATTTAACTCCTGTCAAGAAATCTATACACTCATTTTACAGCTGTTTGTCGGTTTGGCTGTTGGAACCCTTTCTGGAGATGCATTGCTACATCTTATTCCTCAGGTAAGTAACAGACACTTCAGTGCTTTTATAATGTTAATACATATGTGTGTGTGCATGCACACACAGAAGAGTTTTATTTAAACCTGGATAATGCCCCTCTGTTTATAAATAAAGCTCCTCATGAAATCTACCCAGCACTCCAGTTACATTTGCTCTCTGTAGTTTAGAGAGACGTTACAAGTACTAAGAAGATGAAAACTATGAACGATGAATTAAAAGAAAATAAGGTTCCTGTTTTCAAAACAAACTTTTCAGAAACCTCACAAGTCCTGTGCTAGGCAAGTTTCTAGATATGTATCAATTTCTTTCATGAGGCAGATTCTGTAACATGTTTCAAGAGAAATTTTTCAAGGGCTGTATGAGGCACCCACAGTCCCTTCTGCATGTTTTTTCAGAGAACCAAGAGCTGTCAGCCTATAAGCGTAAAAAGATTGATGCTATGATGTTGTCCCAAATTCATAAAACAAATTTTAAGGACAAGATAGCATGCAAAACATAACCAAATTTTCCATTGTGTATCCATTTACTTTCGACTGAGTCTCCTCTGATATGACACAGATGTTATAAGTAGAATTCTAGTGGTTGTAGAAAGAGAACTTCACAGCTTCACTTGAGATTCTGGTCAAAATATACTTTGTACTCAATGCATCATCTCTGGAAGCAAAACTGGGAGAATGGTTTAAGGAAGGCAATTCTCAGTGAATGTCAGACAAATGCATTTATTTCAGAAACACCTTTGGAGTGTGAAAGTATTCTCCTTCACCAGTTTTAAGTATTGCATCCAGTAGTCTTTAAAGAGCTCACTTTCAGAGCAAAGGGAGGGGTGCCGTGCTGTGCCACTGGGATAAAAAATGGAAGTACACCCACCAGTAGAAATGGATTTATGCATTAGTTATGCATTAATTAGTTTATGCATTGTTTTCACAGAATCACAGAATAATTGGGCTTGGAAGGGACCTCTGTAGATCACCTAGTCCAACCTCCTGCCAAGGCAGGGTCACCTAGAGCAGATGACACAGGATGGCATCCAAGTGGGTTTTGAATGTCTCCAGAGAGGGAGACTCCACGACCCCCCCAGGCAGCCTGATCCAGTGGTCTGCCACCTTAGTCTAAAGGAGCTCTTACTTGTGTTGATGTGGAGCTCCTTGTGTTTTAGTTTATAGCCATTACTCCTTGTCCTATTGCTGGGCACCACTGAAAAGAGTCTGGCACCATGTCTTGGTGCCAGCCTTTGAGATATTTGTATGTATTGATGAGATCCTCTCTTAGTCTTCTCTAGATTAAAGAGGCCCAGCTCCCCCAGTCTCACCTCATAAGAAAGATGCTCCTGACCCCTTAGCATCTTTGTGGCCCTCTGCTGGACCCTCTCCAGTAGCTCCTTGTCTATTTTCAGTATGAAGCTTACATATTAAGATGATGCAAGCAATTTTTTATAGACTATATAGACCAATTTACTCCTAATGAGATATATATATATATGTATACACACACACACATATTTAAAGGGCAATTCCATAAAACATAATGTTCCTTCTACCACTGAGAGATGAAGAAGTAAAGCAGAGTCTGCTAATAATTAATTTCATTATCTACTATTCAGAGGATTAGCTCAAAACACAATTTAAATTTGAAAGAACTGGGGAAAGAAAATTTTGAGAATAAATTGAATTAACACTTTGGGGCTTGCTCTAGCAAAAATTAAAACATTGCCATTTCATTTTTTTTAACTCTGTCTCTTTTGTTTTAGACTCTTGGTTTACATAAACATGAAGCGCAAGACATAGAACATTTCTATGAGGGAAAAGAATATATTTGGAAACTTTTGGGAATAATTGGAGGAATTCATGGATTTTTTCTGATAGAAAAGTGTTTCTTTCTCTTGGTAACACCACGTGAACAGGTAAAGCTTTCTACAATTTATCCTTTAAAAATCTCTTTTGAGATTTTACAGCACACAAAATGTTAAAATGATTGTGGAAAATAATTATAATTTGTGTGAGTTAAATTAAGCATTGATAATTGCTTTCCTAAGTGCTCCTACCAGATTGACCTTCAATTTCTATTTTGCTTTGCTCTATGGATTGTGCATGCTACATGAATGTGTTCAATATATTTATAACTCAAGAAGGGAATAGTTAATCAAATGTGTTCCATAAGCATGCATTTATGACTCACATTGGAGCAGGTGAAAATTATGTATCCATGTGAAATAGCAATGACAGTTGTTTACTGCAGGCTCTGTTTGAAAAGGAGAAAGACATAGATGTAAGCACAAGATATTTTCAAGAATGATATCTTAAAATTTCCAAATTGTCTTTGATCTCAATGCTTTGAAAATCTAATATGTATGTTGCAGTCAGTAGGACCCAATCTCTTATATTAATATTATCTCCTTGCTCACTGCCACGTTTATAGTAATTCTATTACTTTATTTCAGTGTGGATGAAGCCTGAAAATATGATTATGCACAAGGATATAATCTAACACAAAATGTGATGGCTCATTAGGTTTCTCAGCATGAGGCACAATCTTAATGTAACTTAAGAAGGCTAGACCTTTGCTTGTTCTGTTTTACAGGGTGTGCGAAGAATGTCCTGATTTAGATATGCAGCAATGAGTCCCTATTCTGCTATCTTTGAGTTAGCTGTAAGAATATTGTGTGAGATTAATAGACGGAGAATATTTTGATATTAGTGATGTTTATTTTTTTGGTAAAAAGAAGTCCTTCCTGTTACTTATTTGGGAGAAGGGCTTTAGCATTATCCCACAATTTTTTAACTTTTTCTACTGAGAACTAGATTAATTCTCAGAGTTAGTTTTTATATCCATCTCAGCTTCAAATTTTAATTTGATTTTTAAAACAAATAAAGTTTTATCACACCAATATGGTTGTCACTGATTTATCTGATTCGCTTTTCAGGGTTTTTTAAGAAAATAAGCATCAGGGTGCCAGCCAACAATCTTTTTAAATAGATATTGTTTGAAAAAATTAATTCTTAAAAATGCTAAATTTTCACAAAAGGCTGAGAAATACTGCACCTGTGTTCATTGGTTTCAGAACTAATTGCAAAGCATCTTCATTCAGCAGGGCCCTTCTTTAGTTAATGGGCACTGGGGACATTCCCATGATCTTCCAGTGGAATCTGAATTAAATGAACATTCAGGCAGAGGCAAATCTACTTCAACCATACAGTTGGTAGGTTACCAATATGACATACTTCCCTGATTTTATGTTCTTCTTTCTCTATTCCTCAAAAAAAATGAACCAAATTAACATAATAAATCAGTAATATTTTTCAGTCTTTATTGATTTGTTGTTTATTACATGACGTGATTATTAGGAATCTCTAGATTTTGAAGTCTATAATGAGCTTTTACAGAGATTTCAAGCACAAGTATTTTACAATAACTTTTCTTAAGTGTGGATCAGATTAATATAACAATTCACTTCCTGTACTACATTTTGTTGATAAAATTCTTTAAGATTTTGCTCCTCCCTTCTTTTAAAAAATTGATTCTATGTAAAGGTAGATTCTCCCAGGAAAAAACTTCAGGATTTTCTGCAGTGAGAGTTCAGTGCACAATTAGTGAACAGATTAAATCTTGGACTGTTCTTGGGCATTTTTCCACAGATTTGAAGGGTAGCATAAGCAAGTTGGATATATGGGAGTGATGCTTACCTATAAAAAGTTATACAGTTTTATATTGGCTTCTAGATAGTATCCAGACAAAAAATGCTTGCAAACTACATTGACTCATAACTCTTAACCTGTTTTCTCTTTTTTTTTTTCCAACCAATCTCCTCAGTTTAAATGCAGTATCTATGTACATAGGTTATTTAAATCAGTTTTTTTGGAGATCCGTAATGTGAACTCCATTTTACTAATTTAGTTGTGATGGGCAAGAGTCTCATGAGTCACTGCCAATCTTTAAAACACAGTTGGGAAACTCTCAATTGAAAACAGAGCAAACAGATGAGTGAAACGTGTTTACTAATTTGTGAGCCACATCATAGCTTCCTGTTTATGATAATGAATGATCATGTCATTCCACTCAGCTGCAAGATCCCCCCAAAGTTCTATATAGATCACACAAATTATTCTGGCTTAGCTGGTTTGTACAAGAGCAGCCAACTTTTCAGAATCATGTGAGTAATACTAAGACAAACACTGGTTGACTAAGAAAAACTTATAAATCCTTCAGGTCAGTGATTAGTCTTGCAGTTTTGACTCAGAGTTCAAATAAGTGGCATGTGAATAAATATTATAGAAGTGGAACAGTTACTGGAATTCATATGACTGGCTGCAATCACAGGAATGAAAGACATTTATTTTTCCTTTAAAATGCAGAATTTGAAAAACATTCTTTTTCCTTCTCTCTTCATACTTCTACAGCACATATCCCAGATCACAAGCAAGCTAATACCAGCCAATTAACATATTCTATTTCCTAGTCAACATGCATCTCTGCTACAGTTTTTGGAGTGGTACCTGCTGTCCCTAACACAGAACTCTTGTGCTGTTGTTGACTCTTCACTGGCTACCATAATAGGTTTAACACACTTTTTTGGGAAAAAACCCCAGCAATTATAAATTCAGTTTTTCTAGTTTCAAGCAAACAAGTTTTTTCACTTATCTCTCCCTCACATGAATTTCTAATAATTTCTCTAGTCAGAAAGCAAAGCCCCAGGGAGGTAGGGAGAGTGAGAGGTTACTCATGTTCTTCCTCCTCTCCCCATAGCTGCAATATCTGTTAATTAAACATTGGGGCAGATGCATCAAATTAACTCTCTAGGATAAGGATGAAGATACTATCTCTTTCTTCATTTGAAAAAAGGGTAAACTTCACTCCCTGTAGCGAAGTGTGCTGCTATGCCCAGCCAGTGATGCCTAGTGCTGAGACAAAGCCCCAGATAAAAGCCAAGACTCAGAGTACTGGAGGCTGCAACACACTGAAGAAAACCCCCTACATTTTGAAAGAGGGTGAAACCTGCCGATGATCATCTTTCTTAGTCTTGTGTTTTCTCAGAGTAACTGTGAGGAACATGAATACCAAAGAGATTCTGCCTATTTTTCCTTGGAAATCCTCTGGACACCTTCTCCATTAGGAAACTACAGTTCTAGTCAAGACAAAATCAAAACATATAATTTGAATTATAATCTCCTTTTAGTCTTGCATTTGGCTCAGATTTTTAGGTATTCAAGTAGAAATATGGTTTTTTTCAATTATAACAGTGCTTATGAATGTCTTCCTACCTGAATTAGACTGTAACCTTTTCTGAGCAAGGGAGATTTCTTTCTCATGTGTTTCTGCAGTACCAATCACACTGCCAGTGGTCAATAAATTATTCTAATTCTGTGCAAATAACAACTGACTATCTTTTATTCAAATAGCTTGAACTTAGTTGATATTTTCCAATATTTATAGCAGCAATTGGAAGAGTCCCTTTAACACTGATCCATTATCTTTGCTTTTAACTAGAGAAGCCCAGAAGATTCTGAATCTGCTGAAGTTCCTCCGGAGAGCAAGGCGATCAGCAAAAAAAGTTAGTATCAATAAAAGCACTAGACAAGTAACAGGAAAATCCTTCAGACCTAAGATGGAATTGAAAGTGTGAAGCTGGCTTAGCTCTGTGTTTGCTATGTGCTACGTCACCACATCTGATGGGGCCTGGCTACATAATTTAATTTCTACTTAAAGACCTTCTCAGCTGCCAGCCCTGTACTTGTGAAGTTCGTTAGTCTTATACTGTCCTTGCTTTAGAGTTTGTTGTCTCACTGTTGCAATCCATTTTTCTAAAGCTTTTGCTTAAAGGGAAACATTCAAAAATTAATACAAAACACATTTTTATAACTGTAAACTAAGCTCAGGCTTTTATTTCTGAAGGTGGTGAAATGACTGTTTTGTTGGCTAACTATGCTAATATAATTCTGCTTCCTTCTTCTCTTACACAGTAAAGCAATAGCCTCTTTAAAGCAGTAATGATTTATTACAGGTGTGGAATTACAGGCTCATGATGGCTCTCAGTTTTAGTATAATCTGTTTTCTTCAGACAACTTCAGACAATTCCTGTCTTCTGTGTTTGTTGCTGCTTAGTAAAAAAAAAAAAAAGGAAAATAGAGCATAAATCAAATTCTGCCTTTGACTGTACCTTGTGCCTTGGTATATTCAGTAGAGTTGCTACTCACCTGAGGGAATAATATTTTAATTGAAATCAGTTTATTTACTATAATCAACTCTCCTTAATTTTGTGATCTCAGATCTCAGTTCATCAATGTGATTTATTTAATGATGTCATTATCTTCTTCTAGGTTTTTAATGTTCTCCTCTGTTCTCGTGGACTTAATTTCCATTTCTGAGGCATTAGAAATCTGGATTTTCATTTCTTCAGTCCTGACTCTCCAGTAGTACACAATATAGTGCCAGTTTGAGTGTGACTACGTAGTTCATCTCTAGATATTTCCATTCAGTTCAATCATTGTTATTTGTGCTAAGCACAAACCAATTTCTAGTGATCTCAATGTTATTTGTTCCAAGTAACTAACTTTAGGATAATTTCTCAGTAATTTTCTTTGTTTGGTATCATTTTACCTTGATACCTCAATCTTACCTCCATATTAGAAATCATTAAGTGAAACCTTAGTAGGGAAGGGGGGGGGCAGTATTTTGGGGTTTGGGGTTTGTTTTGTTTGGGTTTCGTTTTTTTTGGTTGGGTTTGGGTTTGGTTTTTTTTGTGACTACATAATTTGAGCAGACACTGACCTCTTCTCTTTGGTAAGCAGCACAAGACCTGAATGGCCTGAAGTTATGTCTGGGGAGGTTTAGGTTGGATCTTAGAAAAAGGTTCTTCATACAGAGGGTGGTTGGGCACTGGAACAGGCTCCCCAGGGAAGTGGTCACAGCACCAAGCCTGACAGAGTTCTAGAAGCATTTGGACAACACCATCAGGCACATGGTGTGACTGTTGGGAATGGTCCTGTGCAGGGCCAGGAGTTAGACTCCATGATCCTTGTGGGTCCCTTCCAACTCAGTATATTCTGTGATTCTGTGAAAAGTTTGTGTTGTTAGAGTTCTTTTAAATGGCTAAGTGCATAAACATACCTGGGTACTTTGGTACTGAGCTAAACTTTTAGGTGCTTTTTCCCCAAAACTGAATGGAATCTGCTGCTTTAAGATGGAAGCCTGACATTTCCTCCACTGGGAGGCTTCACTGTAAATGTATGTCAAATAGGACTGAAAAAGGAGCCAGTCACCTTAGATAGCCAGTGAGTGACTCAGAAAGTAAGAAGCTTTCTGAAGAGAAAGATGTCTCACAGGCCCTCTCCTCATTTATCCGCACTTATTCTGTCAATATCTAAGACCAAACAGTAGCATTTTATATTTGGTAAACACATTGACACTTCAGATTTACTAGAAATATTTTTTTCAGTGTGAGCCGTTGAAAAATTCAAAAAAGATCTATTTATGGATAAATGTTTGCTTTAAACTCTTATTCAAAACTTTAAAAGCATAATCTATGATCGAAGTCCTGCACCCATTAGTTTTGGGTTTTTTTATGAAAATTGTGGAATAGAATTTGCTATGAGTTCTGATCCCCTATTTAAGGAGAAAAAAATATAAAAAATAAGTGTTAGATTTTTGAAGAAGAGGCTTTGTAGAAATAGTTAAGATAAGTTTATAGTTATTAGTTTATGTTGGAACATAATGCAGTGAGATAATTGCCAGTAACAAAGCTGCTTTAAAATAGGCTGAAAGTAAATTAAGATAAACATTCAGATTTGTTTATACATGCATCTTCTTAACTTTCTGTCAAGTAGGTTCACGAAGCTTACATTTGCAATTGCGCCATAATGTTAACCTGATCCCTGTGTAACTTTACACACAACATGCTGGAGTGAGTTCCAGTAATCATGGTATATCTTCTTCAACAGTAAGACACTTGAACAAAACAGACTAATAAGATCTCAGGGCAGGCCACCATTTCATCCTTACTAGTGCTTATTACAAATCACAAACTTAATGTAGTGCAGCAATCTATTATTTCTATGTAATTCATGCTCTGCACTATTGATTATAAACTGCCCATAGTGTTTAGAAAGAAGTGTGCAATCTGGGGACATCCACATCCGGCTCTATAAGCTGGCAGGAAAATCTAACAAGCCTGCCAATTCTTCTGAACCCGCAGAGCTCCCAGGCAACTTAGGAGGATTTTCTGAATACGGTTGTTAAGCTTTTATGTGCTGTGTGGTTTTTTTTTTTATAATAGTCTGAAGACTTCATTTCTAGCCAGTTTCTGTAAGAAAAACATCTCCCCTTGTCACTATAAAATAGTCATCTCTGAGAAACATTACTGAAGTGAAACCTTGTAATAACTATATTCAGGCAGTTTTGTGCAGCTCCACTTTAGGTCCCTAGTCTATCATATTATGACTATGGCGGGTCATCAAAAGTCAGGAAAATACATATTTAGGGCCCAAATCGCGACCCTGCTTCTTCAGGCATGAAACCAACCCTTTTCAAAGTGTTCTGTCCATTCTGTGTAGAGGGAAGCCAGATGAGTTTCCTGAGAAACATTAAGCAGTCCTGCTTGTGAGCTTGTGGATAAAATGAATAAAACAAAGTACAGGATAGGGGAGCCAATTATGTGTTGCTAAGTTTGGACATTGAACCTATATGGAGCCTTGTTGCTACTTGAAGAGATAAACTCTCTCCCTGTGAATCCATTCAGCATGCCACTTAGCTGCCTGGGCTACAAGCTAGACAGAGAGACTGTGCCTAATTCCCTAGCTTGATTTCAGTGCTTGCATCCCTAGTAGCACCTTTCCACTCATGTCAGATGTCTGATCATGAACAGCCAGTATGCTGTTCCCCGCTAAAATGAGGTCACAGAACAGAATGGGATAGACAAACAGCCGTCTGCACCCATGAGTGGTGCTCCAGATAGGAGTATTATGAGCATAACAGCCATTAATTGATTGGAACAAACTTTGGAAATAAGCATGCTGTAACCCTGTACTAATAGTGATACTCTGAAGCTTGTTTCTTTCATCTCTATCTTTCACTGAAATACAGTCTCATAAAAAAACAGACCCTGCAAATATTATTCAGTGTTAGCAAGCATTACAGGATTAAAACAATCAGCTGCCTGAGACCAAATATTCATCTTCACTATAGCTGTGCAATTCTGTGAGTTCTGGAAAAATAACATCTAGGACTAACATCTAGGAAAACTTGTGTGAATTTTGACAAATAAAAAATGATTAATAGAAACCCTTAGGATGTATCCTGAGACTAGACTCAAACCCAAACTTTTTGTCTAATAGTTGACCTAGTAAGAATAAGGAAGTTATGAATTGTACTGCAACCCACTTTTTTGTTTCAAATGTATTGAAGGAAATGTAATAACAAGGGAAAAGAAGTTAAATACTGTTTTCCTTTGACTATTATGACTTTTCATAATGTTATATGCAAAGTCACCAAAAAATCAAATCATTTGTAAATAACAAAAATTGCAATATCTGTGTTGAAAAATCTGGGCTTTTTATTTGTTTGTTTGTTTGTTTGTTTGTCTGTCTTTTCTGAGGTAAGAAAATCAGCTTGTTAGCAATAATGGTTCTGGTGGGTGACAGTCTTCACAATTTTGCTGATGGCCTGGTAATAGGAGCAGCATTCTCATCCTCAACAGAAACAGGTGTGACAACGACTGTTGCTATTTTATGCCACGAAATTCCTCATGAAATGGGTAAGAAATATATATATGTATTTTTCCTGATTGGCTCTGTATTTCCAGGTTTCCCAGAGAGTTATTTCCTGTAGGATATTTGTGGGAATTCTTCTTGTTTATAACATCATGAACTATAACATTAATGTGCGAGACTCCTACTTTCTTTCCCCTTCCCAAAAACCAGGGGAGGCTTCTGCACTCATTATTAGATGCCATACCATCTCACTTTCTCCAAATGTAAAGGACATCAGGCCAAGGGTGACCTGTTTTTCTTATGTGTACAAAGACAAAAAATTATAAGCTGAGAGCAAGAGCCATGTGTGCGTAATGGACATACCTGACACAATGGGCTATCCAAGACTTTCAGTACTCAGCAGTTTCAATATTCCCCATGTTACCCTCCTTCCTGCTGCTAATCAAGAATAATAAGGTAATAAAAGAAAGTATACGACCTATTTTATCAGTGGACAGGACAGGATTGTTCTATTGGATATTGTCCTCAATTAACTTCTCGTGGTAAAAGTTTCAGCATGGCTAAAGGTGTTCCTCACATTGTGTTGATGAACATGTATAAACTGGAAAGTTTGAGATGAGAACTGCAGATTCTCATTTCCATTCTTAAATGACTGAAGATTTCATGAGCTGTATAGAAAACTTCCCCAAACAAGAAGATGGTATGGGGGATTGCTGGTAACTCTTATTTGCATAGCGAAGAAAATTTAAATACTCAACAGTTACCTCCAAAGACCGACCTTTTTAATTCTGGGGCAGTAGTGCCCCAGTGTCAAAGTGGCATTTTTACAATCACAGAGTAGAATTTTTTAAATCTTATACTGTGGGCCTGTTATGAAATTTTAGAAGAAAAATCTGTGATGGGATTTTGATGTATGGTTTACTACAGTTGATTAGGTCTGAAATCAGTGGAATTAAACTCAAACTGGAATCAGACTGGCACAGGTTACTCTGACATGCAGCACCTGTAAAATACTCAAAGACCATGCTGCAAATATACCCACATGTTTTGAACTGGCAAGTTCCCAGTGGAGAAAGATTTAGAAACTCTGGGAAAACATGTGACTTCACTTTTGCTTGTATCCAAGTTGGAAATGTCATGGAACATCGAGAACTAAGAGAAAGCTGCTCCTGTATACTGTATGCTATCTTTAGGAAGAGCTAAACAAATACAAGTAAATATTACTTTTTTGTTGTTTTGAGGTTTTGAGTATTTTTTTCATACAGGACAAGTTTATAATTAATTCTACAGAAATCTAAAGGCAGCCCTACGCCATTCTCTATCTTTTGTGTGTCTTGATTATTTTTCTTCATGTTTTATTACCAAGAGTCTTCCAAATACATTTGTCAGCTAAATAATAAATTTTCTGTCTTTTTCTCTATGCAGGAGATTTTGCTGTGCTGCTAAGTACAGGGCTCCCCACGAAGATTGCAATTCTGATGAATTTTATAAGTGCACTAACAGCATTCTTAGGACTTTATATTGGCCTTTCTCTATCAACTGACCCATCCATTCAAAACTGGATTTTTACTATTACAGCTGGAATGTTCTTGTATTTATCTTTAGCAGAAATGGTGAGAACTTCAGTCTATGGGTATATTTTCCTTTCAGCGTAGCCACACATCGTAGATGAATGTCAGACAAATGCAGGTGGATGAACTTGGAGAGAAAGAGAGTTCACAGGCTTGTTGGGGAGAGCATGTTGTCTGCCCTGTGTGTGTGCAGTACTTACTGGTTTTGTTTCATGTCAATCTCATGCTAGGTGTAATTAGTAATGAAAAAGGGAAATAAAGGCCATTAAGAGGCTAACATATGAGAGAGGCATAAAGGACTTTTAAAGAGAGAAAGGTAAACAATATATTTTTATTTACTTAGTAAAACTTAAACATTTGAACCTGCATGGTTTTTTAAAATCCCGAAGTTGGTTAGTTTTTTGTGCCCTTTTCTTTATATATTTTCCATCCATTGTTTCAACATAAATTTGCTGTTTCTGAACTAAAATGTAGAGATGTTTATCCTGCACTCTTCCTTTCTGTCTTAGAGAGGTTTGGATGAGCTCCTAAGAAATTCATAAACCATCACATTGCTTCAGCTTTTTTGTATTTTCCCAACATTTTTCATAGTCCCAGTTCAATATAAATTATCTGACTATAGAAAAATAAAGTGTGAAGATTTGCAGTAGGAGAAAGGTCTCAGGAATGTACAAAGATGTGAAGGCAACCTAGCTTACGCAGATGTCTCAGGCCGCATCATTTATTGAAGAGATGGCTAACTGTTACACTTGTAGCAATGCAGAATTTAATTGCCTGCCCAGCTTTGTCACATGGTCTTTCACCATCATGTGTTGATGTAATCTTGCTTACAAGCTCCTGAACAGAAATGGAATATTTTAAGTGATTAGATGAAGAGGGAGGAAAAAAATGTCTCTTCATAAATTATTACTGTGTTTTCCCCAAGCCTGGCTGTCTCTCAGTTGTGTTCACTACCACCCCCCACCTTATGCCTGAGATATTAGTTACCATGTTCAAGCATAATACTTTAAACCTGATATGCCATTCCAGTATTATAACCTCTTTAAAATCCTACTTATAATAATTGACCTTAGATCTTGGTAGTATTTATTCTATTTTTGCTATTGTAACTAAAGTGAACATAAAGTGCTCCTAAGAGCTTGAGAGGGAACTGCCTCAGGATTGTGGATGTGTCAACAGTCCTGACTGAGGTGGTAAATAACAGACAAGAACACTGTGTACCAAGCTGCAGCTTGTTCTAACTGAGAAATTTGGAAATGAGGCTGCCTACCTACTGAGTAGGCATGGTTTTACTAATAGGGCTAAGAATGATGTAGACATATTTTGCAATCAGTGTAGGATTAGCATGCATCAGGAATCCACGAGCTTCTAGAACAATACCATGTTTTTCCCTGAGTATTCAAAGCACTGTGCCAGCTGTAAATCCCAAGAGATAATACAGTTCCAGGCAGAGACAGGGACATGTTTCCCTTGTTCTCAGCTTGTCACCATAATCTTGGTCTTGATGTGAAGAGAAGAAAGAAGAGAGAGAGAAGGGAGGATCTTATTTCTCTCAATAGCTTTTATTAATAGGATCTATATGTTCTCTGTATCTATTTCTCTGTATATTCTCTTTGGTTTGCTCCCCTATGTTTGTCAGAAGTGTCAAATATCCCAGGGATTATTTTATTTTAAAAAATTATGCATTTAGCACTGTGGGAATCTATAGATCTGAAAAGTTTTGTACTTTTCAACTTTCTGCTCAGAAGTAGCTTCTATTCTCTGCTGCATTTTCATCTACAAACAGCAATCGTCAGTGTTCCTGCCAATGGTGTACAAACACTTAACGGATTACAAAGCTTGACTGTAATTTTCAGTACTTGTTTTATGGGCTTTCACACATTCATGTGCTTGTCAGAGCAGCAGTTCAGTAAAACTGAACAGCCTCACTGGTTTATGCATTGAGGAACACTGAGGGGTTTGAGTGGAGGTTTATTGACAGAATAGCACTGTGAGACTGCCACCACAGTCAAGTTAGCACAAAACTACTTCTGTGGTTGATTAAAGGTTTTTCATTTTGACAAATGGCATTCTAGCTCCATTAGCAAGCAGGGTAGACTAATCAGTTTAGAAATTGAAAAAAGGACAAAAGATAAAATCGTTTATATGCTTCATCATTTTTCACCAGGAAATTATGCAAAACTGATGTTTGCTCTGACTCATCTAACAAATATTTTTGATTTTGAAAATAAAGGAGTAGTGTTTAAAGTGATTTACCGGGATGTTGCAGTGCAACAGTCATGCCATATATGCCCCAGCTTGGTAGAACTCCTTTTTAGCCAGTACATTGCAGAGAGCCCCTTGTGCCTCCTTTCAGCATGCTGCTTTCTATTTCTTCTTATCTTTTGTGTGGTCATGATAACATGAGCTGGAGTGAGAATAGAGTAGTCCCTTGATGTGGTGCTGTGTTCTCTCAATTTTTGAAGTGGTTTCCATCTGCCAGTTGAATAGGCTTATGCTTCCTAAACAAGATTCACTCTGCTGTACCACACACTTAGTCATTCAGAGAGAGTTAGGGAACCATAGCTGATATTTTGACAGCAATCAGCTTTTATTTTTACAGATAAGCAGGGATGTCACACTAGGTATGGTTATAGAAATGGGCTGTGTGTTGATAGTGCACACATAGGTTAGATGGAGGGAGCAGACACCAGCATTGGACATGGGAAGGGCACTACCTGATGAGAATTCTTTTTGAAAACTCTTAAAAACCTACTGTGTATGTGTATAACTAAAAAATTGTCACTGACAGCAATAAGAGAAAAGACTAGATTTTGCAGTGGGAGGAGAAAAAGGTTCCAGTTTGGAGAACTTGTTTACTCAGGCACTGGAAAAAGGACAAAATAGACTGAATATAAGGATAAATAAGAAAGACCAAATGTCTAGACTGGAACTCTGGATTCAGGCTTAGGTCCTAATTAACAGTTTTTGCTTAAATACACAACAAAAACCATGTACTCTGGGCATTTACAAACTGTCAGTTCAGATTTTGATTTACATTAGAACTTTGAGGTGTTTGCACTTGCTTTGGATTAAAAGTTTCTGATGATCTTTAAATACAGATCAAGTATAACTACATGAGTTTCTGTACCCTAATTTAAACCACTGCCTAGTTGTAATGAAGATTCAGGGCGCTTGGGTTTGCCTGGTATTTTCAGGCAAAACTTTAAGGGGGAGCCTGATTTTCCATTACAGTTTTCTTTTGGGCCCATGACAACTTCCAGAGAAAGAAGAGTGCAGAAGAAGCAGCCCCAGAGACCCTGGCTCTGACTGAGGGAATGACAAGCATAGCAAACACTCCTGTTAGCCTCCTTGGTCAGCACCACTCCACTGTCTCCCAGTGGCTGCTGCTGTTACAGCTACTGTGAAGAGGTTCCAAAGAGCAGAGGAACTCAGTAGTTTTATTCAAGTGCAGGCTGTGAGTGGAGCAGACGAAAAATCCCAACCAAAGCCAGAGGTCAGCACCAGGCCATTGCTTTATATTTGTTTCCTGAGTTGATGTGAAAATATTAGCAGTCATTAGTGTTCCCCCCGGTGTCTATAAGACATAAAGCAAAAATATTAAGAGAATTTGAGCCTGAGACATCATTTTCACAGGCTCTGTTTAGACATACATTTAGCTTAAAACTTTGATAAAAGAGAACATGTAGAGTGGAAGGTCAATGTAAGTAGTTTTTAATATGATTATAAACAGGTAGTGCTCCTTTACTTGATTTAGAACTCACAGAGAAAAATATTAAATGCAATTTTTTTAAAGCATATTTAAAAAATCCTGTTTTCCTCTTGTACGTTTTCTAAAGCCCAAGTAAATAGAAGTGTTGCCAGCTATTTCAGAAAGAGCATGATTGATTCTATATTTAGAACTGAAACAAAAAATACTCCAACTAATTTATTCCCACAAAAGGGAATCACTAATTTTACTAAATAAGCATTTCCCTGCAGACAGCTATATGAAATTGCTACAAACTGTTGATAAGTTAACAAATTTCCCAATCTCATTTATAATTCTTGTCAGTGCTGGTAAAAGAACCGAAATGGGTAGAATTTGATTAATTTAAATATTTCGCATGTTACAATGTACAGAATGTAGTAATAACTACATTCAGAAGCTCAGCATTTCGAAAAGTTTTTGGGTTTTTTAAATGAAGTTCGTCTTGTTTTCCCATAACTTTTTTTCCCACAGATGAACGTATCTGGCTCTCATTCTGGTGTCTTATTCTTTTTTTAGCTTCCTGAAATGACTCATATTCAGACACGGCGACCCTGGTTGATGTTTCTCCTACAGAACCTTGGATTAATATTAGGCTGGCTTTGCCTCTTACTTTTGGCTATTTATGAACAGAAAATTAAAATATAAGTTTTCTGTTGGAAATCTTGAAGTACCACTTATGACAGTGGATAGCATTATTCATAATTTTATAATGTCTGCTATAGTGATATATAAATTAAGTTGCTGAGATTTTATATCTGAACAGTAGATAACTATTTTACTTTATTAACTTATTGTTCAGATTTTGTAATTATTTTTTTTTTGTAAACATGAATGTTTAGAATTATGTTTTATTTGTTACTGAGTTTACCAGATCCTATGCGCAAACTCACAGGAGCTTTTGATTAGTTTTTATTGAGACTGTTCTAGTTGAATGCTCTAAAGTGATCTCTGCCAGTCTGATTTGAAGAAAAGAATAAAGCACTTTTATATGCAATAATTTAAGTGGACTAACCATAGTCGAATAATTTGAATAAGAAAAGGGGTTTTGCCTCCTAGTACAAAAAACTAAAGAATTTCTATAAATCTTAAAAGCATAGGGAAACTAAACTGCTAAATGGCATGTACCAATCTCGTAATGTCTGCACTATATCTACTCTGTCAACATCAAGATCCTCAGCAGTCATATCTTACTGGTTCACTGTGGCAGGAAAAAAAATGACAAGTGAAAACGTTCAAATTTATGATCTAGAAATCTTTTCGAACTGCAATACAGTTTCTCATACATGTGATGGAATCATGACAGTCAAGCACTGGACTAACTGCCTGTTGCATTATCTCACCCCTGGTGTTTGCTCGTAGCAAATGCTTCTGAAGGATTATAAGAAATATGTTTAATTGTTTTTCACTGATATTCGTTCCAAGCTCCTCAAATGAAGGGATTCCTTGAGCCAAATGTTTCTTCTGAGACATCATATTTAATAAACACCAATAGTGCCTTCCTGTCAGCAATTAGCTTATTTATACATATGCAATGGGCATTCTGGAAAGAGCTTTTTCAATTGTCTAAAGTGCATGTGGCCTCACTGCAACTCCTCCCATCGTGAGTGATTTTTGTGTAATTAGTCCTCTTGATTTCAAGGGAATTCTGCATAAGTTGAGATGATTCATTTAATTTAGTATTGCAGAATCAAGTCTGAAACAAATATACAAATTCTGCCCTGATTCTGAGGTGCTGAGAAACTACCAGGATGTACTGAGAAGCACTCAGCTGTGTGATTTCAGGTATTTACATGCTACCAAATTCTGATGTAAGGACTTCTCCTCTACCTAGTTTATACTTTTGTATATTGTGTTCTTTCTTTCTTTCTCCTTTGATGAGTTGTGGAAATAGGGAGAGCAAATTACAGAAAAAACATCTATTCCTTATGCAGCAACTGGAAATTTTCTTTTCGTTGTCTTAACTCAAGCTTGAAATATGGCTACATCATGACACAAAATGACTTTCTCACAATGTGTCCTGTGTTTATTTGATATCTCTTAGTGAAGGTACAATTGTTCTCATATTATAGATGGGAACAGTCTATGCTCCTAGAGTAAACTGTCAGACCTGTCAGTTCTCAAAAGCTTCATAGACATCAAACTAACTTACCAAAAAAATATAAAGTGAAAACACAACACCAAGCCTGTCTGAGTTCAAGACGCATTTGGACAATGCTCTCAGGGACATGGTGTGATTCTTGGGGTGTCCAGCACAGGGCCAGGAGATGTATTCAATGATCCTGATGGGTCCCTTCCAACCCAGCATATTCTATGATTCTGTGATAGCCCAGATTCATGGGCTTGTGATCCTAGTAACCCACAGATGAACCATTAGCAAAAAAAAACACTTAAAGAGCAATTTAAAGGTAGATATGCACTCATTTTCAGTGCTTGTAAGTTATGAGAATCTGTAGCAAATACCCCAGTGCACATCTGAATGTGAACGTAGACATTTACATGCCTTCGGAAACCTTGTCCCAAGCAATTTATCCACAGTCACACAGGAAGTCTCTACCTGACAAGGAGAATGAACTGAGCTATTTTTAAGCTCCCAAGTAAGATCCTAGCTTTTTTTTTATTTAGGTGTGCAAATTTGGTTTTGACTGCTTTTTCTGTTGATGTAACTTAGAAAGGTGAGCTGAGAAGCCATGACTGATGCTTATCTTTTCAAAGTTTATATTTTTTTAAGGCAATTGGGCTTCCTTTTAGTGAGGTAAGATTTTTAAAAAGTGGTTTCCCAGTATTTCATCTGTTTGTATTGACACCGAGTCACTCCATGACCTTCAGCTGTGACAGTCAATTCAAGCAATAGCAGGGCATCACTGGATGTAAGCAAAATCTATTCTTGCATCAGATGGGTGAATGAATATTGGAAACATTTGTTATTTCAAAGAGAAGAGCTACCATAGTTCGAATGTTTGTGTAGGCCTAATGTTCACTACCATAGAAAACAAAATTACCAATATGAGCATGTTTTGATAGTGTTATTATATTCTGAAATATTTTTCTACTATTTATTAATGTGTCTGAAAGAGGGAAAGTAATTTCTGGCAGCATGTACTTTAAAGTTGCATATCAGCATAGGTTCACGTCCTGACATGATCTGTGAACATATTGTATCCACATCTGTTCAGAAAATGACATCTTTTGTCTATATATATTTTTCTGGTAGCTTGATCACATTAACAACCAAATATATTTATACAGCTTCCACCACAGGCACAGATATGTTGAGCAGAATGCCAGTTAGTCCTTATTTCTGCAACAGAGCTCTTATGCTTCTGTGGTGTTTGTCAGTAAGTGAGCAGTTCAGTCATCATTTTGCCCTGCTGTCAAATCCAAACACCTGAAGTCTCATTAGTTTATGGAAGTTTGAATTCCTGTGGCACTTGTGAGAGAACTTATCTCACTACTTACAGTTAGCACCTCTACTGTAAATCTCTTTACACTAGTGTATTTATAAAGATACTGAAGGTAAAAAAAAGGCTAGAATGTATATTAGGAACAATACGTCATACAGAAGGCTGGAAACTCTTCCTATAGATCACTAAAATAGAAAAGTAAATAAGTTTAAAACCAAAGAGATGCACCTGCAGAATTCATCTTTTCAGTCAATGTTCTTTAAAAATTCCAAGAAAAATAATAGAATATGTTTTTGTGTCCTTACAAAAGGGAAGATTGTGCACAAGTATTCTTATGATTCTCTTCTAGTTTGTTTGAAGTTCTATAGAGTTCGTTGATACAGATTTGAAACAGAACTGTTTTAAAGCCAGTTAAATTTCTTTCTGTTCCTTCAAACCTAACTGACAGTGAGCATAAGATCCCAGTGTTTTCACTGAGTCAAGTCCTGAGTAAGGACTGCAGAACTTCATCAACTGCAGGCCTTAAATCATGACTAGGTATCTCTCTAAGAGGTATGCAATCACTCAAACAGATGTTATGTTCTTGATGGAGAGATTACTTGGTGTGGTTTTGCAGCCTGTCAGGCGGTTCTGACTAGATAATCATAATGTTCCTTTGAAACCCTAAAATACATGAATCTGTAGATACAGGAATTTTTCTGGAATAAGCTGGTTAGCATGTCTCCCTTTCATCTATTCTTAGTTTTCAGGCAATCTCAAGATGAAAACTATAGAAAATATCTTGCTTTCCTACACAGAAAATTAGAGAGAAAAGGAAAGGTTGAAAAAATTCTTTTGCCTCTGTATTTTTTCCAGGAAGTTAAGTGGCAGAGGGCCTCTTAAAAAATATTTCCAGTTCCAAACTACCATCACTCCTAAGTATGAGAGCTGACCTCGTACCTCTCTTTTCTGTATATGTTACACATTACCCAGTGACTCCTAAGATAAATAGTACCTTTTTTGCAGCCAGCTATGCTAATGCCCTCAGAAGTTTCTGGAGCTCATCTACATGTTTTAAATACTGCCATTTATTCCTTTATTGTATTTTGTGCTTTAAACATGAATGTGACATTTCTCTGGAGAAAAAAATACCTCTTTCATATAAGAAAAGATTGTTTGGATATTTGTATTTCGATTGTTTTTCTACCACCTTGCCATTGCATTTGAGAAAGCAAGTTATCATTGTAACAATTTTTAGCCTGCAGCTGGAAAGCAAAACCAGGTTTATATCTGTCTGAAATATGGATTAGGGCTGATAATTTTATAATAAGGGCATACTTTATCAATGTTGTTAGCTTTTCTTTCTTAATTGTAACCTTTTGTCAAGTCTTCCTCTCATTTTCAAAATAAGCTGCTTTCTATTGTGAGTGTAGCTGTAGGAATGTGACTACAGAAAATACAAGCAGTTGTTACACAATAGCTTTAATCAAAACAAAAAGTCCTGCAATTTATTTTACTAGACCCACCTACATTCCTTTCTCCCCAAAAGAACAAAAAAATCCACACATGGAACTGTTGCTTTGGGTCACGTAGGGGAATGTAAGTGCCTCCTTCCTTTTATGTCCCTGATAACAGGACCAAGTACAATGGGAGACCCTGCCTAGATGCCTGGATGCATTGAAATCATTGCCAAGCTTCCGTCAGCGGCAGTGGAGAACAGCATCCTGGTGCAAGGGGTGGAGGAATCTAGAGGGCTAGTGCCGCTTCTTCTTGCGGAGGTGACAGGAAACAGAGCAGGCAGGGGGACTCAAGAGGGGGGCATTTCAGGGTAGCACTTCAGCAGTTGCAGCAGGATGATCAAAGGTTTTATAGCTGTCTCTGTATGACCCTGCAACAGCTCCCTTCAGGGCAAATTCCCATGGAAGCAGTCTGGCTGATACTGCTGTGAGTGCAGGCTCCCGCAGTGCAGTAATCCACAGGACCTCAGCAGCCAGGGTGACCCAAGGGATTCCCAGAGTGTTCCAACTCCACATTACAGCTGCAGGACACCTAAAGGGAGCATGTCTAGGCAGTCTTTCCTCCCCAAGGTCTCAGCTCTGACATTGCCAGAGAGCATTAAACACAGGATTACCTATCACCCTAAATGCACCTAGCAACCATTTACATACTGGCCCAAGATAGTGCCGACCAACCGCTTATGCAGTGCTATAAATGTCTCTACATGTGACATCATTTTGTCCCACTGTAGCTGGCTGGGGAACCCTCTCTCATCCTTTTCCCAGGGGTCAGCAGGACCTAATTTGACCTATCCCAGAGAGATGACAAGAGATATGCGTAGGGGAATAGTCAATTATTATGACATATTCCAGTCTTAATTTAAGATCGCACCAACTTCGTCTCTGTGGATGCTCATGCTTCAGGGAAGGCACCAGGACAATGCCTGCACTGGTCAGTTGGGTAGATGCCCAGGCTGTCCTCTCTGGGGTACATGGAAGGTGAATAGCAGCCATAGCTCAGGCCTGACAGTTTTTTCAGAGTATTGCAGGTGTCCCTGTCATTGTGTCTGCCAGCACACCACCTTGCAGGAAAATTTGTTTTAACTTTTCCAGCAAGGAGTTACTAGCATTTGCCCTGTGACCTTCTATGAAAATACCATAATCCAGATGATATAAGCTCTTACCTGTTCTCCTCCACCACCCATACTGGTGGTTTTGGATCACTGTGTTGCAACTGTTCATGACTTCTTATGCTCTGAAATGGAAACAGAATGTTGGAAATTTCACGCAGAAAGATCATTATCTACATAGTGGTACCAGCAATACACCTCTTTTTGGAGAGACACTGTTTGTACTGAACACAAGTAAATCACTCTTTTGATTCCACACTGAAGTGTGTTGGTGGTGTCTTGGTGGTCTTTGGTGGTTTCATCATTAACAACTGGTAGTGTGTCCTAATTACAGGAGTTCAAAGGCCATCTACATATTCCTGTGTAAAGGTGTAGTATGAGCTCTGAAGCAAGAGTACACCTACTTTATGGCTGCCATCCCTTTCCAGAAGTGGGTGGGTATTGCATTTAAGTATACAACCTAATGTCAGCTATATATATGCTACAGTGACTCAGTAGCCAGTAGCTATAATTATCAACAAGTTTAGAAAGTAAGTGGACATCTGGTAGTGTAGTATACCCAGGACAGCATAGCAGCATTCAGAAAACATGACATCCACACTGAGCTAGACCCATAAATGCAATTCTTTTCCCAGGTACAATCCACATGAGAAGTCCCAAGCACGTTAGAATCATTCTGTTATACTCCAGAACTTCACTGATGATAATTTTTTGTGCTCTTTGCACAAGGCTTCAGAGGAAAAGATGCAGTGGAGTATAAGGCCTCTTCTTTAATATGGTAAGGAAAAGAACACAAGTCATAACACACTCTGAATTGCACAGTGATTCATCATCCTGCATAAATGCAAAACATCTCCTTTTTCACTTTGAGACAAACAGGGTAAAAGAGATACATAACAAGAAAGCCAGAACTAGGAAGTGTCCAAGAGAAAGTTCTTGTAGATGAGAGTGTAAATGAAAAGCAACAAATACATAAAAAATATTACTCTCTCCTCATTGTGGTCCATTCACACTGGCAAACACAAACCCCACACAATTCTCTCGAATGTTTCTAGAAAATATCGTGGCTGAGAAGTCAAGCTTTAATACTGGAAATAGTTCACATATTACTAAACAGATGACTTTTAATAACTCTTAAACTTGAGACAGGCATTGAAAAAAAAATATTATCCATATGTTCATAGCCATATAATTTGGAAAATACATATTCATAATGGATGAAATCAGTATAATTTTGTGTGCAGGATTTCAGCTCCATCTCAAATAATGAGAAGGAAAAAAAAAAAGCTTATGAGAGCATAGACCATTTTATATCATTTTCTACTACCATAAAACCTAGTTTTCAATTTGGCTTTCTTGCAATTAGAAAAAATATGCCATTTGTTTTCTCTCTAGACAACAGAGTAGCTGAGTATCTGGTGTTTCTGGCATCATTAGGGTGGACTAAGAAAGCACATGACTATTTGCTGTAAATTCCTTTCTATCATGTAATATTTTAATACACCATAAAAATTCTTAGGTTGGATTGCACATATTTAACCCTTCATTCTTGACCCTGATTCTCCTTCATGGAAGTAATTCTAGAATAGAAATGTTTTTTAGAAGTAATTGTTATGTACTTCATTTGTCTTTTTGTCTCCTTTGCTTCCTTTCATTTCATTTCTCCCCCTAGTATAATTCCTTCTATGAGTTAAGTTTCCATCTTGCGGAAAACCTAATTTGTCAGAAAAGGTTCCAATCCTTTTTTTTTTTTTTTTGGTTATCAGAAAGCATACTCCAGCTTTAAAACAACAAAAAAACCCCCAACAAATTATTTAAACCTCATGATGTCGTGGTGCAAATACCAACACTGGTATTCACCAGTCAGTTTTCACCAGACTACGAGTGATCAGGTCTCCTGCACATCTTCAATCACTCTTTTTCAAAGTTATTGCTTCCCAGCTGAGACATATTAGCTGACGCTGGGCATGTGCAAATTCTCAGTAAAACAATTGCTAACCACTTTCACTTTTACAGCCTACTAGTACTACAGACAAAGACATAGAAAAATAGTTTCTAATTATGGATAACTATTTGATTTAGGCACTATAAACTGAAAATTTCTAAGGACTTGAAGTAGATAAGAGCTTGCAATATGTTCATGCAGTTTGTAGTTCTGATATGAATGCAAACCACAGCAATAACAAGAGTTGCTTTTGAATATCTCATATTAATGTCATATAAGAGATATGCCATACCTTTCCTTCTTCCTCAGAACTCACAGCACAAAATATATATCTCAGACAGGAAGAACACACCTTCAGGCCCTTGGCTTTCACAAGAATTACATTTTTATATGTTCAAAATGGACATTTGAATAGTAAAAAGGCCCTTTCCTCTCTCTGCGCTCTTGTTCTACATATTTCAGAAATAACCACCTTTTACAAAGAATTGCCAAGTTTGTTCCCGAGTGAAGTTGGTGGTTCACATGGTAAGACACACAGAATCTTGGCAGAAGAGACATTCACGTTCACTGTACTTATGGTTACAAAATAGCATCAGATGTCAGATTCAGACTTTGCTCCCTAATGCTCCTAAAATCAGTGCTTACTTTGTAGCACGTAAATGCATAAACCACTTCTGAATTCTCAGGTTAGTTTCATATTGGCAAAATTTTACTAAATTTCTACTTCATGGTATTTTAAACAAAAGACAACGCAGGCTTTTGCATTCTTTATAACAAAACCCATGTCTGCACAGTGCCTCT
Source organism: Cephalopterus ornatus (assembly GCA_013396775.1). Lineage (NCBI taxonomy): Eukaryota > Metazoa > Chordata > Aves > Passeriformes > Cotingidae > Cephalopterus > Cephalopterus ornatus. Next base: position 108,751 of record VZRE01005073.1, read on the forward strand.
GTTACTGAGATCTACATGATAAGGAGATCATCTGAAATACAGCTGGCAACCAGCACTGTTTCTCAAGTACTAAAAGTTCCTAGGCAGTATGTTTGATGAAAAACACATTGCATGTTCATTTATCCCCTATGTCTATTTAAAATGTAAGATATAAACATCTCTTTTGCAGACCAACTCAAAAAACCCTATATCTGGTTTACATCCTTCAGTCACTGCAATGACATTTCATTAGCTAATCCATTGTGGAACTGATTTTTAACAAAATAGAAGCAAATTTAATTTGTTAAGTTTAACCAGATCATGTAATACCCTTCCAGTAAGCCTGCCCCTACAGTTCTAGCTGCCTTGTGTTATTGTTTTCTGGTGACAGATAGGCTGCTGCAAATACTTCTACCATAATTAATCTGCTCCAAGGGGAAGAAAAGAAAAAGGAGTTGAAAGTAAACTTCTAAATGACATGGTACTGCACCTTACAGTGTGAATGGGTCCTTGCGGTTTTTAGGTCTATGAAGATAAGACAAATGAGACAGAACAAATCCCTATGCAGTGACAGGGAAGAAGCAGTGTTTGGTATCTCTGCGATGCTAGATAATAATCATCAATGATAATGTAACAGTTTTGGCACTAGGTTGCTTGTCTTTACTGTTGTTGGCTACATCTACCTTTTTTACTCTAATTATACAGTGTTCCATATTACCTACTTAAATGAGAAAATAATCAATCAAACTCTCTCAGGGAAAATTTAATGGAGAGTTCCTTCCCAAATGAGATTTTGCGATGCCTTGTCTATCACGTTATCCCATCAGGTGAGTTCTGCAGAATGATGAGAAAATGTAAAGACTTCTACTACAGATCAACAGAATGCAAAACCCAGAGACTTCCAAACAGTTTTAAGCAGCATCAGTGACTGATTCAAGTAACCCCTAGGGCTTGGTAAGTTTGTCAATTTGTCTATCAGTAGTTAGATACAACAAAAGAAACTCTCTTAGGTGTATGGTCTTATCTCTGCACTAAACTTCCCAAGAAAGCAGAAGGGCAATAGAACAGAAAAGAACTGTCAGTGTCAAGCCCCAAATATCCTGTACAGAAACCATCTGTTTCTAGGTATGGCTAATGCAAGAGAGAGCAAAATATCTTAGTCTCACCTTTCTCTCTACAGCTCAGAGGCCTTTGAGATTGCATGGATAATCCTTTAACCAGTCTGGATATGGAGAACTGGATCTCTAATCCTCTCCTGAGGGAACACACCATTTCCATTGAAGGTCTGCATCTAGTCACTCTTCTCTTTTAGATATTGGTTGAAGAAAGCAGTTCTGTCAAATTGTATAAAACATAACAGCAGATCAGAATACTCACCCTGCTTCAATTTGTGTACATCTAGTTCCATCTTGTTCACAACAACAGTTTAACTTCAAGTATGCATACTCATCCAATATGACGCATTCTCTTCTTCAGGCTGAACAGTCCCCACTCTCTCAGCTTCTCCTCATGCAGCAAATGCTAGGAGCCCTTAACCATCTTTACAGATCTTTGCTGACCTTGAATGTCCAAGTGCCTCTTGTCCTGGGAAGTTGAGCACTGGGCCCAGCTCTCCAGATACGTCTCATCTACTCATACAGCTGAGTAGAGAGGAAGGGTCACCTCCCTCAGCCTGTGGGCAATGCTGATGGACAAGCTGCACATGAGCCAGCAACATGTCCTTAGAGCAAATAAGGGTGAAAACCTCCTTTGCAAAGCTACCTTCTAGCTTGTTCCCAGCCTGTAATGGTGCATGGGGTTATTCCTCCCCAGGGGCAGGACTTAGCATTTCCACTTGTTGAACTTCATGAGACTCCTGTTTGCCTGTCAAGGTTCCTCTGAATGGCAGCACAGCCCCTAGGGAGTTGCCAATCTCCCATTTCTGTACCACCCGCAAGTCACATTCCTTCTTTTCTTTTTCTCTGACCAACTAACTTAAATTAATTCTTATGGAATTCTAATGAGAGTAGAGAAGTTTTGTTCCTCAGCATTGCCATTAATTGTGATGTAAACATAGTCCTTTAGGGAGTAGAAGACAGGGATTTCAACCTTGTCCTGATGAAAGCAACAAGCCAATATCTCCAGCGAAGTTCTTCATGCATTAGATATCTTGTCTAAGCATCAGGATCTCTGTGTCCCTCTTAGCCATCTCTGGAAAGGCAGTGATCACACTTTTTGTCAGAAGACAATTCACACATTAGGCAGTTTTGAAAGCGTGTCTTAACTGGATCCTAGAAAATGCTTAATTTCTAGGTCTTGAACCCTTGAAAGATACATTCTGAATTGCTCAGACTGTGACAGAAGCTGAATTTTAGGGACTTTACAAATCAAAAGGCGTTATTTAACAAGCTTATGTAACTCTAAATTGCATATGTAACTCTAAATTGCATATGTAACAACTTTACCCTGACTTTGTCCTTTCCATCCAGCCTTATAGATCTCCCACAGTGCAGAGTATTCTCTGTCAAACTACTGCTACAGACTCTAGAAAAGGGAGGAGAATGAGATCAGACAGATATTGCATAGTTATTTAATTCTGTCTAACACTCTCAGCTAGTCCCCATCCCTTCAAATTAGTACAGTTTATACTGCAAAAGAAACATTAGAGCTGCACATTTTTATGTTTAAAAGTTTAAACAAATAAGCATTTTCAAAAAAATAAAATAATTGCAAACTCTACCTACTAGTCTTCATTTCTGCCAAAACTATGTCAATATGTAAAGTACCCAAACATTGTCTCATTAATAAGCTTGTGTGAAAACTGAAATTCAAAGAATAAAGTCTTCTTTTCATAGGTTAACAGTTTATATGCTCTCAATAAACTTGTTCAGTTTCCTGCACTGCACAGATTTGACCGTACTATGGGTTTTCCATGCTTTTGTTAATCCCGAAATGTGCCCATCAGATAAAATTTTATATTTGGATAGCACTTCTTGTCTTTCCAAAGTTGTTCATAACTCTGGAACATGAGCCTTAAAATGCCAAGTTAGTAAGATGTCTCTTTATCTAAGTGAATGTCTCCCCACTTAAAACAATAGCCCCTTATATTTCAGAAATCACCTTAAGAGAAATGGGGAAAGAAATTGAAGATAAATGTGACTGAATTACAATGATGAACTGAATATATTTCAAAGATGATCTCAACACATTGTGGTTGTATAATTTAATAAATACAAATTTTATAAATCAGAGAGCCTCTAATTAAAACAGTTTTCAGAGACTCTGGTTCATTTCTTTAGCAGTTTCAGGCCTGACTCGTGCTTTAAGTCTTTGAAATTCAACTGCACTGGTTGGTTGTTCTTTGGGAGAGCCATCATGGGGACACTGCTGCTCTGTCTGGTCTATTCATAAAGTGTGTTGCAACTTTGTTATCCCTAACTTGGAAAATTTTGTTGAGAGAGGAAGCAACCATAGACTATTAGGTTGTTTGATCACACAGCCCCTGAAAAGTAAACTAAAAAGATTTACTGTAGCATGCAGTTCACCCTGATTCTCAAAGATTTAACAGCAGTTTGAGTTTCAATAAGCAGCTCCAAGTTACTGTCTTCCTACTCAGGAAAGTTTGTTTAAATGCAAGTCAGACTTCTAAAACACTACTCAAATGTGACAATATTCAAACCAACAGTCCAATTCTCAAAATGTAAACTAAAAGTTCAAATGAAATTTAAAAAAACCCCAGCAGAATCAATCACTGACTCAACCAGGCTGGAAAAGATCTCTGAGAACAAGTCCAACCCTTGACCAGCATGCCAACTAGACCAGGGCACTAAGTGCCACATCCAGTCTTTTCTTAAATAACTTCAGGGACTGTGACTCCACCACCTCCCTGGTCAGTCTATTCCAATGTTTAATCACCTTTTCTGTGAAGAAATTCCTCCTGTGTCTAACCTGAACCTCCCCTGGCACAGCTTAAGACTATGTCCTCTCGTTCTGTCATTTGTTGCCTGGGAGAAGAGGCCAACCCCCACCTGGCTACAACCTCCCTTCAGGTAGTTGTAGAAAGTGTTAAGGTCTCCCCTGAGCCCCCTCTTCTCCAGGATAACCACCTCAGCTTCCTCAGCCTCTCCTCACAGGACTTGTGCTCCAGACCCTTCACCAGCTTGGCTGCCCTTTTCTGGACACTCCTAGCACCTCAGTGTCCTTCCTGAATTGAGAGGCCCATCTAGTCTGGCAAAAGCCTAGAGGGAGAGTGCTATCTAAAATATAATAGCAAGATTAAGCTTTTTCATGAACCTCTAATGAAGAATTGTGCTGTATTGGTATTGTGTTTTATTTTGTAGACTGAGTGAATTTAGATTACTTTTTCTTTATGAAGTCTTCTATGTTCTCAGATGAGCTGTATGTCTCTAGCTAACTTTATAGTTATTCAGACAGGAAAAGATGTTTTGCTTTGGTGTAGAAAATTACTACTGACGCTACTGAAATGGTAAGATTATTTAAAAAAATGAAGAGAAAACATTGCTTCTTCCTAAGCGTAGCACTCAGTTCACAAATTTATCCATTCACAAAAAAAGAAATGAACTGCTTATTTCTTGCTGTCAAAAACTCATCAGTACATATAGTTGCAATTGTAGCTACATGCCCAATATTTCATCTGCAGAAAATTAAAATTAAATAATTTCATTAACCGTGAAATGTGTTCTTTGAAAGTACACAAATACACATTTCTGTGTTGTTTCACTTACGTTTAGTGCTTTGGTCACACACTTTCTCAAAGGTTTATCGGGCAATTACAACTAGTTGGCACTTACAAAGGTACTACAAGGTAAAGTGGAGGGTATTCACTAGACTTACCGCAGCAATATTTATTCCTGTTGACTTTTTTCCAAAATGTTCAACATGTGGTTCCTCTGGGGAAAGCTCTTTTATTCGCCTTAAGATTCATATTTTACTGTGATACAATGAAAGATAATCTTTTGTGCTGTAAATAGCTATGGAATTCCAAAAAACTTCAATTCACCCAAGGAAGGCTATGTTTCAAAAATATTTAATCCCAAGTAAATATTTAATGTGAAATCTTTAAAATACATTTCTTTAAGAAGTGTCATTCCTATCTTTCTCACTGTTATAAGCTCATTGGCTTGCAATCCCTAGGATTTTTTAAATCTTGCTTCTTGACATCTTTTAGTCATAAACAATATAAACCAGAATCAGATGATATGGCTGCTCTAGAGAAACTAATATCTCTTTTCTAAATGTTGTAATTTTTTTCTGGGTTGGATACATGTTGGTCATAAAATCATAGCAAATAGCAGTTCATATCATAAATCATACAAAAATACCAACAACTTTATTGGTGACTCTACCTGTATATTGCATGTCGGCCCTGAGAACACTTTTATGGTCTGAAGAAAATCTGGAGATAATGAAGGAGGTAGTAAATGCATTCTCACGAATACTGTATACTTCATACTAACTATGGAGTGAGCTAGATGCAAGATAGTAGAAAAGAAAATTAATAGGTATTTTTCTGGCAGAAAAGTTTACTCCATTATTATGCACTAGATATCACAACAAAGAAGGGCTGTTTCTATGTGGGCTCTCCCAGTTAATTGACAAGACATTTGGCTGTCATCCTTAAAATTTTTGGATATACAAAACCAGGCTTTGCAATAAGTATTTACATTTGATTGTGGGTTGCTGTTTTAGTTTTTTTTTTGTTTTGTGTTTTGTTTTCTTTTGATATAAAGCACTGTACCAGGACCAAATGAGAAGACTTTAGACCTTCAAAAAATGTTGAAGCAGTATTTATCTTTTCTCATTTTAAAGCATTCCTCTCTTTTAACCGCATTTTTGCTCTCATTTGGGATTTCTGAGCAAGATCAAATTGTCTGAGGCTTTTAAAATAACAGAAGAGAAGATTTGGGAGCTGCTGTGAAAAACAGGTTACTATCATGTGAAGCCTGTTTTCTACCCAAGATTTTATAGAGGTCCAGCAGCTTAGGTGGATAACTCATGTCTCTTGAGTGATTATATTTTGTAAGGAAATAATAATAGCTATCAGAATAGATCCCACTTTAAAGGTTTGTGTATTTAAAACAGTGGCTGGTACAAAATCTTGAAGTGAGATTTGTATCCACTTATTTATTTATTTATTACCAAAGGAAGCTAAGTTGCACTCATGTGAAATTACTACTGAGAAATAGAGAAGATGGTAGTAAATGTAGCTACAACATGCTCTGCTTTTTTTGTCACTATGTAGTGCAAGACAATATCAGAGCAAGAGCAGTGGCTTTGCCTGGAGTGTCCAGCTCATGACTAGGTAATGAACTGCTACATTACTTCCCCAGGTTCCAAAGTTGTATTGGAATGGGAATTAGATAAATGTGTCACTCAGGTTTGCTGATTAGGACTCAAATTTGGATTCTTTGGTATTATGACATGACGTTGTTGCGTCCATATAGAGGAGAGATGTGCACTCAGTATTTAAACCTGGGTTTCAGGCTACTGTGCATAAAGGACTATCTAATAGCTGTGTTATCAATTCTCTGAAGAACAATAGTTTTAGTAAATTTAAAGAACCGCAATAAACCAGCTTCATCTTATGGCGGTTTTAATACTTGATAGAAGCCCAGAGCACTGCAACAATCAAACTAGAAAAATCTGATCTCTTCTCTGGAGTGACTTATCTGGCAATGCTCAGAGAACCTGACCTAATTTGAGCTACGCTTCTTGCACTCATGCTAATATGAAATGTGACAAGAGCACTTAAAAACTATTCCTGATAAAATCTCAGGGTCAAGTGGTGGCTGTATCCTATCTCATTACCCCAGCAGGCAACTCTACAAACTGAGTTGTCTTAGCTGGAATCCAAATGACTCATAATTTGAAAGACAATTACAATTGAAAGCGTGCATTCTATAGTAGCTTGAAATACTCCCTATGGCACTTAAATGAGATGACTTTACAAATAAGTAAATACTGATATTGTTAATGTTTTCCTTTTCTCTTAGATTTTTTATGATAATAATTTCAAAATAGTTCATCCTTAGAAAATACATAAGATTTTTTTTGAGAATAATTGATTGTTCTACATTGTTATTAAAATTAATAGAGCTTGCCTGGCCTCTGCCTCAGTTCAGAGCTCTCCTATAGGAGTTCATCAATCAAAATAACAAATAAGTTATCCAGGTATGTTATCGCTACCTGGCTGTAGTCATTTTAGGACATCTGTTGTCACAGAAAGGTTGTGGGGTTTTTTGTTTGTTTGTTTTGTTGTCATTTTTTTTTTAAATTACCATTGCTTTTTTTACTAGCCTGCTTGCTAAGATATCCTTTACTAGACTGCACTTATATTTATGGAGCTGAAATAAAATACCGAATTTTAAAAAAGTTATGCCCCGACCTGATGCAGTGTGATATGATTGTCTGTGACACAACTAATAATGTGGGTGTGATGTTTACAAGTCTCTCAGGAGAGTTTTGTTGCTCACAAGTAATACTGGTGAAATGTTAGTTTTGGAAGTGTTATCATATGTAGTGTTTTTACTAGCAGCATTTTTAAGCATGAGACTAGTGCTATTACATGTGTGTTGTTAATCTGAGAAGCCTCTTCAAGTGCTACAGCCAATGTATGCTTAAAATACCCAGCATACAAGAGCTGTAAGGCTCTAGTAATAAAATTGTCACGCAGAAATGCATTGATAACAAAAATTGCAATCAGAATAAATAAAAAAGTACGAGGGCATGAAATAATATGGAATAATATGGAACAACATGGGGCAATAGAGAAATTGGTGCTCTGATGAAAAGGTAAGGACACACTAGAGAGCAGATTGTGGAATTTTAACCTCAAGGAAGTGATAAGATTTATTAGTCAACAAATTATTTTCATTCTGTATGGTGGCTTCAATGGTATTAGATCAAACAGTATTTCAAAACCACAGATATGGTTGCTTGGTACTCAATATGCCAACCTGATAGGTATGTATAAGCAGTCAGATAAATTCCAAACTCTGAAATGCAGAATCATAGTTAATCTCTATGTCAATGAATCTTATTTTTTGATTCTGCTCTTCTTACAGCTAAAAATTTTTCTGTGGTACTTCTCAGCACAGTATAGCTTTTTGACATTTTGACCTTTTTCTAAGTGGGATGTACAGCTCTAAACATGTTTTTCTCTTAAACTTAATGAAAAGCAATTGGGGAGCTGTGGAAACAAAGGTCTCTTGGCATATGCATACTTACTAGAATGAAAGTCATAAAAGTAAAAATTTAAAATCATTCCAAACTAAGATTAATTGCCAGATGTTCAAGAAACTTTATTATCAGTCCACTCAGTCCTGATGTTGCTTTGTGGTATATGTGGTTGTTGCCTTTTTGGCACTGTACATTATTTCCTGTAGGGCTGAAAGGACTGCAGTTGCATGGCTCTTTCTACAAACTGTTTTTACTGCACACTTTTTAGGCTATAGGAAATATCAGAAGTTTGTATGGTTTCTCTTGATTAGATAGTGCAATCTGGAAAGTACCCCCACAGGAGTCTAATCTGTCTGTCCTCTAAATGCATGGGGATTAGTGCTAAAAGAAGTTGCATGTGAGACTCATTCACAGGATCCAGAGAATAGCCAAGCATCACTTCCCATTCATGACATTCTTCTGTGTTTATCTTAGGGCATTTTGGCCTCAGTTTCCATATATGAAGTCATATCCACACAGAGCAACCTTCAGTTAAATCATTTTCCCTCTAAAACAGTAAGGCAAATGAACGCCAGAAGGGTTAGATTTGTTCTGAGAGCCCTACATTTAGCTAACCTGTGAGTTTCAGCTTATATTTCACTATAGCCAAGGATGACACAGGCTGAAGCCATAAATCGAAGGTAGTTTTATGAGAGCTAGCCAGCACAGAATAAGCAGGCTTGCATCAGGACAGAGTGCAATATGTGCCAGCCACCTGAGTACTACCAGATTGCTCAGGCAGAATGTGCAGCCCCGGCTGAACCCTGATGCTTTCCTGTTTTCTGTGTCAGCCCGCTTCAGCTGTTTGCAGTACAGACCTCTGGCTGCCGGGGACAGGCTGTGAGACACCTTTACTCACTTTGCTAAACTGTGTTGTCACACAGCCACTGTTCCAGAGCAAGCTTTTTTTTTTACCCTAGGCTTCATAAATCTTTGTGGATCAGCAGTAGTGTTTCAAAAAAATTTTTTTCAAAATTCAAAAAAATTTTGAAACAGGGGAGAAGGCAATGAAATGATTTGGATTTCCAATCTGCAGTGTTTTGCTCTCAGCAAAGCCACTGACTGGCAAATATTTAACAATTCATATGTTTTATACTAGAAATGCGAAAATGCAATCTATCTGCAGATGTAATTATTCATAGCATTAACATATTGGGGTTTTTTTCAGAAAGCAAGAGAGGTTGAAATAGAGATTATGAAAATGCCTCTTGCCAAGGCTAGTTCTTGTTAATCAAAGGTTCCACAGAGAACAGTAATTTCCTACTGACAAAGATATGATTCAAAGGTCGTGTGGTCCCTGTCACCTAACAGACAATGAAGGCTGCTGATTTTACTTCTGCAGCAGGTGTACATCTTCCGTACTGTACAGCCTGAGGGCTTGACACTTTCGGAGGACTTACAAGACTGCTCCGATACCAGTGGAATGAGAAAATTTAGTAAAGTCCATGGCCTGTCCATGTTAACAGTCTGATTTTCCTATTGCTAGCCTGAATGGCTAAGTAAAGATTAAAACTGTTTGGAAATTATTTTATATTTCATAGAAAACAATTCCTTTTTGTCAAATGTCTTTCTTGTCTGTGCTTTCACTTTTCAAGTCTTTAAGGCCTTCATTGTTTTTACTTTACCAGCAGCAATTTTATTCTGTCTCTTTCTTCTATCTTTCTTCTCCTTTTTTTTTTTTTTTTTGCTAAATTTGGTCTTGGATTACCGATAGATGAACCTGGACTAAGGTTCAGTAGGGTTTTTACAAGTAGGGTTTACTATGTGTTTTTTTGCCAATAAAGTTAGCCAGTCAAATCTAGTCCTCCTTTTTTAGAAAATTGCTAAACCCATTTATAAAGTAATGATATTGAATTATTTTAAAGTTTGATTTCACTTGTCTGGGCAATGACAGTGGTAGCAGCAAACAATTTTAAGATACTAAACCTTCAAAGATTTCATTTTGGTTTGGAGTGAGAGGGCGTTTGGTTTTGTAATAAACTGATGCTATACACTAGTTGCAAACGGCTCCCAGTCTGATCTTTAACTCTGAATGTAACACAGTGCTACTTCTAACTCTCTGAGCTCTGAAAATAAAAGCAAACTACATTTTCATAATGTTGTACCTAAGATTATTCTTCCATGCTTTGCCTACTGAAGCATATGCTTAGTAAAGAAGATGTGAAAATGTTAATGAATGCTGAATGTTCCTTTGCACCAGTAGGTTGCAACACATCGTTTTACTTCCTGGACATTTTTTTTTCAAGATTTATTCTGCTAAAGAAATTATTTTTAAAACATTTTGCACTTATAGCGTTTGCACTTGAATGTTAAATTTGCAACCAATCTATCTTTTTAATATATATGTTGCTCATCATTAAAAAATGTTGATGTGTAGACCAACTGAACAAAGAGTAACTGCACTGAAAGAGTTTTTGTTTCTGTTTTTAAGTATATTTCATTTTGTAATCTGATATCTGGTTTATTACCCAAAAGCCAAAAAAGGACATTTTTCTATGTGTTATATCAGCTTTGTTTACCACTTATGTTTTCATTACTTTTTGTCATGTTTTTCTGCTTAGAACTGAATTTTTTTGTTTGTTTTAACAATCAGATTGGATTTTCTCTAAAAGATGTTGTATAGTATCTCTGAAATTTGAGCTACTTCTAAAATGTATAGACTGATCTAAAAATAGGATTACTCTCATAAAATGGGATCTGAATTGAAACTCAGCAGTAATAAAGAGCAAACCTGAAAAGCCCTGCTGGGGTGCCAAATCATCTCAAAGGCACTCAATGGACTTCTCATTTCTTTTTTAAGCTGCACTTGTGAGCAAAGACTAGATAAATTCTTTCCCCTAAGAAACAGCTATAAAGACGCTTAGATTCACATCATTTTTCTGTCAGAAGGTTCCTAACCATTACAGGCAGTGGATGCCCCATCCCTGAAAGCATTCGGGGTCAGATAGGACAGGGCTCTGAGCAACCTGTTCTAGTTAGGAAGTCCCTGCTCATTGCAGGAGGGTGGACCAGAAGATGATGCAACCCGAGGTAAATGGAGAGTAGGTCCACTCTGGGTAGAGCAGCTGAAGCACTGCGGCTAGCTGTCAGGTTGCGGCACTATCAGGCCTCCAACCCAGTGACGCAGGGTGGAAGAGACCACACGAGCACTCAGGATCAGAAGTCAAGGAGGAGTGAACTTTATTAACATGGCGACAGCCCCTTTTATAGGGTCTGCCGCAGAAGGGTCTGGAAAAATGGGAGGAGCTTGCCTGCTTATGGAAGTAAGGGGAGGTACAACTGACAGTTATGGCAAAGGTAGGAGGAGGGAAAGGAGGGGCTTCCTAACTAAGGGGAGTTATATATACCAAATATAGTAACTGGGAGGAGATATAACCTTATAAGGAATATAACATTTGTACAAATTAAGAATAATGAGAAAATACCTAACAATTAAGATTAAACTTGAGTAAAGTATTTTGGTCATGTTAGGGATTGTCAAGGTTATTTTTAAACTTGTTGTACAGATCTTCCTCTCTGTCTACAAAACGGGCTCCTACAAGATGACCTTTCAATGTCTCTTCCAACCTAAACCATTCTGTAATTCTATGCTCCTTTGATCATGAATGGTCTATTCTGAAAACACATTTTCTTGGGACTAGGAATGAGAGGAAGAGTAAATATTAATTTTTAGTCTGATGGTTGAATATTCCACAAAGTTTGGAATATCCTGAGATTTGATTCCTTTTCTTAAAGGACATTTTAATTTATCCAATGGCTATTTTGCTTAAAAAGCCAGAATATTCTCACCTTGGAAACACTGAACTCTTCTGTTCTTCTTTTTCCTGATCTGAAAGTTATAATTTCACTGGCTGATTATAGTGTTATTTCTAATCAACACTATACATAAAAATGTTTAAAAAATTTAAATTTTACAGTGCCAGACATTTGGCAAAAATACTAATTCTATAAGACATTCAGAATAACAAAAGCATTAAATGTACTGGAACGCATCTTTGTGCATGAAAGACACCTCTCTTAATGTTGGTTTTTCCCTTTCTAATTGAAGCACCATAGCAAATACTGAAGTGTGGTGAGTTTTCTTACACAGAATGCAGCTATGAACATGAAGAGATTCTGTATAAACAGTATAGTAGATTCTGGTAAATAAACTTTTCTTGCAGTGACAAACAGCCACATGAATGCTAATTAAAAAGAGTTTATGAGCTTATTGTACCACAGCATATGTACAATCCAAGAAAAACAGAGCAGACACTCAGCTACATACATAGCGATCTAAGGCTGCAGTGTGGAGGAGCACTTATGAGCAGCACCTAATCTTCTAAGGATATAAGAAATTTCTTTCTTTTACATGATCTTCATGTAGATAGCTTGGTGTGAAGTCTGTTTTCAATGCTAATTGGTAAAAATGATATGTAAAAGCCCCTATTACAACTTTAACCTTGTTTAATTAGGGGAAAAAAAAAGAAAGAAAGTTTATCCGGTACACTTACTCTGGCAAAGGTTCCTAGTAAAAGCCCTTTTAGTTTACACTGGTGGCTGAACAAACACTGCAGACAAATTAATGTTTCTTCCACAAGGAACTACACAGCAAATGGATTTGGAATCACTGAGTGGCTGACCACACTCAGCTGGCCACTTTGCTGCTTTAGGACATTGCTGCTTCGGCAAAAAAGGATGGCCAAATGGCTACTGTTAGGAGAATTATTACACTCAACATACTCAATTTTGTGTTAAATTAGCATACTGGAATTAAAACAGCAGGAGTTCAGGAGTTGATTCACAAACAATAGTTTGGCCACAAACAGCTAAAATTTCTGTTCTGACTATCTCACTGTGTTTACTGTCATTGTTTCCTTTATGCTGGGTGGCATATATAGCAAAACTAAATAAAACAAGTTTTTTGTAAGAGCATGCAATAGAGATTTTTCTCAAAGAATCAATCTCACAGTGAACCAAACTGCAAACCCCTGTGATTCACACTAATAACTAATTCTTATGACATTGGCCATATTACTTATGCAAGCAGCCATTCACCAATGTGTTATTCTGTTGTTAAGAGGCTTACTTTAATACACAGCGTTGTCTTTTTTTGTGCTTGATCTATTCTAAATATTTTGTGTCAGCCTTTAGAAATGAAAACATGGGGTTTTGCTATGTGTTGAATAGTAGGTAAGCATTTGGAAGATACAATTGTATTTACTACAGTAAATATTGAATTAATTTGTATAAAGTGCTAGGGAATATTTGCATGAAGTAAGAATTGTGTTAGTGTTTATAAGCTATACTGATCTATGTGAGAAAACACGTGTGGGATTCTGGCATCCAGTTGAAAATTAAAGTAGAGCACCTTGTAACTCAAGAAAGGTTCTATGAAGCCAATGAAGCTATTTCCATGAATGAGTTTCAGGACACCATTTGGTGCCTTCATATAAAGTTCATTCACAAATCTTGGAAAACTAGACTTAAGTAATAGCTGAATATGAATGGTTCTGGGTTTTGATGCTTCAGGTGGGCATGAAAAATTGCAGGACTTAAGAAGCTTTGAGCGTACAAACAGAGGCACCGATTATATACCAGGACAAAAAAAAAAAAAAAGAAACAAAACCAAAACCAAAAACAAAAACAAAACAACTGTGTGAAATTTATTTGAATATTGTCCAAACAAAGGCTGTAAAACCTCATCCTGAATAAATTTTGCTCTCAGGAAAAATCCTTTATGGCTGATTACCAAAGACCATGATCCGCTTCTTTTCTTCAGGAGGAAATTTTTTTACACTTTGCTCATTATCACTCTCTGAAATGTATTTTTCTTCCTGTTGTGCTAGAATATGCTCCATGTATCTTTGTAGAATTAGGTCTCTGGCTAACAGGCTGTTTCTTTAGTATTTGTTGCCATGGAGCTGCCTCTGCCTATTGAATTCACCTGGGCAGACTTCAGAGGGCACAGGAGAGGTGATGTGGCCTGTCACTGATACGTGTCTTCAGTGACCACAGAATTTCACAAACGCTGTAAGGAAAAGCAGGTCCTGATCAGATTTCCTATTAAGGGATTTTTCTGCGTAGTACTGAAGATTCAGGTTTTTACAGATGGTTTGTGAGATCACTGATGGCCTGAACTGCCCTCCTCGAAAGAGCAGTGCTTCACCACTTCTGTTCTTTGTTGCCTTTTTCAGAATTACCCATTCAGAAAACTAACCCAACAGTGAACATGGATGTGTTTCACCATGTTTTTCACTGGAAGCAGAAGCTCATGCACTGACTACCAGAGTAGTACAGCATGGTTTGATTTTTAATGTCCTGGGTGGCACAGGCTTAGACACCAGTACATTAGCTGTTTCTTTTAATAGATACTAATTTTAAAAGTGGACACTTTCCTATTATTTCCATCAGTGTAATTTCCATGAAGGGAAAAAAAAAAAAAAAGATACTATGTCTATTTCGAGCTTTTCCTCCATAAAATAGACCAGGATAAATTTGAAGGGAAATTCATTTTCTTAACATCTCATGATGCAAGGAAATCACACAGATTTGAGAAACATGTCATAAGAAGTGCTTGAGAGTGTATTTTAAAGCACATGGTTTCAAAATAACATAAAAGTATATATTTAGCTTGAAAATGTAGAGTAAATTTTATTTTTTACTGCCACTCTTTTCTTCTTTGCGCTGGGATCAAAATGTTGCTATTAGGCTTTTGGCATATTTTTTTTTCTAAAGAAGTCATATGGAATACCATTGCAATGTTACAATAGAAAATTATTATTTCAGTACAAACTTGGTTCTTAGGCTTTTGAAGACACTTCAATGGCACTTATCTCACTAAAATTTAGGGCACCACAGTCAAAGAAGATGGTGAAGTTTTATGCACCATTTCATTTTTCAGGGGAACAAAGGTTTTCCTCCAAAATTTTTCTCTGGAAATAGATAAGATGGTTTCAATGGCAATTAATTCACTGTGGCTATTACAGAATTTACATCACGGTATTAATGTGACTGCTAATATCTTATTTTTCAGAATGATTTTTCTTTTGAAAATTGAAGGGTGCTTCATTGAAAACTGTTTTCTTACAAAATGAGAACTTCACTTTTGGTAAAGATTGGGGGAAAGTTGAGTAAAAGAGGCTTAGCAATAAGGGAGAAAAAGGAGGAACAAACTGAAGTTTGAAGACTTGTTTTTCTTTGCCCTCCTTTTGCTACATAAACTAAAAATACTTACCAAAAATTACTTTTCTGAAACAAAATCAATGTTATTCTGCAGTAATGTTCTCAAAACCGATCCTGTTTGCAGTTTGATGTTTATAGCTAAGCTGCTTTAAGGGTTGGTGTGCTGCCAGGAAGGAATTTTTCAGCCCTGCTCTGAGTTGTGTATTTCTGCTGTCTCCTCCTTTCACCCTGGCAGCTGCACTACTCGGTCTTCCTGGTAGGATGGCTCATGGAGGCAAAGCAGCAGATTTACCCTATGGAAAGGTAATTAATTTTCTGCTGCATTTTACCTTTAGTTCTGGAGTGAAGTCCCTCAGGCTCAGAGGCACAAGTGTGTGCCGAGGAGGATCAGGTTAGCACAGCCAAGGCAAGGGAGAGAGGGAAATGACATCTGGCAAATGTTCACTGTTAAAATCGACTTGATGGCAACATGGAATAGTGCCATCAGCGATCTGCACTTCAGATCTGTGCATGTCTAAATTGGCAAAGAATTTATAAACTCCTAGGCATATTAACACTGCCAACAACCTTGGTAATGATGAGTTAACTGTCAACCACCTCAAAGGTTTTCCAATCCTTACACAGATTAGAGGTTGTCATTGTCTTTTCTTACACCATTTATTGTGAATGAAATTTTGCTTCAGTGCCACAGATAAGTGATTTTTGGGTGGAATAAAAATTATCTTCCCAAAAGCAGAGAAGCCCAAGCTGAGCACAGGGCTTAATGAAGGGTAGAGGAAAGTCTAACCTCAAGGAGCTGAGGAGACCTCAGATGCTGCCCTTGGACATAGGCCGTACGGTCTATTAAAAGTTGTCTCTCATGCCCGTAACTCACACGGGCTGAGCATATTTGTGGGTGAGAGTGCTATAAAGCCTTTTTGTGCTCTCGTGATTCAAGTATTTAATAATAAGAGAGCAATAATGCTATAAATAGGAACACCATAGTTGGTAAGGACTGGGGATACAAAAGGAGATGTGCAGTCTCAGTTATGACAGGAGGGGAAAGAAAAAGGAAAGAAAATATCAACTGAAACCAGCAACTTCTACAGAAGTGCTTAATCAAACATGAACTTTGTATACAACCCATTGACAGCAAATTTGCCTCTCACAAAGTGAACAGCTTGCAAGCAGGAGCGTGCCTTTTTTGGTCACGTTTTGCAAAGGGCTGAAAATATGTGCTTAGTAGGTGTTGTGGCTTTTTCAAGTATCATGAGCTTTTCTGTGCATTAAAAGCATTTTTGCCAGTGTTTATATCTTGTTTCTATCTTTCATCATGTAGAAACCTTCCTCCTTCCAGTCCTGTCTTCCCTTGAATATATTGCAACAATATCAATCAAGATTTTTTTCCACATGGCACCTATATCCGAAAGAATAAAACATAATAAACACAAAGTGGAAGAATGGATCAGTTCATTAAATTCAGCCAAGTGGTGTTGTGCTCTGATACAGACTGATAACGGATTCACAAGTGAGCCTCTTTGGAGTGGTTTTGTTCTGACTTGTGTGAAAGATAAAGTACAGAAATAAGAGAAATCCCTTCACATTGCAACTGTGACAGCTAGCTCTCAGTTTATCATTGGAGAAGAAGATGAACTATGTCTGTTTTGAGATATTAAAAGCAGGTAATCAAATAAATTCTACTTTTCACAATATTGAATTTCTATCTACATTGGATTTTAAGCAGGACATGGCACATAGTGATAGATGGCCAGCACTTCTTTTTAATTGATAGTCCTAAAGAAATTTGGTATATCAGGGCTTTAAACATGTGCTCAATTAGAAGCATTTTAGTAGTTTCGTGAGAGTTATTGTAAGCTCACTGATCTGTATTTATGCAAGTTTTTAATGAAATCCCTTGGGTCTCACTTGTAAGCTTTTAGCTGCATTCGCACAAATATCAGCCAAACTTCCTAGGCCTATTTTTGCAAATTCAAGTGATAGTTACAGACTAAGGCAAACCTGTACTTGCTGTACATGTATACAAAGGTTAGGACATGGTGCTGACACCACAATCTTATCTTGCTGGTAAAGAACAATTAAACCTTCAAAGTAATACAGTTGTCCTTGCTCTAAAATAATATCTAATCTCTCATGTAACAAATCCACCTATTTTTTTTGGCACCCTGATCAGGTTATCTTCTTTGTCAGCCTAAGGTTTTGGGATTGTTTTTTTTAAAGCAAAACAAGGAAACAAACAAACAAACAAACAGCTTCAAACAAAACAGCTTCTATTTTCATCTGGTTTTCTAAAATTTACATGTTTAGCTTAACCCAAATAAGCATGCACAACACCTCTCCATTGCAGGTAAAAGTGTAAATAAATGCAGCAGTGTGGTTTCCTGTTAAGAAGTGGCTAGGCATACCAGGTTGCTTTTCTCCTTGAGAAAGAATTTAAAACCTTTGCTTATTGTTTTTACACATTGATCCTTATCCTGGAGCAGATGTGGCCAAAAACAGGATGCAGAGCGATGACTGCATGTGTATGTGTTCAGCTGAAGGATTTTGACTGCACATTTCAAGGTTAGAGAACACTGATCAACTGCTAAACAAAAAGTGTGAAACCGAGTAAGATACTTACAGTTATATTTCTAGGCTAGTCTCCAAGTCATTCATTACATCAAGGCAACAAATTATAATTGCTGCTAAAGAACAGTTAGGTAGAAGGTTTTTCCTCAGGAAGAAAAACAAAATAAACTTACTAGAAATTCAGATGTGATTAATGTGTGTTGGGGGTGTTCTTGTGGGTTTATTTAGAGAAAACTGTACAACAGAAATATTTATATTTAATTTTTTTCATTAAGTAATTTCCCTTTTGTTTATTTATGCCTTAAAACCTTTTTTCTGCTTTCTACAGACCCTATATGTGTGTATATAAACAAGCAAAATCATGACCGTTATATTTTTATAAAGGAAAAAAAAGATAAATTAATCATAAAAATATAAGAAAGCACACAAAAAATGAACTTTGCTTGATATATTCAAGCTCTAATTTATAAGGGAGTAGAAATACCCTTTTGAACCAGATGTGCTATTTATGGTTTTAGAAATCGTAATCTTTCCAAAATGGTCACTGCTACTCTTAAAGAAGGATGGTATGCTTGAAAAAAATGCTGTCATTCATATACCCTTTAAAAAGTGAAAATCCAGAAGGCAATATGAAGGACCACTGTTACATGATTAAGTAACTTCCACTCCTTTCTCTGTGTGAGGGAGAACAGATGATCTCTAACAGATGCCTGCAAAATCTACCAAGTAAAGGTACTGAATCATAGTAGATAATCAAGTGCCTTTCCTAGAATATGATTTGAAATAGAAGGGTAAATGATTCCAAAGCAATCAAGGTGTTAGAAGTCAAAGCCAGCATCTTTCGATAACAACACTCCACTCAGCAATCATTAACAGGAATACTGTTTAGGTTTTTCAGTAAATTCCTTAATTATGATGATGGTTACAAAAAGTAATTCCATTAAAACAATCTAATTTGGAAGTGACAAAGAAATAAGTACTTTGAGGCCTCTATTAGAAGGTGAAGTCTGCATCTTTTGCACCAAATGTCTCAAGAGAAAATATCTTTTTTGGTTATAACCACTAAGAAAGCATCTGAAAGCAGTCCAGGCTCTAGCATCTTTATAGTTTCAAGATTGTCGAACATCTCTATTGAATTGTTTGAATGAAAGTTAAGCAGATAAAAGACATTCTTTTCACTTAAAATTAAGGTTCTGTTTTGCCGTGGACAACAACAAAATTCTAGAAATTATTTTTGAAGAATACTACTACAACATTTCAAAATGAAATGTGAAACTTTTTGGACAAGTGAAAGTTCTCAAGCTTCTTGAAACCTTGGAGCACTTCCACTTGCAGAGAAAGCCAATTTCTTCACAAAATAAAATGGGCAGTTCCTGTAGGATTTTCACTATTCATATGAGAAAATACATGGGGGCAAGCTTAATTCAGTGAGAAAATTTATTAGCTATTATGAAAATTAAATGAATCAACTATGCAATTGGGACGAAGCATGAAAGTACGTCTTGAAACGGATCTGGCTTTTGTGCTGGCTTTGCTTTACTGGTTTCTTTTCCCGTTAAGTGACTATTATATTGCTCTTAGTAATGGTTGTGATTTTAAGTGTATGACATTAGTCCAGTTAGTTTCTGTACTGACTTTTCACTGTTTATAATCAGCTGATAAGAAATTTCACAAACAATCACAAAGTGATACTGAAAACTTAAGTTTCCCTCTCATGCTGCATGGAGGACAACTAGGACCAACTCAGTGATGAAAATGAAAGGTAACAAGATTACAAGTGGGCTTTATGGGGTCAGAGGGTTTAGTGTCTATCAAGACAGTCATTAAGTTGGGTGTCACAAAGATTTCTTATGAATGATGGATCATCTCAGGAGTGGAAGGTGATTTTCCCACGACAGATTTTGAACAGATTTTTCAAAAGCCTCCTTTGGGGTACCAATGGCACGATTGAGATTGTGCTGCCATAGCTTATACAAAATTAGACAGTGGGCTTTATCTCAGTCATCCCTTGTTGATATGTGTACAGAAAGCTCCAAGTACAGGCAAAAGCTGCATCAACACGACAGACCTACGGAACTTTCTCTTTGAAAGTGCCTGTTTCCCCACTAAAACCATGGATTGGGCTCAGACGCAGGCTGAGGCAGGCGATGCCGTGCGGCCAGGTTCGAGATGTCCGGCAGGGCTGAAAGGACAGGAAGGCCCTGACCCCTCCCTGGTCCCCATGCTCAACTTTCCCGCTGGCCCCTCCGCCGCGTCCGCGCACCCGGCGGGGCCGATGGGGAGCCCTGCAGGGAGCGCGGCACCGCCCCCGCCCGGCGCTGCCGGGAGGGAGATGCTCGCTGTCACTTTCCCTCTTCCCCAGCGCCGCCCCCTGCCCTCCCCCGCGCCCGCCGCCGGCGCTGCCCCGTCCCTCGGCGCCGAGCGCG
>VZRE01005073.1:129596-165557 GCA_013396775.1 Cephalopterus ornatus
TCGCCCCCTCCCCCCCGCCCCCTAATGCCTGATAATTAACATACATGGGGTGCTCCTGTACCATAGAAGCATCGTAAGTCAAAAGAACCTGGCAGTTATCTGGGGGCTGGATATATAAGAATACGTTGCTAGCGAGCTGCTCTTCTGTGCGTGTGTTGTTCGCACGTTACGACTATTTCCCCCCGTTCCAGTAACCTGTTGTATCTGTACCTGCTGCTTACCATGCACTGCTGAAACCTCCCTTATCTGTTACACGGACTGGTGGCAGTCTGTGTTGGTGGGGGAAGGCTATTCACGCTGATTGTTGAGCAGGAATTTTGGGGAGGCTGAAGGTGTAGAGCACATTGCAGATTTAAGCTGCTCGATTTTCGTGCAGAAGGGTGGTTGTACAGTCATCTCTGAAATTTTAAGTCGGTCCATGTGCACAGTGTTCAGGTGCGTGGATGATGAGAGGGATGCAGGGTATGGGTGCTTGCACACTTGGTAAAGACTTTATATTTTGAAAGGTTGTTCCTGTTTAACGTCTGAATGCATAATGTCTTTGAGTTTGCAATAGTTGGCTACAAAAACTTACCGGTGCTATTTTTTAAACCCAGTAAAAGGGTGGTAAAATCTGATTGTGTGCAGTTTAAATGACAAATATACATGTTCTTGTAGGACACAGGTTTTTTTCCTTTTGGGGCGGCAGTTTTTACTGTTGCTGCCAAAGTTATCTCTGATGCTTTATTTTCTTTGAGAAGGTGGTCGAGTTTCATCCCAGAAGTGCTCCATTGACAGAGGAAAATGCTGTCAGTCTGTCAAAAGACTTGCTGATTGATCTTTACTTACTGGGGACCGATGACAGCAGAACAAAATCCAGGCACTGAAGCAGAGACTAGGTTAAGCTAAAAAAGAAAAAGTGTCTCTTTAGATGTAAATTTGTCTGCAGCCTCCAAGCACAGAACAGACATTTCAGTAGGGCCATATGCTTTGCCAGCTTCTCTAGATGCAGTGGCAAGGGAACTAATTTTTGACCTACAAATCCCCCCCTTTTTATATCTTTTCAGCCCTAAGCACAGAATCAGCAACTGTCAAATCATATGGTGCCTCTCTGCTGTGGACAAATGTCAAATACTGATCATAAAATTGATTTCTCACCCCTCTTTTAGCTAGGCATAAAGAACTTCTGTTTAGAGAGGGAGAATAGTTTGTTAACACCCGTGTTATGTTTCAGGTAATGGACTTAGCTTCTGTTTTATAAAATAGGTTTCGGAACACTCACAGCCAAAAAGATTCACTTTTTAAGACAGTAATAATGCAGCTTTTTGTTTCATAAATGTTTTTAAGTTTTGGAATCAAAGATATTAGGCAAAACAGGAATGATATCTTCTCAATAGGTACTTATTTTAGTCATACATAAACCTCTGGTATAGAGGAAATAAGAATATGGAAGCAAAAGAGCCCTTTGTCTGAATAATAATGGAAGTTAATTGCTTAGCATGCACTGCATTGTGAGACAATTATTTTGATTTGAATTTTTGCTCCATTAACATGATTTTTAAAAAAATCAATATTGTAGAATCTTGCTACTTTAGAACACACTCACAGTGACAAGGAGAGGCTTAATGAGGACATGTGAATCATCAAGTAGATTGCCTACAGGTACTTCAGCTATGTGCGCTGCTATCTTTTTCACTGAGGTACTTGAGTAGCAATTCTAGAAACATTTCATGCCAAGTAATGTGTCGGGGAAAAAAAAGCTCAACGTGAGAGCTTATGGAGTGATATCACTCCTAAAAGTATTTGCTCTGAAGTGCTACTTCCGGGAATTACGATTTAGCAAAATATAATTGAAAAGCATGTGTAGAGTTGTAACAAGCCTCAAAATTTCTCTTATCCAAGACTTTTACTTTTGCAAATCTGAGATTTCTTTTAACCTAGCTGTACATCATGGTCGATATCTTTAATTGTGCATATCCACCCATTTTGGCGAAACTTGTGGCAAAAGGAGTGGATGTAGTTAACACTCTGGAAGTAATATACTAAAAGGTAGTTAGATGTGTGAAATATTCCTAGATAGCCTCTGTGCAAAATCTATTTTTTATTTTCATAATGCATTTTTGTAACAAGATCTGCAAACAAAGTAAAGTCTCCTTGGGTGTTGATCATGACAGTAATACTGTATTGTCCCTGGAAAGTTCTTTGCAATGGGTACAAGGTGTTGGTGTATTATTTTGTATTATTATTATCTATGGCTTTTAGGCCCATATTACTGTAAAAACATAGTTCTAGGTACTCACTGTGATCCTAGCCTAGATGAGGTTGCAGTATATTTTCAGATGTCCAGTTTTATCCAGACAAATGCACATACTAACAGTTACACTGCGGAATTATTCACAATGCTCAGGTATATGTCAATGCAAAGTGGTAGTTTTAGGTGTGGCCCTTTTGTAATAAAATCAACATGTGTGATTTTCTAAAATAATAAAAAAATCAAACTCTGTTCAAGTGTATCACTGATGATCAGTATCTTTTTTTAAACAAAAGCAACTCGACTCCTCTTTTTAGTTTTGTATTTCAAGAACCTCTTTATTTTAGGAATCTGAATTAGTAGAATATTTGATTTAATAATTTTAATTAACCCAGATGCTATGTTGATTTGTTTATACTATAACATAGCATATTAATGTCTTTCATGGTAACTCTTGGCCTCTCTTCCTTTTTCCCCTCCCTCCCATGTAATTTTTTTATGATCCTACTTCAAAGTCCCTCAGTCCCCAGAAGTCATTAGATTCAATTTCTATTCCTATTTTCTCATGATAAAGTTTCCTGTGTTGTGCATTAGGAACAGTCATAGCAAATCAGATCAGTAAATTACACAAGATGTTTCAAAGAAAACATAATGAAACCTTTTATCAAGCAGCTACGGACTATCTTGTGGAGGGAGAAGGTATCTTACTCTAGATGAATTCTTCCCTATTCCTCATTATTATTTTCCTCCTGTTCTCTTTCTTGCCTTCTTATGCATCATCTGTCAACACAGGTCCTAACAACCTGACACATTTTAAATGAAAACAATTCTCTTCTTGATTGTTTTCTTCAGCTCTTTCACTTGCATTTAGATTTCCTCCACCACCTGGTACTGTTAAGTGCTTCTGCCTTCCAAGTCTAAAGGTTGCATTCTCCCCGGAGTGCTTGACCCGTTCTTTGTGTTGCGTTGCTGAAGGTAAACTGAATGCGTGGGGCTAGGGACAGGCTTGTTCAGTTTTCCTCCTGTATCAAATACAGTTGATGTTAGTATGAATTTTAGAGTGATGTGCATGTGGTAACGCTAGAGTATCAGCTTAGTTATTTGGCCTTTACCCTGACTGTTGTCCTTCCTTGTTATCCAGCTACTTCCCAGTTGCACAGCACCATCCCTTCACTGCCTGTATTGTGGTAATGAGGAATGGAAAGAATATCCAGAGATTTGTTCTCAGCAGATTAATCACACTGCCCTCTGCTGCTCTCTTTCAGCTGGGTTGATTTATCGCAATTCATGTGTGTTTACCTATTCTTCAAACAAACATTCTGCAATAGTATATTTCCCAGTATTGACTTGCAAGAATACTTTGTAAGCCATAAACAAACAAGAATTGTATCACTTTTATTACTTAAATAATAATAGTACCCATTCATTATAGAGGCACGAAAGGTTTTACTCTCTCCTGGCAGCATCCCTAGAATCCAGATCCAATGTAGCAGCAACTCGGTGGAATATATATACAGAGATAAAATCCACCTCCATTCATTGGACTTTCTCATGGTCCTCAGCAAGGGGTAGTGTTTTCTCTCCCAATGTGGTAATCTTCTTTCAGTGTTGTACTCCTTACTGACAAAAATAAATTTTAATAGTCCTTCACTGAAGAAAGCCCTTTCTATTTCAGCTATTATTTTTCTGATGATTCTCCGCTGCTCTTTGGGTTTATTTGTCCTAAACTCAAGCAGTAAAAAGTGATTTTGCATGCTCATCTCTTCCTGAGACATTTGGGTATTGCACCCTATCAGCATATATGGGCTATAATAATTGTTCTTTACGTTTTCTAAGAGTTTTAAATCCCTCTGAAATAATTCAGAACTTTCAGTCCTAAGTTATTTGTGTATCTGGCAACTGTCTTCCAGAGGCAATCTCTGGATTTGTCTTGCTTTGTCTCTGTGTTTCTAATTTCGGACAGTTACTGATGAAAAGTTTCTGTACTCTTCCAAGGTTGGCTTCTCTGGAGTGTCAGTTACTTTTCTTCTGCTTCTTTTACTCAGTTCTTTCCTATGCCAGGATAGAAGAGCTTCCAAATAACACAAAGCAATGAAAATCACCCTCTCTGCCCTCTGAGGTCTTGCCTTGGTTTCTGTCCCCAGGGCAGCAGACCCTTAGCAGAGGTCCTCAGTAGTTGCTCCGTAGTTGGCTTTTGCTCCCTCCAAATAACCTTCTGTCATGGAATCAGATCTCTTTTTCTGTTTGCTTGTGTCAAAGAAATAAAGAAATCCATGGAGAGCAGGTGGGGATGTGCAGGCACATGGCCTACAACTGTAGTTGCCAGTCTTAAAAAGCTGCAGGAAGCAGAGTGGTTTGGGCATGAGCTTCAGCACCTTCTGCTGTTGGGAGCTGACATCTTCATCGCTGGCATTACAGATACATGTGCAACAGGTTTGCACTGAAGTGGGTTTCCAAGACACTGTGGAGAAGGAGAGCAGGCCAAGTTCCCAGCCTCTTGTCTGGCAGATGGAAACTGCCAGGTGACCTAGTCTGAGGCCAGGGTAAGAGCACTGGGAGATGTCTTAGGAGTGTAGGAACTGGTGAAAATAGGGCTATTTCTAGCTGCAGTGCTGGCAAGGCTTTAACACGGGGCAGCTGAAAAGAGCATCTAAGATTTGACGCTGTTACAGATTTCTCAGCAGAAATTGGGTTTTTTTCCTTTTTACATGGGGAAAAAAGAAGCATGTGTCAAATACTTATTTGTGTATTATATATGCAAGTTTGAAGAAATAAATCAATTGTTTGTTTCTATGGATTTTTTTTTTTGTGTAGGTGGGGGATTTTTTAAAATGTCTGTGGAATGGACTTTGCAGACTCATCACTGTAGCTTGCATGAATTTGATGACTGTATATGGAGATCCTCGATTTGATAGGATTCCTGGAGGGAAGCCCTGTCTTCTCTGAATGGTGTCCTTATAGCAAATGTTGTTTGTTTGGAGAAATCCAGGTTTTGAAACCTATCTTGGGGATTCTTCTCTGCTATGTCTGTGCTGCTCAGGCAACTTCTTTGCTGAAGGTATGTCACAAGGCTGAGTGCCTGTCACAGAACTGCACTGATGTTTACCATGTGGGATGACCTGAAACCCTGGCCCTGAGATGGAGGCAAGCCAGAATATATTACTATGTTCCAAGTTCCCATCACGGAAGGGAGCTGTGGAGTGCTGGGGAGCTCATCTCCAAGGTCTGCGTACAACTTCTAGCCCTTGGCTGTGCTGTCAGAAGGCTGACCTCATCTCCTTTATGAAATTAGTATGATTTGTGGTGCTAAGATCAGAAATATTCATGTGAGGGTGTGGGGGTTTACAGCTGTGCAGGTGATGCTGGAGGCTACACCATCCAGTAGCTGAAGGTTATCACTTCTGAGTGGCAACAAGCCTGACCACGGACCAGAGAGGGCTCAGGGCTTCTGAGCTACGGGAACATTTGTTGCCTTGTTGTAAGGAATTGGTTAAAGTGGCAATGGCTTATTCTTCTAAGGGGAGGACAGAGCTGGATGTGTGTGTTCTGCACTATCCCGGCTTGCTGTCCTTTGACTAGAACATGGACATTTTTAACTATTTTCAAAGCTTTTGAATGGGAAGGAAAAATGCTTAGTTCATTCTTGCATTTCTGACATTTCTAGCAATTCTCTAATTCTTCAGTGGGGTCACTCTTTACCTTTAGGTGTTCTCTTGATCTTTGTAATTGGTCACTTGTTCATCTGAGATCATGTAAGATACATCCTAGCTCTGATTTTTTTTTCTCTCCAATTTCTGTCTTGCATCTTTGTTTAAAGATCTGTCTTGACATTAGTGACTCTGCTGCCTAAATCATCTAAATCTTTTTACCATTCTTGGAATGAGACCAGTAAGATATTTTTTAAGGAGCTATTTTACCTGAGTGACATTGATCTCATCTGTTTGCAATAACGAGTAAATGTATATAAAACTGTTAATTATCAGAAAACTGCTATATATGCCTTTAATGCTTCATATGATTCCCATACTTCATTTGGTTGCATGGGTTGAATAATGACTGCGCAATGTACTTTCTAGTCAGAGTTGGAGAGCACAGTCTTTACTTTGTAAAGACTTTGTTGATGAAATGTTCTTTACAAAGTTACTTTGATGGTTTGTTTTTGATTTGGTTTTTTTTTTTTTGTAAGGTTTCACATTGTTTGCCAGGTATTTGGAGAAGCTGTAGAACATAAAAGTGTGTGTTTTGTTTCTTGTCTCTGACAACTCAGACAATTTTAAAAGAATTTCACACATCTGACTAATAAACTAAGGTACAGTTTTGATCTTGTAAAGACTTAAATGTATTCATAACTTTATGTTTGTTTAAGATGTTCTGCGAAAATCCAGTGAGAATGTTCCTGTCAGCAAACTTTTTATAAAAACCGGCTTCTTTGCAGGGCTAGAGTCAGTTGTATTCAGATTAGCTGGGGCAAATGCTGGTGTGCCATAGGCACCTGCCTCTGCTGGGTTTTGGGATTGTTACCATTGGTCACTGTATACTGGAGTGCAGAAGCATTTGGTCTCCAGTGGTTATCTGTTAGGTAACATATAGGTTAAGAACAATTGCCTCGTGTTGCTGCTTTTACTGGCCAATGTCCACACGTTGTGATTCAGCCCTTTATTTTTAGCTACTAAATTGCAGCCAACTGTTGCACAGAACATAGATAAGGCAGCTAATTTTAATTTGAAAATCACAGTAACATATTGGCTTCATTGTTAAAAAATTTTACTTTTTTTTTTTATTCCCAGAATTGAAAGTAATGGGTAGATTTTTGTTTTATTATTATTTTTCTTTGTACAGAGGTCTTGCTCTCACATCAAACTCTTATGGAAAAATAAATACGCTTAAAAAAGCAAAACTTAATGACTATGACAGGATGAGTATTCATGATTCTCCACATGACAGAGATAGTTAATAATTTTTAAAAATATATAAGACTCTGTTTTGTTTATGGAAGAAGAAAGCTTCATGCATTTTTGACTGTGGGAATAAGCTTGAAAGGCATGGAAGACAAATGTAATCCCTGCTTAGCATCCTTTAAAGTAATGAAAGGAGTCATCAAATCCCAGTTTTCCCATGTGCTGAAGTTGTCCCCCTTTCCTCTGACTGAGAATCAGTCTGTGCAAAGAAGCAGGTGTAAAACTGACTTTGTCTACACTGCAGCCACGGCCTGCCATCATGTCAACAGTTTTTTTTGCACTTAAAGTTAGTATTTAGCTTGTGCTTCTGAATAGTTTCCACTTATAGAGGACTAGAACAAAAAAATTTATGGTGGCATGCAAAAAAAAAAACTTCTCAAACTGAAAAATTAAGGTGAGTTTCAGTGTGAGCTGCATTTGCTGTGTGATGTTGCCAGAAATAAATGCTTTTAGTCGTTGCTATGCAGATAGGGAAGTATGCATTTTATCTGTGCTTGTAACACGGTTTTATTCTGCTCTTGTTTGTTTTATCCTCATCACTCTAGACTCAGTCCCTCTTTTGCCTTTGTTGTAATTTTTTGTGTTATAAAAGTGAACACTATGACACTGTAAATAACATAATATTGTAGAAACTGAGGACAAATACAAACAAAATATGAAAGAGAATATATGTACATTTTTTCTAGTATCACATTGGGAATCACACAATACTATACTGTACACCATTTATGAAATTGCCTATATAGTGTGATGTTTATATGGATGCTTCATATTCTTGAGCTCCTTTGTGAATGTTAGAAATTCTTTTTTTTTTTCTTACTACTTGCTTCCACAAAAATTGTAGAAAAGGGATTCAGAATGTTTGTGGGTAACCAAAATCACTTACCTTAATAAGAACCATTTTTAAGAATTAAATTTTGATTTAAAGATGTTGTTGTATTTGGGAACTACTGCTGTTAAAGATATTTGTAGGGTATTTTAGGTACTTTAATATTATATTAAGTGAAATATTATATTATGTGGAGAAAGATGGTTCTGATAGAACTGTCTATTCTAACCGTAACTGGAAAATATTTTGAATAATTTGCTGGTAATGATGGTTTCAACCTACTTATTATTGATCAACGTATTCTTATTGATCTATGAAGACCTTTCTATTATCAAAAAGTTCTTCTATTATCAAAGACTCCTTTTAGAAATGCAATCCTGTAAAACTATTCCTCATAAAATTAAATTTCTAATTTTACATTTTGAGACCTGCTGGGTTACAGTTCTAGATTTGTCAGAAAGTAGCATGCTGTGTTTCTGCCCTAACCAGCATGTGTAGAATCAGTTTGTGTTCCTTTCAGAAATTTCTTACATGGCTGTTTTACAGTTTTGAAACAATCATGTGAGCTTGGCAAAATACCTTTCCCATGAATCTGTATTTTTAGGGATAAAGCATTGTTGTTGTTGTAGGTCATTGTTAGGTCAGTGACGTAACAGGTATTATTTTTGCTGAGAGTGTCATGCTAACAGAGCTATTGTTGCTTGAGACATCCTTTCCAAGATTTGTATGTTCTATTTCAACCAGTGCTCCAAACTTGCCCAGAATCAACACTTGTGGTCCAGATACAGCTTGATATTGTTCTCTTGCAACTCGTGGAGCAAGTTACCCGGATTTGTCAAATGATCTGAAGTTTGTAGTGGCTATATGTTGTCCTCCTCAGTTACTCTTAAATTGCAAAATGTTACATCATACTTACCATATGTGTTGCTGCTGAGAACAACAGCTCAGATTTTGAAGTCATGGTCTGAAAAATCTGCCATGATGAGATTTTAAGTGTCTCTGTGAGCCAGCACTGTAGCCCATCCTTCCCTACCATGAGAACCGGAGGACTCGGGCCCAAAGCTTAGTGTGGTGCTCTGAAGATTGCTGAGGCCCAGGAAGGACACACCTCGTGGACCAGGCAGGGTTTTATCCCAGGGTTTGCTGTATTAGGGCCAGGTTATCAGGAGTGCTGTGCTGTAATGCATGCATGTAATGCATGCATGTAATGCATGTTCTCCAGTAAGCTGATCATAGTTGTCTCATTGTGCCTAAACCTGAGACCGAGAGCGGCTTATGACCAAAGTCAACAGCAGGATGTGGATGCATGGACTTGAAATCCTAGGAAGTAATAGTGGATAAATAATATTCTTTATTAGTATAATATTTTGAGATACATTAATGCCTTGTTATCAAGAGGCTTTTTTTATTGTTGTATATTTAAAGGAGAACAATAAGATTTCTGTAAAGGAATTTTTGTCCCTGGGAGAAGGCTTGCAAGGTATTATGGGAGAGAATATGAAATTACTCTCTGAAAATTTAGCATGTTGGTGATGGAGACTGGTGTTTGGTTTTGTGTTGTTTTTGGTTTTTTCCCTGACTTATTGTGGAATTCAAAAGTTGAGTGCTAAATGCAGGATGAGAAGTAAGATTGGGAATAGGCCAACACAGACCTTGAAAGAGAAGACAAAGACCCTGTTTATTTCAGGGAACTGTGGGAGGTATTTAAAGAGAGGAGACATGATCCGGAGAGATGGATTAGTAAAATGACCTTTACAGCAGCATGATGAGTGAGGAAAAAAATTGTATTTATCGGCCTCAAGGAAAATAATGTTTTAAATAGTCAAGACATAATTTTGTTGTAAGTTTAGATGAACTTAAGCAATTGGACTAGCATAGGAAGGGCTGTGTTGTAATGTCATGCTGCAGAACAAATGTGTGAGACTTTGCTATACCTAGGAGGATGCCCTGGTCAGAGGTGGTGTCATGGCACAGTTTACAGTCACCACATAAATGAGTGATTTCAAATAACATGGTTTTGATCTCTTTCATATTTTTAAAATATAATTATATTTATTGATGATCAATATTCAATGCACAGAACAAATAGGGATTTATTTTTGAGAGGGGACACAAACACACACACATTTGCTGTATTTCTGAGCTATGGTTTTAAATTTTAGCTTAAGCCAACCTGGTGTCTTTTTAAATTCCTAATAGATAAAAATGATGCCTTGCTTCTTAGTTGCATTTATCCCTCTTCCAATTACACCTGTATTCCTTTTTTATTGTTATTCTGCTTTTACTTTCTTCTACTTTTTGTAAACGGACGTGTCTATCTCGCATTGGCCTTTTTAGCCATCAGCGTGCTTGTAGCAAGCGTGGGTAGAGTCCTTCACAAATCTTCGTTCGCGAAGCCTAGCCATGATGATGATGACTTTTTGTAAAAAAACCCATTATTGTAAACTCTTCCTGGGCTATAAGATTGTATCTAAATCAACAAGTTGTTGGTAACTTCTTGCTGTTTAGTGTTCCCTCAGCTGACTTGGCTCATTGCTGTGGTGTACTGGAGACTGTTCCAGTATCTTCTTTCCTACCTTCTTTATTTAAAATAGCTGCAAAACAAACTGTACTTTTTAATCACTGTGAGTTGAGTGAATAATTCTACATCTATACAAGTCTATAAATGCTTTTCCAAACCCCAATGTGAAACAAACGAAAAACAACAGAGCATTTAGGGCTCGATTGACTAAAGCTGATAAGCATTTGCTCACGTCCCATCAGTTACTTACTGAATATATGCTTATTGATTGTCACAAAGCTGATAATCTGAATCTGTGCTTGCCTAGGAGACACTGAAAGCTTTCTGTGCAACACAAACTGATGCTTTAATGCTGTAATGCCATTTCTCTAATCTTTTTTTTTTTTTTTTTTTTTTTACAGTCTTACGGTAAAGGGGCAAGAAGAAAAAACCGATTTAAAGGATCAGATGGGAGTACATCTTCTGACACTACCTCTAACAGTTTTGTACGCCAGGTATGGGGTTTTCAGCTTCTGAAAGACTGGATGACTTACTGATGTAAATGTTCAAGTAATTTTTTTTTTGTTTTTTTCTGAAATTGTCAAATCAAAGAGTGATGCTGTAGCCTGAGAAATAGCAGAAGTCTGTCCTGGCACAGTGAAAAATATTTGGTTGCTATTGTTTTGGTCTTGGCAGGAAAATACTTTTTCATTTCTCATTCATTTCCATGTATAGTAGTTTTCCTTATTTTTGTTACTCTAGTTCCATCAGGTGATTAAAGCTGGAGGAGGAGGCAGAGTCTGATGGGAGTGCCTGAAGTGGCAACATTTGGGAGAAAGAATCAAAACCCTACCAATCCTCAGGGGTTTCCTACTTAAAATAGTCCTGTGTGAGGCAGTGTTAACCTAGTTGCTTTCCTCCCACATCCCAGTGTTATTTTGAGGCATGGTTTGGAGGGAAAATCCCTGGCAGCATTTGTCCCCATTGCACTGATGCTGAAAAAAGCCTGTCAAAGATGGGGCGGTGTTGTAGACTCCCATGACCGATGTCTGCGTGGCTCTCCCTCAGAGGGAGAGATCCAAATGGAACCTCATGGGGATCCCAGCCCAGTGTGGGTGCTTGGACACAGCTCAGTCTGGCTGACAGAGGTATCTGGGAGGATATCCAGAGCCCAGTGTGGTCTTTGGCTGCAGAATGGTGCTACTGAGACTGTTCTTTTGGGGAGAGAGTGTGTGTTTCGATGTGCTTGTGGTTGTCAACAACTTGGAGAGCAGAAACGGTACCCAGAGCATCACAGTGACTGAGCCTGTGCAGAGTCTGAAATACAGGTCTTCATGTCCTGCTGTTTCTAGCCATGGTATTGTAAATGCAGACTTTGCCATCTTTTTCTGAGGGATTCTGGAATTTGAGAGCTTTCATAGCAGAGTTTTTGGTTTAACCATAAGCAGGCATCACACCTCTCTCTCTACTCGCTTGGTTATGCATGTTCCTTTATCTCAAAACTGCATCTCCACCATTGTTGTATTGGTTGTATCAGTACACACCTTCTGTTTGCAAAATTCTTCTACTTTGTGCTGGTGTAACCATGTTGATAGGTTTTGTGTGGATTTGATAAAGTCAGGCCCCTGTTGCGTTTCAGTGTCTGTTGGACATAGGCATGAAGTATTAATTGATCATGGTACTTTTTCAGTGGCAGTAAACAATATCAAGGTATAAACCCCAGATCAAGTAAATTACTTATTTGTGACATTTTGTCCTTTCTTAAAATACTCAGAAAAAACCAGTCCAAGCAGTGTTTGGGAGCAGTAACAGGACCTCCCAGTTCCAAGGAATCTTTGTAAGGAATTCTGTGTTGCTGTTTTCCTTAGCTCCTTGTGGATGTTGAATTCAGCCTGGAACATTTTTAGCAGAGTATATGAGTGTTTATTTTACACCAGCTGCACATGCTTCTTTCTTTGCCTTTCTTGTTTATCTAAATGAAATCTGAAGTTGGTCTCAAGTATCTCCTCTTGCTGTCATGAGGGGGAGCAGGGCAAAGAGGATGTGTAGCACAAGGAGGTGGATCATCAAACAATATAGAGATGTTGAAGTGGACTCCTGTAGTCAATGGAAATCTGACTATCTCTATAGACTGTTGAGGCATGATTTATCAAATCTTTAAAACAGATATATAAAACAGGGTTGGTGAGCTCTAGTCTAAGTGTACCTGTATCTTTCCAAGGGCTCTAAAGGAAGCATTGAGTGCGACTTCCTCAAGTGTTGATTTTTACAGAAGAGATTTATGTATTTCCCTGAAATAAATCCAAATTTAGTAATTACTCAAGTGATGTAATACAAATGATTGAAAGATGAGTAGACTTCTGTGAAAAATCAGAGATTTCGTAGGTTGCTGAAGCAAAACTCAGTCTCGCAATGGTATTGTCACTGAAGATAATGAAGGGATGTTAATGAATAAATGAATAAATGAATAAATATGTTATGTGACATTGTCCAGAATAAATTTTAAAAAATCCCCACAAAACATTCCAAACAAGTAGCTGTTCAAGTTGTAGCAGATGTATGAGAGACATGTCTCTTGACAGTTACTTCTGAGAGGTTTATTTCAGAGTTTGGCTGCATCTTCAACACGCTTTCCTGCTCTGATTCTTTTCCTGGGGCAGCTTGGTTTCTCTTGTGGTAAGAAAGAATTGCCACCAACATGACCAGGGTGCGCAGTGTCCCAAATATTAAACAGAATGGTTGCAGTCATTTTCGGGCTCAGCTGCTCAGTCCTTCCCAGAAGCTACCTTGGCACTTCATGTTGCTTGTTCCTGTCTGTCTTGGGGGATATTTTACCTGGTTTAAATGAACATAATTATTTTGCAATAACCATTTATTTTCAGGAGAAAATGTGTTTCTCCCAAGATAGATGGAAGCTGCAGAAAAGCAGAGTGGATAAACAAATCCAAACCCAGTATAATCAATGATGGACCCTTTATTTTCTGTTATTTTGTTTTAGTTCTGTCTTAAAACCAGCAAGTCAGTTTTTGCTTAAAAAGGGATTTGTGGATTTATTTGGCACTGGTTTTGATCCAGATGTGGGATACACACAACCTGTTTGTTTCAACAATACTTGTGATGTTTATAGCTGCCTTTTTTTTTCTCCATCCTCATTTCCCCTCCTTGGTTCCTGTCATCTCCTTTCCCATTTACTTCTTAACTTGTCCTGCAACTTTTGTGTGCATCTCTACAAGTACTCCCTTCTGCACTCAAGAAAGAATCCTTGGATTGTCCTGAAAATTTATCACTAAGATCTGTCTACATTCTTCATAAAGAAGAAAGAATGTTTGGAAGGTGCTTTTGCGTCATATTTAACTGGCCTGTCCTAAACTGGGAGAGCTGTGAGAGGTGTGCAGGTTGTCATCAGCATCAATGGGAAGTGGATATTTCCTAACAGAGAAATGTATTGGTGCTGGATAAAAGAGACAAATATGTCTAGTCCTAAAGAAATGTTATGCATGTTGAAGGCAGAGGAGGTATTTGGCAAGAACAAAGATACAGGATTCAGTCTTTTGCACCCACAGAGCTGCTGGGCATTTAAGTTAGAACTGTTACAGGAGGGAGGGACTTAGTGTCTATTGCTTACATTGATAAAGCTTCATTGTGTCTGCATTTTACTATTTCCTTAAGGACATATGCCCCTCTAGCTCCAATATATACCTGGCAAGTTTCCTGCAATGCGTACGAAATACCTCAGTAGTAAAAATAACACCAACTTAATTTTATTTGAATGAGAGAGAACAAAGTAACATTTTACTCAAATTGCTTGAAAATTCCTGCTGTTGTATAAGAAGAAAATGCACTCTGCAAATTCTGTGCACAGTGATTTTTTCCTTTTAAATCTGTTTTGCAGAGTGCTGAAAGAGAGCAGAGCAATCTATCCAGTATTGTTTCTAATGTGTATAGAAGAAGCCTTAAACTGAAGCAAGAGCATCTGTATATAATATACAAATTAAAAAACCATTCTTTTCAGTCCGGTTAAACCTCCTTTGTGCTGGCAATTTTATGTATTGATATAGATTATTATTTTAATTTTTACTTGTGACATTATAAAACCCAAGAGATTTTAGAAGAATGTTTTGGATCATGTTCTATTTGCTTGTTACAAAAAATTGTTTGTTTAGTTTTGTCTCCATTTATTGATGATATTGGAGCTTAAAAAAATGACAACAACTTGGCCTTTCTTTCACTTGCCAGCAGCTTTTGCTTGACTTTTCAGTAGGAGGAGAGGGACTTTTTTTTTCCTATCTGTTTTGTTGGGAAGTTGTATTGGCAATTAAGCCGTGTATTTGGAAAGCAGAAGCATCATTGCTCTCCAATCAGCTCCTAACTGAATTTAATCAGTTGTCTTTAGGGAGCTAAGGGACATTGTGTTATATAGTTTTCATCATCTTTTTTGAGCTTTGGAGTGATAAGCAGCTTGTTCTTAGGGTTAGTTATGAAATACTGAATTAGATCTGATCTCTACTTGTTGCCATTTTGACTGATGCTTAGAAATGATTTTGTTCCCAAGAGTTTTTTCAAACTACGGATCAGACAAAATATTTTGCACACAACACTATGGTGCTTCCCAGGAGCATTATTTTAAGCAAATTGCATGTTCTGATAGCATTATATATTTTGTGGTTGTGCTTCTGGACCTGTCTTTGTCAAGGTTTTATTTTAAATCTTAATGATTAATCACAGGGGCAGTCTGAGTTGCTGGGATTTTTATGTATTGCAGGGGCAGATTAGATTGTGAAATAGGCTGTAGTCTATGGACTGGCTTACAGAAATATTTAACGTTTCACAAATCTGGTCTTTGCCTTTAAATATTGGCTTGATGCCTGTTACACTGTGTTCACTCAAAAACATAGCTATAAATAATTATGCGGGGAATTCATTATTCTTCTACTTTCCTCTAAGTACATTTGCCTAGCTGTGTAATTACCTATTGAATTTTATGAATGGTAAAACTAAGATTTGCACTAAAAACCAATTTGAAAATGTTGACTTAGTTTTGCTCATAAACATGCCTCTTCATCTTGATTTCACCAGAGAACTGGGCCATGTCAGACATGTATTCCTCTTCTTTTAATTGCCTTTTCTTTCCCAGATGTAGAGCTTACATTTGATTTTTTAATTTTTCTTTTCCTTTTCACAAGGGGAAGAGCTTATGTATTCAGCTCATAGGTGCAGCCTGCTAGTGAGGCAATGCATTTACAGGCTGAGCCACAAAGAGCTGGTATAGAGTAGGTACACGTATTAGCTTTGGTCTTCTTGCCCAGTACTAACAATCTTATGCTGAAAACCTGCCTGTGTTTGCCCTGCTAGGACTTGTCCTGCTTCTTGAAGACTATATGTGAACAAGATTGTGGCTAGCTGGAAGATCTAAATAAATAATTATAAAAAAACTCATTTGCAAATTGATATATTCTTACATTCTTTGTGTGCCTCAAATGATGAGACATGTTTTGTTTCCAGAGAAAAAAAGGAGCTTTTCAGGCTTGCCTTTAGCTTTTACCCATAACAAAATGACGTACGTGAGGCATTTTTAGAGGTATTGTGCAAACACTGATTTTAATACATGAAAATATGTACCTACTGCTCAGCTTAATTTTCTTGTCTTCTGTTTCTGATGCAAATGTCTGGGGATATTTTGTTAGGTTCAGATTTTTTCTGGTCTCTTTTTGCTGATTTCACTGAAAGCCACAGCAGTGGTGCTGGTGGCCCTTGCTTGCTATTGTGGTTACATTGAAGCCTTACACAAGTGATAAATACTAGAACATCCACTTATTTAAAACACATCTGAAATACATTAAAAGTATTATTTCATGGGCAGTTGTTGAAATTGTGGTGCTCTATGTTTTTCACTCTAAATTATAAGTTATTGATGGAAATGTGTTGCACTTGGATGAAGCCACCTTACAGTGAGGCTGGCATACGGAGTATGATGTCTGTACTGCTCTGTTCGGATGTTAGTGAGAGCAACCAAACTTTAATCCTAAGGCTAGTGTGTGACCTTAAATTGTGGGAAGACAATGTAGTTTCAGGGTGACCTGCTGTTTGTATCAAGCAATGTTAATCAGTTTTTAGTCAAATCCAGTGAGACTGCCTTTATTATGACACAAAATTACATAATGTCACTGAGAGTAGTACTGGTATGGGAAAGCAACTGTTTTATATGTATTTGTTGTTGTATGAGGTGTACCAGCTTCACAATGAAGGTGTGTGTGAAGCACTTAGAACAACGTAGGGATTCATAAGAATATGTCAGTTCAGCAGCTGATGTAGAGTTTCATTCATGGCTTGTATCTGTTCCTCAGTCATGTGGTAAGAACCAGCAAGATGGGGAGTGGGAGAAGGACAGCTTTTAGAAGAGGCCTGGATTGGGATTGTGCGGCTGCAGAAAGGGAGGAGAAAAGGACTTTCTGATGGCACTTGTGGAGCTGCAGACATGGGGGAAAAAGTTGCATTAGGCTCGTTGAGCTATAGATTTCCTCAGCTGTAGTAAGAGTTTGAAAAGTCTCCTTTTTTGGCCTGGAGAGAATAGAACAGATGCCCCTATAAAGCATGGGATTTTGGCAGGCATGACTGGAGGGGAGATGGCTGAGAAAAACCCAGCAGAAAGGAAGTTCATTTGCGGACTTCTATTCTTTCATGGGCCCTTTTTTGCCTCAAATGGTTTCTAAGAATAGAAATCAAAATGTTGCCATGTGTTTAAAAAAACCCACACACCCTCTAACCAAAACAAACAGGCAAAACATCATAAAGCTCTTACATGTCCATTTACTCTTCTTGTAGCAGGGTGTGGGAAATTATAGGGGGAAACAACTGAATAATGCTTTACTAAAAATCAAAGGATAGGAGCTCTTTTTACAGCCTTGAATGAGTGTACATGTTTGATGTTACTCTGTATGCAGCTGAAGTCAACACATCCTTTTCCAAGCAGTGGTGGAAATTTCAAAGATGGGACTCATATGTGATGGCTGCTGAGATGATTGCCAGCATTGCTTTTGATCTTGCTAAGATGATGGGTGGGTGTTGCGAGGTGTCTGAGAGGTCCTATGTGGCCTCCTGCGAGAGAACAGGGGAGATGCGAGTCCTGAAGGTGGCATCCCTGCTAGTGGCAGCTGTTGGACCTTCTTTGGCATTCCCAAATGGCTGCTGTCTTGTATACTGACTATGTGCTTCTCCTCTGGGTCTGTCAAGGAGAGCAGAAATGAGGCTTTCCAGTTGCTCAGGATCTACCAGAGCCTGCACTCAATCAAGTTTGGCAGCATCAGATGCACTCCTTTGTAGCAGGGTGATCAAAGGATGTGGCAGTACTTGTTCATCACTGAACCAGGTGGGATTTCTGCAGAGGAGGAGGAGGTAAGGGCTTGGTTATTTAGAGAGGCAGAAATGTAAGGGGTTTATAAGCACTTAGGCAAACTGCTGAAGGTTAAGAATGATCTTTGCGACTTTGCTAAATATACAGCGGGAGACTCTTCTGTCACAGTGGATGGTGTATGGAATGAGAAGAAAGGCTTAAGATTAACTCAGTGTTTGGGCTTTCTCTTTGGACAAATATCTTCATGACTGCTCTCTGACAGTTACTGTCTTTCAGTTTTGTTCTAATCAGAGTGGGCTTTCAAGACCTGAACCTCTCAAAGCCTTACAGCTGTGCTGAGAACCTCCTTGCCTGTTTTTGTTTGTCTTTTGGGTGGGGGATAGCAAGAGCTCCCAGAAAAAAAACTACACAGTTGTAAATAGTTAAGATCAAAATTAGAAATAGGATTGAATGAGAATCAAGTGTTTTGTTTTATTTTGTCGCCTGCTTCTCCCGGAAAATTCACTGTGGTTTCTGGTTCTTGTATGCAGCATTGTCTTACTCAATAATTTTGAACATTGTGGTAAGATGCAAGGTTTATTATATGCTATCATATAATGTCTTCTAGTTATGGTGAGCACAAACATACAAAGGATCTGCGATGGGGCAAGGGTTCTGATGCATCTATTTAATTTTAGCTAATGCAGAGACTGTAAAAAATATTTTATGAAGATAAATGCAGTATTTTCACAACTTTTTCTTACGTGCCTATTTAGTTGGAAGGTTTTTTTAACAAGGCCTTAAAATATGGGGGTTCTTTTTAGAAGTAGGATAAGTCAGTTGCAAAATTCAGCTTATAATTACATGAAAGTGCACCATAAACATAACTGCATAATTCCTTTTAAGGAAAAGTAAACCTGAAGTGATTTTTGTAATTTTAAATGTTGCACCGATTTTCAGGGTTTGCATTGATGCTGTATGGTTCTGATTGTGAACAAACACCTAACACAAGGGAACAGCTTG
Organism: Cephalopterus ornatus; assembly: GCA_013396775.1. NCBI lineage: Eukaryota > Metazoa > Chordata > Aves > Passeriformes > Cotingidae > Cephalopterus > Cephalopterus ornatus. Next base: position 148,467 of record VZRE01005073.1, read on the forward strand.
GTCCTCTGTAAAGCAAATGTCATCTTCTACTCCAAAATGCAAGTGGTTGCAAGGGAAAATAACTGCCAGTTGGAATGCGCACAAGGAGCTCTAGTTTTCTCTCCCTTGCGAAGCCAGGCTGCTCCTAGTCACTGTCAGGACTCAGGGAGTAAAGAAAGATACTTTGTAATTAGCCAGAGGGATTTACTGAACCTTTGTCTTTCACCATACTCCACCAGTACATTCCTGCTTAACTCAGGAGTGCTTGGTTTCGTCCCTCACTAAGTAGATACAGTTTAACATATACAAGAGCCATTTCTGTCCAATTAGTCACAAAATTGCCAGTTTTATGGGCAGTTGCAGCAGAGAGCTGTCTTCCCTTAGGCTGTGTGTTTAGACAGTACTTCCAGCACTGATTACATGTTCCTGTAGATTTGAATGTTGCTTTTTTGTGTGATCTCACTCAGACTTTGCTGGAATATTAGGTAGGACCTGAAGGAATCCTAGGTATAAAAAAACACTTCCTTAAAATCTGATATTGTGAAATATCTCGATTCTCCCACCTTTGCCAAAGGAGGTCATTAATAATACTGTTGAGATGCATAGTATTATTTCTAAGTTCCACGTAAAGCTACAGGTCCCCTATGTGTTGAATGATTTTCAACAGCTGGTTCCTGCAAAGGAGCGAGTAGCTGAAAGAGGGGAAGATGGGTGAAGTAGAAAAAGGCAAAAATAGATCTATATATGCCTTTGATAGGTTTCCTCCTTTTGTCTCCAGTGGTGATTTTGAGTTTTCAGTTGTTTTGCAGATTGAACTTGGGGAGACTGTTGCAGGATGAAAACTAGCCTTCTGCTTTTATGCCACATTAGCTTTAAATAATATGTCTTTTATGTTAGAAATATAGCTTTAAGCCATGGTTGATCAGTTGGCTCTCAAAAATGTCATTATCAGATCCAGCTTTTGGGGGGGACTGAGCTTAAGGCAGGCTCCTGTAGAAATCATGAAGCATAGCTAGTTGGGTTTATTTTTCCTACAAATGATGAAAATTATAGTATTTATTAAGTATTTATTATTCCCCTTACTACTTTTCTAAACACATGCTATTGCATGAGTAGTTCTCTGAAAAATAAATCAGTCTTTGTCCAACTTCTTTGACTTTATTTACTTTTTAGGAATTCTTTTGAAAACAGTAATGTGTCAAGGAAATGTTTGCTTATAATAAGGAAAGATTAAAGACTGTGTCAGCCTTGTCCTTGAAGTAATTGCCAAGGAAATTGCCAGAGTTAGTAATAGCATTTAATCAGGAGTCTGTTCGTTTTACACATCTCTTTCCAACATTAGCTACAATTTATCCATCATCTGCCATTTAAACTAAAATGGAAATAAGATGCTTTCCTAAGCTTCTTGTATTATTAAATAACATGCTGAAATAATATGTTGAAATAAAATTTCCCATGCTTAGGAGAAATAATGTTTGCTCAAATTCTATAAGCAGTTTGAAGTTATTGAAGGGTAAAATTTGTAAAATCTTCAAGTTCCTGTTATTATGTGAGAAAAGTGAACAGTATTTTAAATGCTGTTACAGACATGACAAAGAAATGAAAGCTCATCAATAGATTTGCCGAACTGTGCTGTTACTATACTTTAAAATGTGAATACATAAAATTAGTCAACACCTTACATAATAAATGTGATGATAAACTGTGGTATTGAGATAAAACCTTGGAATGAGATGACACAGCCAAGTGGAAGAGAGACAGCATCAGTCTGAGGTCTAAGAAGCGGTGATTCATTGGAGATAGTCTGAGAGAATTGGCAGGGTGCTGTGTGCTTTTTTTATGGAAGCAACATAACTCTGGAAGGTTTAAGATTTTTCTAATCTTATTGATTAATTGCTCATAAGCAAGAGCTACTTAGACCAATGCTTGAAAAATTTGCCCAGTGTTCAGCCTCCATGTGATATTTGTTTATTTTAGAAAGAGTCCTGGCAGTTTGAAGTACACTGCTGTATCATATTTTATCTTTCCTGCAAATTTTTGTTGCTCAGAGTTCAACTGAGAACTTACTTAATTTGGTCCCATTATATGGCTAAAAGTCAGTGCAGTAAAATCCTCTTTGACAGAACTTTAGAATTTGGCATTTAATCTGGTATTCTTCTTTCTATCACAGATCTGCTTTCTGCTGTGTCAACGTTCATCACATCAGCCCAGAGCTAAATTCTTACATTATACTCAAGAAAATCCTTTGGTCTCCTTGATGTCACACACTCTTTATCCCACACCCTGTAGTTTCTTGCAAAAGGTCAGCTAAATCCAGGGCTTTTTTCCATCATGCATCAAATACATATCATTTGCAGAGCGTCCTATTAGTTCTTTTTTTTTTTTTTTTTTTCCTAAATGGTAAATGGAGCTCAAGACCACTAGAAAATATGTATTTTTGGTACCTCATCTCTCTGTAACTGTAGTTTGTAACTATAACTATGGTTGTTTCATTGTTGATGTGGGAAAGCACTTGTGGGTGGCTTACATTTAGCCAAGAATTGCTAATAGCCAGGAGAAACCAAGAGCTGAAATAATAATGAAACTCACTGTTGCAGGGTTTGTTTCATTAAATAAACGAGGGAAAGATCATCGATGGGAACAAGAAGGGTTTGAGATATTATGATTTTGGGAGATGTGTGCATCGTTTGTCCTTTTATCACCAATGCAGGAAAAAGCCCCACCCCAGTTGGAAAGGGAGTTTTTCTTCTCTGATGGTTCCCTTGAGGTTGCTCAGAAGTGGATCTACTTGTACTGTGCTGCTGACTAAAGACTGACAGAAGCATATTGTTCAGAAAATGGCATTCATCTTTTCCATTTGTCTAATTTTTGTACTGTAAAATACTAACCTGTTTTGATTTGCCAGTACTATTGGTTCCGCAGGCCATTTGCAAAAAGAGACAGACCTTGGCCAGATGAAATTATTATCTCTGCTGTTTCCAAGGCAGTTTTCGTTTTCCACCGTTGGGAAATTTGCAGTCAGTCAGCTTAATATTCTGGATCAATTTACGTATCTGAAAAGAAGAGTTCTTGATTTAGACATTGAATGACCTCCTCCTATTGCCTGAATATTTGGTAGACATTGGACTTGGGGGAAATCATATTCCTAGCTAGTACAAAACTTAAACAGAAAGCTTCCAGACAGACTTTTTTTGGCAGCACGCATAAAATTTTATTTTTCATGCTAGGAAAGTTCACTGTATTTATAAGACTGATATTATTCATGGTTTTTCAGAACACGTACTTGAAGTCAAGGAGCTGCAATTTACGGTTAATCTGGCAAACATTTACCTCTCTGCTTACTCTGAGTATCGCTCAGGGATTTTTCTCTACTAGCTCTTTATAAGGCTTTTTGAAAGGTCTCACCAAAGTGGTTTGGCTAGGTGTGGAACAGGACCTTAACTTGGTCTTATTTCTACTAATGTAGTTTCCTTTCAAGCCTGTTCAACTGTGTATGTATCACTAAATTTTTCTGTGAAAGTGGTATTTTAGCGTTCATTCAAGAGTTGGAAATACAATATCCCTTATATTTCCAGGAAGACAGGATCTGTCTTAAAATACATCATCAGTTTTATTACATGAGTTATCCCCAAACCAGAACTACGAAAATCTAAAATGTGTATGAACCCATCTCTGCCAGCTTGAGAAAGTGCTTCTTATTGTTTTGCACTTGGCTGGTAAGAGTGTTGCTGACCACTGGGGCAAGGAGACACCCCTCAGACAAGAGGATGAGCTGCTGAAGAGTAATTTACCAGTGCTGTAAACCACTAAACTATGCTTGCACTGGTTTGCTGGGCCAGGGAGGCTGCACAGGCTGCTCACCTGGTGGTGAGGGGAAGGGTCTGAATGCTGTGTTCAGTCCCAGGTGGCCTCTGCGTTGCTGGTAGGCTGTTTTAGGTCAAGTTCTGCGTGTTGATTCTTAGCCACAGTGTGGACTATAGGAACAGTCACATGGATGTATAATATCTACAGTACAGCCCAGGGCTGAAAAGTGTGGTTGAAATCCCTATCATGCCAAAACCCATCAAACCTGGATGTTTTAGTCCCTCTGGTTTTGTTCATAGAATCATAGAATCAGCTGGGTTGGAAAAGACCTCTGAGATCAGCAAGTCCAACCCTTGAACCAACACCGCTGTGGTCACTAGACCATGACACTAAGTGCCACATCCAGTCTCATCTGAAAAACCTCCTGGGATGGAGAATCCACTACTTCCCTGGGCAGCCCATTCCAGTGCCTGATTACCCCCTCTGTAAAGAATTTCTTCCTAATATCTAACCTAAACCTTCCCAGGCAGAGCTTAAGACCATGCCCTCCTGTCTTACTGATAGTTGCCTGGGAGAAGAGACCATACTGTGGGAAGCCCTTGGGTTTGGAGCCCACTCTACCTGCACCATGGCAAGCAGAAATGTGTGTGAACACACCTTTTTCCTCACCTTTTTATTGTAGTTTTTCTGGAAAGTGAGTATGTAAGGAGACCCAATCTGCTGTGTGTTCCAGAAGGTTCTGAGCAATGGTTGGACTGTTCTCTCTCTGGGACTGCTGGACATTTCTCCCATAGGTTCACACCTGTCCTGAGGGCATGGATGTCCCTAGCTGCTAAGAGGAGAGATTAAATCCTGCTTTGAATGAATGTTTTGACAAAAAATATATTGTAAATTGTGATATCAGCAGGTGTTCAGTATGAGGTCAGGAAACAGACAGACATGGAAATTAAGTTAATATATAAGCACAGAGAAAAATTCCCAGCCTTTTTAAGCAGAAAATCCAGAATACCAGGGTAAATGAAGAGAACTTTCCCACTGTGCCTACAAACATTTTATATGGCCCATTTGCTGTGTAGAGTATTCTAGGGATTTCTGAATAGAACTGATTTATCAGATTGCTAGCAGTCTGTTGTTTGTTAGGTCTCTAGGCACCATAAATGAGGGTGACTGAGGCATTTGGATAAATGTTGTTTCTTCCTAATATGGTACATCCTTACCGTCTAAGAGAGAATCTATTAATTACTATCCACTTTGCAAACTTGTCAGTTTTTTCATTAGAAGATAGAGTACAATTTGAACTACTCTATTTTTATAATCCTTTTTTCCTTGCTTTTATCCTGCTTTTCTATGAGAAATGGAGAAAGCTGATTTTGTCTGCCTTCAGTGAATGCTGTTGGCGTCAGCCAGGGCAGAAAGTGCTGTTTGAGCTCTCACCCGAGCTAGCAGCATTCCTGTGTGTGCTTGATTATGGAGACAGGCCATCTTTTCCAGAAGTTGATTTGTTATTGCCTAAATTAGTCTTCTGCTCTGAATTACACTAAATTACTCTCCTCTGAGCACAGGGGGAATATCAGCAAACCAGCTTTCTTGTTTAGCTGCCTGTGGCTGGTTGCTGTGAATAGTGTCTTTTACTGATACCTGTGATGGTCAAACTCTCTTCTCAGTTGATGTTTCTGGACCTGTTTAGCATTAACAGCACCTCTTTAGCTATTGAGCACAGACTTAGCACATGTTGCTGCAGTATTTTCTGTAGCTTTTTTATTTCAATGGAACCTTTTTGCATCTGTTCTGCTCTGTTGAAATCATATGTTCTATACCTATGGGGTGTAGAATACAGCAGCACATAAGATGTTTTTAATTTTGTTGCTGTTCTGCATTTAGGAGTGACTCATTGCTCTGGAGACTGAGTTGATAAAACATTTGCACATCTCATTAATCTAATACTGTAATTCCCAAGAAACATTACACTGTAAAAGCCTATTGGTAAGATGGTGCATGGTGAGCTTTACTGTACTGATAGTACTATGGTCTGCATGTAACAATCCTAGGTCTAGTTTTCTAGCAAATGAAAATGCAATGCAGGGACTTCTTCACAGAATCCAAAAAGTGATGTCTTTCAACTCAGACCTCAGAGAGCATTGGATCAGGGGTTTGAAAAGGCTGCAGTTTCACTTTGTTAGTCGTACCTTTAATTGTCACTAATATCAACTTCGATGCTTTTCTGAGCAGTGACACTTTTCTTTCCTTTTCAACATAATCTTCGAAAGTGGTGACAACCACCTGATTCAGCAAGAGATTGGTTTTAGAATTATTTTAAAACTCTTATTTTACATAATGGTAGTCCATAAAGTCATACAGAATAATAAAAAAAATGGAAATCCACATACAGCCTTGCTCCCCTGTAGTTTTATGATCCTCATTTAGACAAACATTTTAATGCAGAACATAGCTAAGTGAGCTACTTTTTAAATTCTGAGCACTAAATTGATTATCTTCTTGTTTCACCGACTATTTGTTTTTACTTTGTCTTGGAATATAGTGTTTCATGTCTCCCCTGCTTCCTTTTCCCTCCCAAAGACTACAAACAAGACAGAGCTAATGAAGGATCCCTACAGTCCATCTTTGCAGTATAAAAAATTCTGGAAGTGAGGAGAAGCTGAAGGTAACATGTGACATGGCAAACAATCATTCTCAGTGCTAATTGTAAAAGAATGTGCTTTTTGTAGAAAGGACAAGCAAAAGATAGGAAGCAAAACCAGTGGAGTGTCCACTGGAAAACATTTTACTGTAGTCAATCTTCAAACCTCCCACTTCAAAGACAGTAAATCTAGGCCAGGCTTCAGAGCAACCTGTTTTCTGGGATCTGAGCAGCCTGCCCCCATGTGAACTTGAAAACTCCCTATGTGGAACAAAAGCTTGGTCTTTGCTGTAACATCCTTCATGACGAATGGTAACTTGCAGCATTTTTGCATCTTCTGGGAGTAATACCTTTTTAGGTAGTAAAGTTATGATAACATACCAAGGGTGAAAATTCAGAATGTGGTAAAATGTATGGGCAGTTCTCAACTTAAGCCCAGCTCCCTTCTTGTAAGTTTTTTTTTCTGATACAAGAAGATCACATGATGAAGTAGAGCACCTATGAAGACAGCAAGATGAACATGAGCTTTGGGTTTTTTTTTAAGTTATCCATAGCGTGTGTGTGTATGTGTGCGTGTGTGCATGTGCATGTTTTATTTCCTTTTTGTCCAGAGGACGCAAAAACAGTTCTCTTGTCCTGAAAGTTGTGGGCAGACTGGTGAGCACCTGATGCGTGAATTTGCCCCACAGTTTCTGGAGGGCAATGTTCTCCAAGCCACAGTGACATTTTTTTGTTTGTTTGTTTTGTTTTGGCTCATGTAAATGACATCTGCTCTGTTCAACTTTTTATGCATTCAAGGGACTTTCTGTTTATTGCAAATATAAGACTAGGCACAGGAATTCCAATGGAAGAAATATTTCTTTAACTTCCTATAACTTGAGATAATGAACTCCAGTTTAGGTTGGAGAGTATAAATGCAATTCAGCCTAGTAGGTAGTGTTTTAAAATTTCTTGGTTCAAGATAGAGAAATATAAATAAGCGAGTGAGCAACAGATGAATTGTGTGGACATAATTACCTGTAATAAATTGGACTTCAGATATCTAAAAATCATTGATAACCTTGTATGTTTCTTCTGCAGCCTGTCCATTTTCCACCTGGGGTTCTTAACCTCTAGACTAAGATAAATGCCAAAATAGTCACCCTTTTTGATTATTATGTCCAAATCTTTATTCTTTTTCACAGCTGATAACATAGTGTTGGTTTGCGTATAAATTCTAGTTAAAGTTCTCCTGTGCAAAACAGGAAAATGTGATCAGAAAGTTATGTCCCAAATATTAGCAGTTTTATAGTAAAAGGAAAAAAAAGAAATATACTGTCCTATACCTTGCTTAACTGTAGGTATGTTTATAATCTTTTTATCCAAGCTTCATTTTTTTTTAGTTTCCATAGAAATGTCTTTTTTAACTGTGATTAATATCATCTTCTGTGTGCTACAGGCAGTAAAATAGAGTACTTAATATTTCTAGAGTGTGTCAGACACTTGCTTTCAGTGTTCTCTAAAATATTTATGTGAATTAAAATAGGATGTTTTCAAAATTTGTTGGAAATTACATCTTCAATTTTTTATTTCATTTTTTTTAAGTAAAAGCTGTTTTATTATCTAGGAATATTTCTAGTACTGGGATTTGTCTTTGTGTTTCTTCTTCATTTCAGATCCGAAAAGTCTTTCAGGCTGGATTTATATAACACCTTTCTGTGCCAAATGTCTTGCATATTCTTTTAAAAAAAAGAAAAAAGAAAAAGCAGTATATTATTACCCAGATGATTCAAATGTCTGCTAAACTGAAATATTGAATTTGATATTGAAACTCCTGCCATATGTTTGGGAGCAAGGAAAATAGCGAGAGGAATGAGAGGGAGTCAGAACATGATGAAAATTTGGCAAGTGCTGAGACAAGTGCTTCAGCCCTGGGATGGACTTCACGATGTGTGGGGTGTGGGTGCGTTTCCATAGCAAGGAGGGCCACCCTGGAGCAGCCTTTGAGGTGGGAAGCAGCAGCCTTCAGTAGTCAAGGAGTGAGGAGAGGGTGTGCACCAGGAGCAGGATACCTGAGGGACTCCTTGGGTCCTGCTTGGGCCCTTCTGTCCTCAGGGGCTGGTGAGGGCCTCACCCTTGAGCAGTGACATCAACAGGTAAAAAGATGATTCATATGGGTGGGAATAACAAACATGGGGGAAGTGTGGTCTCTCATGCTATCTCTGTGGTGTCCTACAAGCGTGGAGGCAGCTCTGTGAAGACCACGTTGATCATGGGTGTCCAGCCAGAGAAAATGTATGCCGTCTTTTGTTTTATTCAGCTTGAAAAGCAAGCAGGAGTGTTTTCTTCATAGCCTCTCTCAGCATGAGTGCAAGGCACGTGTGTCAGGCAGTGGTGCCTGCCATGTGAGCAGGGAGTGGAGGGACTCTCCTGAGTGTGACCCTGTTAATTGTGATAAATGGGCAGGGAGGGAGAGAAAAAACATGAAGTTCTTGAGTACCTGACAGGAGCATTTTGTGTTTAATATCCTTATCTGCCCAGAAATTTAAGGATTAAAGAGGCACGATTTGTTACAGCCATTTTCCCGTCTTGAGTCTGTCATCTTGGCTGTAAGTAATGGATTATTTTAAGAAAGAAAAAAAATTTCTCGAAGACACAACTGACTGCCATCACAAATGACTTTGTATCTTTTTTCCATGTATGTTTGAATTAGTTTTATCAGAGGTTCTGAAGTAGTGCCCTGGTACACAAGTTGTGGGAGATGGTTGCAAAGGCTGCAAGCTTTTGTATTTGTGAGTTTCCCTGATCTTGATGGAATGCAGACTTGATAGACACAAGTGAGGCTTGCAGAATCTTGAAGGAAGGGCTCTTGCCCCCTTGAAACAGAGGCAGCTGATGCCATGCAGTGACCAGTGTTGCAGTTCTGCATGGGCTGTGAGCCGCTGTCCCGTTACACGGAGCGGATGTAAAAGCACCAGTTTGTAAGCCAATGCATCTTACTCTTGATCTTTTCTTTGAGGCTGGTTTCATTTTAATCTTTAAAAAATGGCATTTGATCTTTTTATCCTGTGACTTAAAATCTGTCTACTTTGTTAAGAACAGTAGTGCAAGAAATATGCATAATTTGTGGAAGAAAATATAAAATTTTATACATTAATTTTTTATTAATGAGGAAATATATTTATTCAAAATATTGGGAAAATTTCTGTTTTATGTAGTAGTGCTCTCCAGCAGTTCCACCTCCAAGCTTCATACATTGCCCTACAGTTCCTGTGCTCCAGATCTTTCCCTTACTGTGTCTACATCACATTGTGATCCGTTTCTTTAGCTGGCAGGATACAGCTATTCACAAAACATTGATCAAATTAAGGATATTGAGTGGGGTACTCTAGTATATCTTTAATTCTGAAGGCGTGTTTCTTTCTGTTCCTTATACAAGGCTTATGCTAGTTCATTTGTCTGTGGAATAACCTGCACTTTCCACTCTTACCTAAAGATGTTGACTGTTGTGGTAGACTACTAAAGGCTTGTTAAAGTTCAACATATTTCACTTTTATTCTTACTTCTGTTGGAGTTTTAGATACATAGATTGGCTCTAGTCATGATGCTTTTAAATTTATGGCTTTGTTTTTACCTGAGAAGAAAGAAAACAAACGCTATAAGAAGATAAAATATTCTCTTTGCTGAGATCAAGGTGTGTTACATATTATGCAGAAATCTGTGCATTGTTTTCTAATTCATATGTGATTGTTTCCAAAAGTAAACAAAATTGAATATGAACTGGAATGGAATAAAATAATAAAAGGATGAGGAGTTTTAAGTTTTCTCAATAACATCAAAAGCTAACATGATAGGTGTCTGTTTCTAGATATGGGAGAAATCACCAAAAATATGTTTTGATGCCATTGCTACTTATGATGCCAGGTGGCATTTTTCATTGCTACTTATGATACCAGGTGGCATTTTTTATTTTTCATTTTTCATGTCTTTTCCTCTGAGTCAATAATCCAAAATAATTACCCTACTGTTTTTAATATTTATGATACAGATTCTGAGATATATATATGTCTGGAAAATTTGTGAAAGGCAATGAGATATGTGTAAGTTGTCCTGAAGAAATAATCATAGGCTGACTAAAATTTAACCCATGTTACCTTGTTGTTTCATTTGCATGCTAAGCAAATAAAAAAATTTAAATATTTTGGTTTACTGTTAGTCTACATGCATTATTAATGTAAGCTACCAGATACTACCTCTTCTAGTTAATCCTGCAGGAAAATAGTAGAGGACTACTGACAATATTACTAATAATTTATAATACCAACTATTAAGTTGCTATAATACTTCCATAATGAAACCCAATTTGTGTAACTTCAATTTTTTATAGATATGCTTTCACCTTAAGAGATGTGACAAAAATGGAATTTTCTTTTTTCCTAGAAAGTCAAATAATATATGTTTCCATTGCAGTTTAGGTAGTTCAGAAAAATGCTAAATTAGATACATTCAATCCATTGAAAATGTAGCCAGGTTTTGCTCTTTGCCTTTTCCATTTGCCATTTCCCTTGCTCTTTTCTAGTACAACATATTTGGCCACACACATTCAATTGGTAATCTCCCTACCAGAAGCTTGCATCACCTGCTAGTTAAAGTGCATAGATCTAATTAGCAAATTCCTACTGTAGCGTCTTGTGTTTGATGTACCACTAAATTGAATACCCACTGGATAACAGTCCTTCTTCATGTTACTCAATCTTTGAGCCTGAGAGCTCCAACATGTTGCAAGTTCCATCATACTGGACAGAGCTTGGTATCAGGTGTTTCATAGAATCATAATTTGGATTGGAAGGGACCTTTGAACGTCGTGTAGTCCCACCCCCCTGCAATGAGCAGGGACATCTTCAACTGGATTAGGTTGCTGAGAACTGCGTCTAGCCTGGCCTTGAATGTTTCTAGGGGTGGGGCATCTACTGTGCCTTTGGGCAAAACCTCTTTCAGTGTCCCACCACCCCAGCCATAAAAAATGTCTCCCTTACATCTCATCCGAGATCTAGTTTCCTTCCCATCTGTCCGTATTGGAAGAAATTTCTTTCCACATCTGTTCCTGTCCCCATTTTGCAGTTACTTTGAACTCTAGAGCTGATTACTGAAAGCTTCAAAAAGGCTTCTTGGATCAGACCAGTATCAGTGAGCTGAAGCTCAGTAATCCTGAGTAATTTGTGTCAGTTTTGGCTCTGTCTCCCTGCTGCAATGTCTAGAGCTCTCCTATCAGAGGACCCACTGTGCTATTTTTTACCTATAAGTCACTTTAAAGATAATTCTTTCAAGTAAAATAAAATCTATTCTCTAATAGATACAGCTCATGAGTCAAATAAAAGATTACTCAGAGTGGTGATTTTAAAATAGGACTACTGAAAACCAAATGTGTTTTGTTTTATTTACTTGCTGGGAGCAGGGTTCGGGTGTCTGTAATCGTTCCCTGTGAGTGACGATGCTCTCGTTACCAGGTTGCTTTGCAAGGAGCACTCTCCCTTTCTCTGCCCCAGGGTGGGCAATGGAATCGGCTCTTGGGCATGAGGCCTGGGGTCCTACACCTGATGGGCTGCAGGAATCAAATATTTCAGACTTTGTAGAGGACACTGCAAGTCTTAGACCTGAGGATGAGCTGGAAACAATTCCTGTGGAAGAAGTTCAAGATCTTAAACCTGAAGATTTGCAGGAATCTGCTCCTGCTGAAGCAACGCAGGACACTAAACCTGGGACTGGGCAGGTAAAGCAAAGGGATACCATAGATTAAAGGTTTGGGGCAATTTTATGTCTACAATAATGTATTTATTAGCAATTATAATCTTACTGTTTTCTCAATTATACTTGAGAAGGCTTGCTTGGGTTCTGTGAATTCAGCCTGTTATTTGTAGAAGTTGGATCTGTGAAGCCCCAGCAAGGCAGTGCATGCCACGCAAGCCCTTTTTGCGCTAGGAAGAAGTTTATGTATGCCCCGTCATCTTCAGGTGGATTGAGTGGAATGGGAGTATCTGTTGCAAGGTGACCTACATAGCCAACTTCTAGGGATAATGCGGATAGTGGATTGAAGCTATTCTAATATGAGGTGGACTTTTGTCTACAATTTGATATTACTGGTCTCTGTTGAGAGTGAGGATAGAAATATTTGTTTGAGGCTAGAAATACAGGTTTCTATCTATAGTATTTGTGGTATTGCATTCCTCTGCAGAAAACTGCACTATACTTTGGTCTCACACAGCTCAAGGAGAAACGTGAATATTGGGGGCTTCAAGTACAGCAGGTGTAAAATAGGGTTTTTATATTGTAAAAAACTTAAAATCTTTTTCAGTATTATTCCAAACAAGTGAAAAAATGATGTCAGGAATGAGAGACAGGCTTGATGAACAGCGCCAGTGATCTGATCCTTCACTGTAAAACAAGTCTTTGCTCTTCTGTGCTGCAAGAAGCAGACATGTCCTAAATGATGGATGGGGGTTGTCTCCAGAAATGTTCTCCTCTTACTGTTCCTCTGTAAAATTTCCCCATCTGTATGAACTGTTCAACTCTCTCTGTAGCAGGCATTTAAAACTTCTCCTATGCACCAGGTGAGTGTCCTACCCAGCAGGTGAGTGGGTCTGTGCCTTTTCCTCTGAGTCAAGAGTCTAAATCTGCTGGACGTCGGATCTCAACCTGCAATCTACATCATGCATGGGTGTCTTTATGTTCCTTAAATATTTGTTTTGTGATAAGTGCTTTGAGTTTTTTTTAAATTGAGATTTTCACCAACAGTCCTGTCCAGAACTTGAGAAGTCAGTCCCAAAGAAACTTTTGTTAAAAATAGAATATTGTTGCAGAAAGTCTAGCTGACAGATTGACTGCTTTTATCTACAGTGTTGTTCTTTTGAAAACTGTTAATTGAGAAATGTTAGGAAGAATTCCTTGACAGAATGAAAAGATGAGTCTTGTTTCTGGATGAAAGAATACTTAATAATGCAACAAGAAAATTAATAAGTGTCTGACATTCTAACAATTCATGAATCTGAAAACATTTTTTATGGAGTGCCTTGACTCTGTTGGAAAATCTGAACTTCTGATATTGAGTGTTTTTTCATTTTCTTTTTGAGGGTTTGCCTGAGTTTTAGATAGAAGGGTCAAGGTGGGATGTGACATGCTGTGGTGCTTGCCAGCAGCCAAGCCCCACACAGCCACTCACTCACTCACTGCCCCACCAGTGTGATCCAGGAGAGAATCAGAAGGTTAAAAGCAAGCAAACTCATGGGTTGCGATAAAGACAGTTCAATAGGAATGGAAAGCAAAAGCTGTGTGCACAAGCAAAGAAAAACAGGGAATTGATTCACTGCTTCCCGTGGGCAGACAGGTGTTCAGCCCTCCCCAGGAGAGCAGGGCCCCATCACACAATAACAGTGACTTGGGAAGGCAAACACCATCACTCCAAATGTTCCCCTCTTCATCCTTCTTCCCCCAGCTTTTTGTACAGAGGATGATGCCATAAGCTATCCCTTTGATCAGTTTGGTTCCGCTGTCCCAGTTCTGTCTCCTCCCAACCTCCCATGCACCCCAAATTGCCTTTACCAGCGTGGCAATATGAAAAGCAGAAAAGGCCTTGGCACTGTGTAATCCCTGCTCAGCAATAACAAAACATCTCTATTTTATCAACCTTGTCTTCAGCACAAATCCAAAACTCAGCCCCATACTAGCCACTGTGAAGAAAATTAACTCTACCACAGCCATAACCAGCACACATGCAAAAACTCTGGTACTAAAATTTTGAAGAATAAATGCTGCTGAAACATGGCTTTCTCTCTACTTCTAAAAATAATTTCTTGATATAAGCAGACTTCACTCAAAATCTTGGCCTTTAAAGGTTGATTTTCCTATTTGTCAAATAATTTGTTTATTTATTAAATGAGAATGTTATTCCATCTGTAATATTAAAGTGTGAGGGAATTCTTTAAGTTCTGCTTTAACAGTTCATCTTTTATAACTTTTATGACTTTTATAACTTTTTATCCAAGTAAAATTAAGTGTTGTCAAATGTAAGAGTGTGATTGATTAATTAGCAGTTGGGATTCCATTACATATGTCCTACATTCTTGAGTCTGGCTTTGAGAGGAAATAAGCCCTAATATGCATCTTCAAGTATGGAGTAAGGAAAGGACAAGGGCTATTTTCAAAACCTTGCGATTTAATCTTGGCATAGTTTATTGCTTTGCTCTGATGCCACTGAGCATACTTTTTCAGACCATGGAAATACAGCTCTGTGAAAACACTCACTTTGGCATAGCCCTCCACTTTTCTCTCTAATAGCTGGGAACAGTTCTTGCTGTTTAGTTCTGTAGTGTTTCCTGAGTTCTTTTTGCTGTTGCTGGCTGCATGTGCGGGACCTGGTGCGTTCCAGGGTTGTATGTGTACATGGCCCCTTTCAAAATGAAACTATTAATCATGTTGATAAAGTTGCAAAATTCTTGGCACATGCTGAGGAGTTCTTGCTTATATTCAGAAGCTCTTTTTATTGTTTAAAACTCATCCCAACATTTCTTGAAGCTCTGTAGTGAACATTTAATTTAGCTAAGAAAAGAGGGGATTCATTAGAAAATATGTTCTCTCTTAGGAAATTTCGTGGTCTTAATACTTTGAACTAGATATAATTAAGTTTAGAAATGATTTCCATTAGGGTTTTAATGTTAGGTAAATAAAAGCAAAGAACCATTTATAAAGAACTAAAGAATGCTATTGTTAGTAATGATACAAAATGCTCAATCAATGCTTTTAAAAATATTTCTGCCTTTTTAGGGCTGTCAAGAGGCAAACTTTCAGTGTATTCTGGACACTAAGTACTTGCATTATATAATGATGTGTGTAGTTCTTGAACTTTTAAAATAATGTTTAGTTTATGAACTTTTCAACTTGAGATACAGCAGATTCTGCCTGATGACAGAAAGTAAACAGAAGTTAGAACCTGCAGTTTCATTAGCTGCCTAGACTAAATACAGTTTGTTTTCTAACACAGCAGTACGAATGCCATTCATTCCCCAGCCTTTATATTCAGGGACTTCTAGTAGATTTATGGATCTTGAGTGTCTTTTTCTTTCTGTTTCTTGGTCTCCCTTCCTCCTTTTCTGGCATCATTTTGTAATGATTCAAATATTCCACTATTCTCTCTTTAAAGTGCCAGTAGTGCTTGCTAGAAATGCCAGTGTAATGGACTAGGAAATTCTGGCTCCTTTTCTCTAGAAACAATCCAGGCTAGGCAGTGGCCAGCCCCGCATCATCATAGAGATGAAAAAGCCACCATTTCTTACCAACCTTAGCCTATGAGTGGGGAATCAAATAATTGTCCCTAATAATAGCAGACCCTCGTACTATTAGGGGAGCGTAGGGGCACAGGAGAGGATTGTTTCCGATAAGGTTTCTTGTAAAGTGTGTGTGTGCTTAAATAAGAACAAGTGATATGCTCAGCCCAGTATTTGGGTTTTATTACTCTCAAGGTGTTATTCTGCATAGCCACTTGTGATTTCCTGTTCTGCACTGTTTGCTCTGCTCCCTTCCTCCATGAGAATAACTTCATGGATTGCTCCAAGTTAGTCTAACAAATGTCACCTAAAGGAACGAAGTTTGATTCAGACTGGCTCCTTGGTATAATCTATACATTTCATACCACTGTTCCTGTTGTCAGTGCTTTCTTAGGATGCAATCAGAAAGCAACACTAAAAGGACCTGCAACACTGGCTCATTCCCAACATTTGTTACATCATGCCTTCTTCAGGGAGTGCAGTCGTGTGTCATCTTCTCATATGGTCAGAGTACATTATGAGTGAATGTTGCTCTTTCCCAAAGAATGTGCAGCTGTTTTTTCTGTTTGTGGTCAGGAGCAATTTAGATTGATAATATCCTTGGAGGAAGAAAAAATGTATTTGTGGTGATAGATATCATGCATCCAAACCAGTCTGATTTCTGTTCGCTATTCTCAGTAGCATCTTACTTGTCAGAATTTGCAATGCCTGCGATAATAGCTTTCTTCCATTAAGGAGGTTCATGTACAAATTTTGAATCATATACAAATTCATGTACAGGTCAGACTGCCTAATGCTTCCTGAGTTTTTATGAATTATTTTAATTGTAGCTGAGCTAGCTCTTGTGATTTTTGGCTTTTCTTCTAGTCTGCATTAACGATTATTACTTCAGCTGGTTGTAACAGGGTTCAGTTGGACATGGGGTAATTAATCATAGAATCAACTGGGTTGGAAAAGACCACCAAGATCATCAAGTCCAACCCTTGATCCAACACTGCCGTGGTTACTAGACCATGGCACTAAGTGCCACATCCAGTCTCATCTGAAAAACCTCCAGGGACGGAGAATCCACCACCTCCCTGGGCAGTCCATTCCAATGTCTGATCACTCTCTCCATAAAAAATTTCTTCCTAATATCCAACCTAAACTTCTCCTGGCAGAACTTAAGACCATGCCCTCTTGTCCTACTGCTGGTTGCCTGGGAGAAGAGACCAACTGCCACCTAGCTACAATCTCCTTTCAGCTAGTTGTAGAGAGTGATGAAGTCTCCCCTGAGCCTCCTCTTCTCCAGGCTAAACAACCCCGGCTCCCTCAGCCTCTCCTCATAGGACTTGTGCTCGAGTCCCTTGACCATCCTGGTTGCTCTTCTCTGGA